>VDFB02271358.1:1120328604-1120586159 GCA_007258455.2 Sequoia sempervirens | reverse complement strand
CAATTGTTGGCAACACAAAGGCAGACAACTGAGAGGGGGGTGAATTAGTTGTCACATAATTTCAACCTTATTAAACTTATTAATCCTTAATCTTAGATCTGATGGACATGAATGAAAGCATGAATCAACAACACATCAAAAACACACATAACACCAAGATTTTTATGTGGAAACCCAATTAGGGGAAAACCACAGTTGAGGTTAGTCCACAAGATTATACCCTGTTAAAAGTATAGGAAGAATAAATGGGAATGGACATGCATTCAGGCACACTGCCTAGAGCTCACTACTCAAATACAAATGAAGACTCGCTATCTTACAAAAATATTTGGATTAAAGCCATCTATATTTAAACTAAGAGAATAACATTTGTTAATGCCTGATTACAGTTCCAGTTAAGTACATAAACACTTCTTCACTCTTCTTCACACTCTACTCTGCCTTCAAATGATCTGAAATTTATTCGCGCATAGGAATCATACACTTTGCATTCACACTCTTCAATTTGAATAAGCAATCACTCTTATATATCTGCAACAAGAAATTACATCGCTCCAAGTCGGCCACAAAGAGATATTAAAATAATTACAAACAGTTGGCCCAAATCAATAGATAATTTCCAATGTGAATCAACCAAGGTCGGCCACAACTTAGTGAGGACCCAAAACAACATCTCTAACATGAAAACACTTCAATTAATTTCTCCTCAAAGATCCACAACACACTTCAACACCATGTCAGCCAAGAACATGAAAAACATGAACACACAAAAGAAAATCTTGGATCGTGAGCACAACGATCAATGCAGACGTGCCACAAAGATAAAGAAAAAACTAGAAACATCCACCAACACCATGAATCACCAAAGAAGCATCCAAAACAACTAAACTAACATAAATCACAAAATATTCAATCAGGAACACTAACTGAAGCGATAGAAAAACTATCAGAATGAAAATATTCATAACTTGATCAACTCTTCATGAGGATCTCTAAAACTCAACATGGATAATTTGGACATGCTCAATAGGAATCCCTTTAGTCCACAACCTTAGATCAACAACGTACTGAACTCACCAACAGACAAAACATTACTTGACTATTTTCAACTTGTAACTCTTTCTATTACAATTTTCTCAATATCAACAACACAACCACAACATCCAACAAAAAAGGAGTAATAGAATGAAGGGATCAATGAAAATTTTTTGTTACAAAGCTTAAGTATGAAGCAATATCAGGATTTGATAGGTGTCCAGGAGAAATGTTATGCTCGAGAAGGACAAGTGATCAAGAGAAAGTACTCTATGGTAAGGAAAGTGGATGTGTAAGTGACAGACAGACTCGATTTAGGAGTTTTCTAAAATTGTAAATACAAAAGGAGAAGGATTGGACCCATGGTGTAGTGCACAATACATCATTATTTCAATGTTGAATGTAAAATTTTGCATCAAGTAGTGTTACAACATCTATTTCAATGTTACATATATAAGTACATATCAATGATTACATCAAGTTCACAAGTTAAGTTACAATTGGCTATGCAAGCCATACAAAGTAATACAAGAAATATATATAAGTATCCATATGATGAGGAATCCTTGGTGCTCGACCACCATGAAACTGCTTTGTCTTCCACAAAGTCGAGACCAAGAGTGGATCTAGGTGCCTTTTCCACCCAACCACAAAGCATAATACTTCCCCGGATTTCTTTGCCTAGCTCGAAGAAAACTCTGACCTTGTGCAAGGAGCCAAGCAACCTGGAACAAAAACAAAGAAGCGAGAGGGAACTCTCGATGCAAGATTGATTCCTATATGAAATATTAATTTAGAATGACATATCTCTTGCATGCAGGATGTGGCAGAGACTAATATCAATAATTTCTAGGCTTTTAAAAATTTCATCTATTTCACTGGTGCATATGCTTGGAAAAGCAACAAAAATAACAAAAAGTGATAGTTTGGAAAAGGGAAACTATCATCTCTAAAAATCCACACTCGTCATCTTGTCCCGAAAGTGGTTTTATAAAAGAAAATACATGTAGCATAAATTGTCTCAAGTTTATAATATTTCAAGTTTGTTGAATGGTATTTAAGTTTCATTATCTTCGAGGAAGCAAATAACCATTATTAAGTAAATTGCTCAAAAATATTTCCACAACTCAATAAATCAAATAATTGCATTCCACATAAAAATCACATCTATTTGTAACTCTAAAATTTCACTTGCATAAAGATTCTATTTCTTAATTTTCAATTGAAATAAAACACAAAATTATGGTTTTCCATTTTGTGAGCTAAATACCTCTAATTCAGATTAAAATATTCTTTTTAATATATATATATATATATACATATGTATATATTTATATACCCATAATTATATATACATATATATTTATATTCAGGAAAATCTCCATTTAAAAATAGAAATAACAATCTCATAATACAGAGATAACCAAAATAACAAATATAGATTTCTTATAAGTCAAGTTACATGTATACACATCTATACATTTGCACATATAACTATAAATTTCTGAGAACTAAAAACATTTTGTATATATACATTATGTGGATATATTTATATTTATATATATAACTCAGATTTCATACTTATAAAATTACACACTGCATGTATATATTTATACAAATACTAGATTATTCAAAATTCTCTCTCTCTCTCTCTATATATGTGTGTGTGTGTGTGTGTGTATTTATATTTATATATAAAATATAGTTATCTAAATTTATGATGGTGACTAGAGACAAGCTTTTGTTTACATAGATAAAAGTTTAAGTTTATACATTGAATAAAATTCAATGTTATGGAAGAAATGAAATCGTAGAAGGGGGAAAATTTTATATGAATTTGAGGTATATACAAAAAAAAACCAGATGCAATTTTTTCATATGCCAATGGATAGGAGGGGGGTGCAGCTACCCCCACATGGTCGCAACCCCTATGGCAAGGGCAACACCCTCTCCATAGGCCGCGACCTATGGAGAGGTCGTTGACCTCTCCACAACACACCCTTGAGTGAAGTTATGGCTGCCTTTAAATCTTATTTAATGTTATTCTTTTAAATTCAAAACCATTTATTAGCTGAAAACAACAATTCCCAAATAAAATGCATAAAGACATGGTTTCAAAAATACAGTGCAGAGATGTATATGTTTATATATATTTATATATATGTGTGTGTGTATATACACTGAAAGATATATACATACATATATATATATTTATATAATTGCATATATATATGTAGACTCATAAAATATGTGGTATGTATATGTTTTCTACAGAAAAATACAAAGTCTGGTTGGGTTTTCTACAGACATCCAATATATATTTTCAAGGCAATATTGATTTGAAAGAAAATTAAATCCAAACAAAAATGATTCATTCACATGCATATCTGAAATAGAAATTTCATGAAAATAAATGATTAAAAACTTGGAGTCCAATGCTAATCTGATAAAATTGCTCTGATTCAGTTGTCATTTCCTGTTCTATTCTCCTTCTTTTCCCAGTTTCACCCAATTCAACCATTCTTGCCTTGCTTCCAATTTTTTTCAGAGAGAAGATGATGAAAATGAAAAAAATAATAAACTTCATAATGCCTGCTCTTGTGTAGAAAATAAGATTTTTATAAACATTTTATTACTTTTTCCTCCTTTTTCCATCTTTATTTTGCTTTGTTTTATGTTTCATTTTTCTAATTTTTAGTCATTTTTTCTCATATTTTTCTATTTTTATTGTTTTCTATCTTATCACCTTATTTTTGAAAATCTTCCTATATTTCATTTTATTCTAAGTTTTCCAATAAATATGATTTTAAAAGAAAGCAAGATTTGTTTTTCTATGCAACACATTATCCTCAATTTAATAAAATAAATAACATCGTAATCTTCAAATAAAGCATCAACTAAAAATATACTAAACTAATTCTTTTATTTCTATACATTTTAATTTACCACTAATTAATTTAAATAAACATTGCAAAGTAAGAAATTATAAATAATTAATTAAATAACATCCTAAATGTAATTTATATGATTACTAAGTGGTGTGTGAGTGCAAGATAATTTGTTCCAACTTAACCCTGCTAGGTGGCTAACCTCCTCTACCTCAACCACACTCTTGGTCTTCGACAAACCTGCATCTCATATAAACTCAGGCACCCATTAATAGATTAGTGTCTGATGCAGGAGCATCCAGTGGTGTAAGGGCAATCTTGCATCACCCAAAAATAGTTAAATTTCAAGTTTCTCAGTTTTTAGATGTTTTTACATTTTTGGATACCCTTTTCATCATAATGAAAATTTCAATTTATGGTTTTTTTTTCTATTCCTGGGTTGAAAGATATTGCAGTTTTAGTTGCCCAGATTTGCACCTAAAAATCTTCCGAGTTAGATTTGAGGCACTTAGAGCTCCCAGATCGGCCCCAAAATTTTTTGAAATTGGCGTAGCTATTTTGAGTGCGTTCTTGACTTCGAGACCTTTCCAACAGTTCAAATGGTTCGCGAATCGGAGTCCCTGATCAAAAGTTATGGCCTCGGGAAGTTGGCGCACTTCTAGAAGATACAATTGTAAATGTTCTTTTGAAATTTGAACTTCAAGTTGTAATTTTCAGCGCCAAACCGCCTAAACTCAAATTTGAATATTGTTTTGGCTCCAAACTAATGAGGAGCTCTATTTATGGGCGGGTTTCTGATTTTTGGGTAACTTTTTGGGGACAAGCTCGCATATTGCGAAAAGGGTGATTCTGTAACTTGCATGTGTTGTAAAAATTGGGGATTTGAGATCCTCTGCATGTAAGAAGTTTCATTTTTTGAATAATAAAATTATTCTCTATTTGTGGGTCATTTTCTATGTCTCGGCCAGGCCCCTCATCAAGTGGTAATCGGAGCGAGGTTTTGAGCATGTGGACGATCGCCGATCGCGGGAGGCAGCTCGCAGACCAGTGGCCATGGTTGTGGGTCGAGGTCAAGAAATATGCTCCAAGAGTGATGCCCCGTAGGCATGGTGGTGCCGTGAGGTGGTCGCAGGTGGCGAAATGCCGGGTGGAAGAGATGACCGGCAAAACAAAGACATTGATGTGCGCGCATAAGAGTAGGTGGTAGAAGAGGGTTAAACCTAAGGGAGGAAAGTGGAGGGATGAAGGAGAGGAAGAAGGTTCAAATGCGTAGAAGAAGAAGCCAAATTGATCAAGACCAAATGCAGCTAATAAAGCGCCATTTCAAAGATTGGGAAAGACCCGTGAGCAGGTCCCCTTATTCCCGGAAGTCCTAACCGGAAGAGTTGATCGAATCGGATCAATGAGCTAGAATAATATTTTGAGTATGAGGAAATAAAATGGACCCGCATCAGTGTTGGGCTTCTGCGTAAAATGAAGCTAAAGGGCCATGCCAGTATTTGGTGGAAAGAGGTCCAGTTTGAAAGAAATCAAGGAGGAAAAGGAAATATCACCATATGGGATTGCATGGTAGAGAAACTGAAGAAGCAATTCATACCAATAGACTACGAGTTAGATCTATTGAAGAAATTGCAAGGGTTGAAGCAAGGAGCGATTCAGGAAAAGAATATACTAAATAATTTCACAAGATAATCATCAGAACGGGTCACACAGAGGCCAATAAGGAGAAGGTAGCCCCATATCTTAATGGGTTACGACCGAGCATTCAGGAGGAGTTAAGCCTAGTCAGAATGACCACCATTGAGGATGTGTATCAGTTTGCTCTGAAGGTGGAAGAGAAATTGAACAAAAGATTTGATGGAAAGCAAAAAAGATGAGGAGGTCAAAGTGGAAGGGGCAGTGGAAGACCGTGAAGCCGAAATGATGATGAAAAAAGAAAAGTGAAGATGTGGGCACCAGCCGAAGCCAAAGGAATGACAACTTCTACCGCCCTCATGATCAAAATAGTGGTGATAAAAGAGGTAGAGGATGAGAGAGATATGGACAAGGATCTGGAAGAGGTGGTTTCAGAGGAACTTACTCTGAAGTGGGGTGAAGAAGGGCATCAAGCTTCCATGAATGTCCACAACACCAAGGAAGGGCAAAACAAAGGCCGGTCGTGGTTGTGCATGCAGCATGAGGAGAGGCCTAATCTAAACATTCGTGATGATGTCAAAGGGGAAGCCCTAGTGATTAGAGCCCCTCGGGTGATCGAGGAAAAGGAACCGTATTGTGAGGAAGAATCTGTTTCACACAAGGTGCAAGTGTGAAGGAAAATGTTTTGATGTCATTATTGATGGTGGGAGCACTGATAATATAGTGTCAGAGGAGATGGTCACAAAGTTGAAGCCGAAGAGGGAAAGGCACCCGCATCCGTATCGGATTACCTAGTTGCAGAAAGACCACAAAGTTTTGGTCAATGAGCAGTGCCTAGTAAAGTTCAAGATCGGGAGCTACCATGATGAGGTAATCTGTGATATCATCCCATGGATGCATGTCATATGTTGTTGGGGAGACTGTGGCAGTTCGATAGGCGAGCTATACATGATGGCCATACAAACACTTATTCCCTTTGGACAAAGGATGGAGTTCGGCCAGTTGAAACCCCTTGAAGGAGACAAGAAAATGTATGCAGAGTGCTAGAATTTGTTATGTAGATGGAAGAAAAATTGGTGGTATACATGAGATTGACAGAGGAGGATAGGAAGAAGTTTCGGATGTTGGATGAGTTTCAAGATATTGTTTCTACAATGTACTGGTGGTTTTCCACCACAAGAAAGACGCCATTAGATTGACTTTTGATTCCTAGAGCCACTTTTCCAAATAAGGCACCATAGAATGACTCCAGCTAGAAAATGAGGAGTTGAATAAAACAAGTTCAAGAGTTGTTGAGAAAGGGTTTGATAATGAGAGTTTAGTTCATGTGCGCAATTTACAAAAGATTAAAGTACCAAAGAAGGATGGGGAGGGAGGGATGTGTACGCATTCTGAGCCATAAACAAGATAACAATCAAGTATGCATTTCCCTCGCCAAGGATGGATGACCTTATGGATTGTTTGAGTGGAGCTCAATACTTCACAAAGATAGATCTGAAGAGTGGATACCACCAAATCTAGATTAGAGAGGGTGATGAATGGAAGATCACCTTCAAAACCAAAGAAGGCTTGTATGAGTGGTTAGTCAGCGCCTTTTGGGCCAACTAATGCACCGGTGCTAATATCTTACGCGCCTGCGAACTTAGCCACTAAAAGAATTTTTGGGAAGTTTTGTTATTGCGGGTATTTAGATGATATTTTGATTTTCAAGAAGACATTGATGAGCACCGATGCATATTTGGAGAGCCTTTGAGAAGTTAAGAAGAGAAGAGAAATTGTTGGATTAATCTTAAGAAGTGCAGTTTTGTGAAGAGGGAGTTAGTGTATTTGGGGTTTGTCATCTCAGCAGAAGGTCTCAAGATGGACCCAGAGAAGGTGAAGGCTATTTTGGAATGGCCTACACCAAGAACTGCTACCGAGGTGAGATCTTTCCATGGTTTGGCTATTTTTATAGAAAGTTCACAGGAACTTCAAAAGAGTATTTGTGGACCCCCGATCAAACAACAATGAGGGGATAGAAAATAATTCAAGTGGAGCACTGGAGCGGCAAAAAGTTTTGAACTATTAAAGCAGAAGGTGACAAAACAACCTGTTCTAGCCCTCCAAAATTTCAACAAGGTGTTTCAGGTGGATTGTGATGCCAGTGGTTGTGCCATTGGAGCAATGTTGAGCCAAGAAGGCAAGCCCATTGCCTATTTCAGTGAAAAGTTAAATGATGCCAAGAGAAAGTATTCTGTATATGATCAGGAATTTTATGCAATAGTTCAAGCATTAAAGAAAATGGAGACATTATTTGTTGCTGAAGGAATTTATTCTATATACTGATCATCAGGCTTTGCAGTACCTAAATAGTCAGGGAAAATTAAATCAGAGGCATATGAAATGGGTAGAGTTTTTGGCAAAAGAGTTATACCTTGTTTCTCAAAACATAGGAGTGGGAAGTCAAATAGGCTGCGCATGCCTTAAGTAGGAGGCAGTACAATGACATACAAAGATGCAAATTGAAGTGGTTGGATTCAATGAACTTAAGACATTGTACAATAAGATCCTGATTTTGGCAAGTAGGCTTGGAAAAGCTTGCAAGGAACCTCAAGACTACAGTTGACAGACAAGGTGGTTGATTTCCGCACCTAGGATGGAATGTTATTTAAGGGAAATCAATTATGTATCCCAAGGAGTTCCATGAGGGAGAACATGATAAAGGAGAAGTATAGTGGAGGAATGGCAGGACATTTTGGTCGGGATAAGACCATTGCCATTATCAATGAGCATTATTATTGGCCTCAGTTGTCACAGGATGTGAAGAAGTTTGTACAAAGCTGCAGGGTATGTCAGATGGCTAAAGGAGTGAGCCAGAATACAGGCTTATATCAGCCCTTACCTGTACCAGAGAGGCCATGGGAGGATATAAGTATGGACTTTGTTCTTGGTTTGCTAAGGACACAACGAGGGAATGATTTAGTTTTTGTGGTGGTTGATAGGTTTTCGAAGATGGCACATTTCATTCCATGTAAGAAGACCCATGATGCAGTCCACATTGCTGACTTGTTCTTCAAAGAGGTGGTGAGGCTACATGGTTTGCCAAAGAGTATTATTTCAAATCGCGACACCAAATTTGTGGGGTACTTTTGGAGGACCTTGTGGAAGAAGCTGAAGACAGAGTTGAAGTTCAGTTCTGCACACCATCCACAAACAGATGGGTAGACAGAGGTTGTTAACAGGAGTCTGGGTAACCTACTGAGATGTTTGGTAGGAGATAAACCCGCGGATGAGATCTTTGATCTTACCCTGTGCAGAATTTTCTTTTACAACAATTCCCTGCCGCCAACGGCTAATCGCAGATCAACATTCCGCATTGTGTATGGAGGTAGCCCCCGTATCAGCTCCAAAATTGAGGAAGATGGACCAAGAGAAGAAAATAAGTGCTGAAGCCAAAGATTTAGTGGTGACCACATCAAGGATATACATGAGAAGGTAAGAGAACATACAATCGGGAGATGAATATGCAATATAAGGCTGGGCGCGACTGCAGAGCGATTAGTGGGATGAAGGATGGTCCACCTTTTAGGAAAGAAAGGTTTTGCTGGGAACATATAACAAATTGAAGATGAAGAAGTTCGGGTCCCCGTGAAATTTGAAGAGGCATGATTCAGTGGAAATTTACGCGAGGTAGGAGTCACGGATGGATTCAACATTTCGCGGTTCAATTACTCGCATTTGACTAAGATTATGAAGGTGGTGCGTGAGGAAGTACCAACAATGGAACAAAGGTTGATTCCAAAGACCTACTGTAAAAAAGAGGAAATTGAAAAAACCGGTAGTTGTGTGGGAAGGAGTACCAGAATGCGCAAGATGAAGAATATCCGGTGAAACGGAAAGGAAGGCCTATTGAAGATTCATCCCGGGTTGCCTAAGGTAGATGTTGACCATTTGGGTTTTCCTCCACCATCCGACGGATGTGTCTACTCTCAAATTACCCTCGGGTGTCCGATGCCATGCAGAGCATCCGAAGGGTGGTATGGGCAATCTTGCATCACCCAAAAATAGTTAAATTTCAAGTTTCTCAATTTTTAGATGTTTTTACATTTTTGGATACCCTTTTTGTCATAATGAAATTCCCAATTTACGGTTTTTATTTTCTATTCCTGGGTTGAAAGATATTGCAGTTTTAGTTGCCCAGATTTGCACCTAAAAATCTTCCGAGTTAGATTTGAGGCACTTAGAGCTCCCGGATTGGCCCCAAAACTTGTCAAAATTGGCATAACAATTTTGAGCGCGTTCTTGACTTTGAGACCTTTCCAACGGTTCAAACGGTTCACGAATCGGAGTCCCGGATCAAAAGTTATGGCCCCGGGAAGTTGGCGCACTTTCTAGAAGATACAATTGCAAATGTTCTTTTGAAATTTGAACTTCAAGTTGTAATTTTCAGCGTCAAACCACCTAAACTCAAATTTGAATGTTGTTTTGGCTCCAAACTAATGAGGAGCTCTATTTATGGGCAGGTTTTTGATTTTTGGGTAACTTTTTGGGGACAAGCTCGCATATTGCGAAAGGGTGATTCTGTAACTTTCTGTAACTTGCATGTGTTGTAAAACTTGGGGATTTGAGATCCTCTGCATGTAAGAAGTTCCATTTTCTAAATAATAAAATTATTCTCTTATTTGTGGGTCATTTTCTATGTCTCGGGTTGTGCCCTCATCAGTGTCCAAAAATATAAATCAAGGAAATATAATTCATCATTCTCTATGCCATATCACTTGAATTTAAATAATAATAATCATATTTCATTTTCCTAGAATAAAATAACATCCATTTGCATTTCATATTTCAAATAAAATAAACATTCACCTATTTCCTTATTCAAACCTCACAACATTTATTGTACCACACACATTTATTCATGTTTCAGTTCTACTTAAAGTAAAAGTAAACCTCATCCAATTATGAGATGTGACATACACACACCATCTTATATTGAGTGAAATGAGCCAGTTTGTGGGTTATAGGTAAGTCATCCATAGCTTTTATGCTTGCATTAGGAGTCTTGTTTACTTTTGCATGTTTGGGTGATGTTTATCTATTTGAGCTTTGAGTTCTTCCTTATGACAATGTGTTGATTGTGCTTGGGTTAAGTCTTTGAATGGTTGTACCTATATGTCGTTTCATATGAACCTAAAACATAGCATGTCTATGAGCATATACATATAAATACATATACATAGACCCATGTATGAGACCATTAGAAAATGCACATATATGTGAGTAGAAATACTCATTGAGGTACATACATGAGGAAATGACTATGCTTGTATATAAATATATATGTGGGTGTAGACACTAGGTCATGATCATTCAATATCAAATGGATTACTTGATTATCGTATTACCATTTAATAGATATGCTTGTATACACACACACACACACTTGCAAGCGTTAATGTGTATTGGAGAAGTGTACATATGTATATATAATATAAGTATGTGTATAAAAAGTATACACGTATTATTATTTGCGGTATAAGATAATAAGAGGTATACATCCGATGGAGTGGGTATATATGAATATATATACATATATATAGTGGGAATATAATGTATGGATGTGTGCTTATTCTTGTCATAAACTAATAGGAGGATAAGCATTCGAGGCATCAAATGTATTTATCCAATAAAATATAAATATATATATATATACATTTAAATATATAAGTATGGTGGATATACTATATATATGTATATAATATAACTATATATATATTATATTTTATTATAAGGGAAATAGTGCTTTATAAATATATAAATAGTATATATATATATATATATGTTTAATATATGTAAACTATAATTATTCAAATTTAATGAATGAGCCAATTCACAAATATATACTTTGGGGAAATCGAATTATTTCTTAATTGCTTAAATGAGTCGATTTAATAAATGGATCGAATTGATAAATATTTCAATTCACATATTTGGACTTTGGCTTAAGTATGCCAATATGAATAATGAGAAGAATTTGAATTTGAAACAAATATGACTCTATGTGAAAACACACATCACCTGGTTATGAGCACGCAAGGATAAAATCCTGAAATGTGTTTAAATCTTTTGACCAAGCTAGAATCTGAAGCTTGACTAAAATCAAACATAGTAAATGAATTCCATCGACTCAACCCAAAAAATAGTCGATGTTGGGTATGTGTAAATGATTAATGATTGACTTCTTATTTTATGAAAATATCACCATCTCATGAGTTTGGCACCACCTCCGAAACCATTTTTCTATAGGTGTTGATTTGTGAATTTCTCCATGTGCTTTTGGAAATAGTCTTCTTAATGCTGGCAGAATTGGAAGTCGATTCACCATGGTCATTGTTGAGCACATACTTAATTTAGCACCACCTCTAGGTTGAAAAATGCAAATGGAAGTGGTGTTAATTCACATGCCAAGGCTGTAGGCTTTGTGGTTGCTAGCTTGCTGTATAAATAGTAGCCAAACTTCTTCATTTGGGATGCCGCATTCTTTCTCTTTTTGTGAGTTATTTCTAGAGCAACAATTTACTTTTCACTAAGATTTCTATCTACATTATTCCATCTTACAGTGAGGGAGAACCTTGATTATCTTATGCATATTGTCATTGTTCTTACATGCTTACTTTTCTAAAGTGATCAATTGCCATCAATCAAGATCATTCATAATTATGTATTGTTGTGTAAACCACTAGCTCCATAGAGAGGGAGGTATCATACCAAGAGCATACATCACTAGTTGTTTACCATTTCTGTGTTTTACCAGTCATAATCCTCTAATTTCTAAGTGAGAGAAGAGTGGACTTGGTGAGGAAGAATTGTCTAATTCTGAGAGAAGAATGCTTTCAACAAGAAAGAGAGTGAGAATTTATTTGGGAAGCTAGGTTAAGCTAAGCAACCAAGGGAGAAGGTTGCCTTGTCATCAGTATTTGGAAAAAAGCGATAACAGGCATGGGGTTTCTTGTCATTTTAAAAGGGTTTACTATATTTTCTATGTTGCATGAGATGTCTTTTCTATTTGAGCTATAGAAGTATTTAATATTGCTTTTGGAAAAGGAAATTGAAGCCTTTAGCCTAATTTTATAATGTGTTTTTAAGTACTCCATGATAGGAGATATTTCTTGATACAAGCAGTTAATTATACTAGATATCTCAAAGAGATTGCTTGACATAGGTATTTAATTATGCTACTGGTAGTACAACATAGGTATTTAATTGTACTAGTTATGTTTGAACATGGGATGCAATGTGTTTATATTTACTCCATAGTAGGAGGTGAGTTTGTTTCATAGTTAAGTATATACTAGGCTTTATTTGAATGCAAGAGTCACTTGAGATACACCCAGCTAAGTTATTAGATTAACTCAGAAAGCTTGTGTTACTCCTAGGATAAGCATGGGAGCGGGCTTGTGTACTTACTTGCTTAATAAATTCATTCCTAGTATATTTTTTTGAAGATAGGATATCTAGGATGATAAACTATCCATTGAAGGATATACCTATCTTATTTACTTGCTAGTTAAGTAGGTAGATTATTTTTTGTAGGTTAGTCTAGGATGACAGACTATCCATTGAAGGAAAATGCCTATGCGTAGCTAAAGATAACCTTAAGTCAAATCGGCCCTAAATAGTGTATGTGAATGATGACTCTCAGTCATTTATTGAATTAAGATTATTTGATCAAAGCAGTGCAATGTACAAGACTCCACTTAGATTATGTGAGGCTTGAGACTACACTATCAGTTCACCGTGATCTTGTATTACATGCTATGAGAGTTTCTAGATTGCATAGGTTCTAGTCATGGAGGGCACAACACTATTCTTAGTTGGTTGTGGTTATCAGTTGCTCTACCAATCTCTTCGTCGAAGGGAAGGGCCATCTATCGAATGATAGATGTGTGGGGGACCACATTATGAGTCTTTGCTTGGTGGAAAATTACTTGAGTGATGCTTCTCCTCCACAGCAAATGACCGAAGAACTAAGATTGAAAGGACAAATTCTTGGACCGTCTTACAACTATTTGTTCTAAAGCTCATTGGAGCTATGTTTGTAATGGTATGTATTCTTTTTACGAACTTAATTGTGAAGCTATTGTAATGAAGTGGAATCTTTATTGTAATATGATATGGCATCTTGTTCTTATATTTTCAATAAAAGAAAGAATTTTTTTATTGCAATGACTTGTTAGCACGTTTATTTACTTGTATGATGTAACAAATTTAGAAATTTTTACTGCACTGAAGGGTTGGAACATTATAGTTCTTTAAATTTTTATACATGTTTATATTATGGCTTGATAATTACCAAGAAAAAACACAAGCAAATAAAAAATTTATATAAAATTTTAATCAAACATATATATATATATATATGGGAGGATAGTGATAAAGGGAAATAGGGAGAAATAGATAGAAATATAGAGAGGGAGATAAAGAGAGAGATGGAAAGAAATAAAGGATATAGTTAGAGAAGGAAGAGATAAAGAAAGAGATAGAGATATAGAAGGAGAGAGAAAATAGAGAGATATATATTTTAAGATGAAGAAATGAAGAGAGGAAGAGAGGGAGAAAGATAGATGGATATTGAAAGGGAAATAGAAAGAGAGGAATGATGGAGAGATTGATAGAGGGATAAATAGATAGATATATAGAGAGGGAGAGATAGGGGTGATATAGAAAGAGAAAGGGAGGAGAGATAGAGTAAAGGAGATATAAAGAGAGGGGGAGAGAGTGAGAGGGAGTGGGATAGAGATAGAGAGAGAGAGAGGGAGACATAAAGAGAAAAAAAGAGATAAAAATGGATAAAGAGGAAGCCGGAGATGAAGGAAGAGGAGGAGTGTGAAGAAAACAGAGACAGATGCAGCCGAAGAGTGACAAAGAAAGATGCATCAAACGAAGAAACATAAAAAGAAATGAGAGAGACAAAGAGGAAGGAGGATACAGGAAAGATAAGGGAGATGAAAGGAGATAAAAGATAGGGAGGAGACAGGAGAGGGGGAGATAGGAGATAAAGAGGAGATAGAGGGGAATGAGATGGAGATAGGAATGGATAATGGAAGGGGAGATAGGAAAGAGGTGGATAGAGGGAGAAATAGAGATAGGGATAAATAGATAGATAACAATTGAGTTGAACTAGCTATTAGAGAAACTGCTTCAAAATTTGTGTATTGTCCTAAATTGTCACCCTTGACAATTTCACCTTATGTTTGGTCCCCCCTTTAAATTATTGGACCTAATTGAATACTTAATCCTAAATTATGCATTTTATGGCCCATTTTTAACAATTTTTGAGGAATTGCAAGTGAGAAACAGTTGCATTTATCTAAGATCTTTCCCCAGGTGACACTTAAAATCCTAAAAATTAGGGAAAGGAAAATCACACATTGGGAGGAAGTGTCCCCCTATTTTGGCTCCAAATTCAAATATATCAATTGTGGAAATTTAATATTTTTAATTCAAGTGTCTAAATTCAGCCACCGAGATTTAATTTTTGAGAAATTGAATAAATTTCTACAAATACCTAGTTATTGCATCCTTTCAAATATAACAAGCATTCATGATAAAAAAAATTATTGTCAAGATAATTCAAGAGCAAGTCAAGAGTAGCATTTTCATATCTTTATTATAGCAATTCAAGATCCAAGAATCATGTCAAATTCTATGTGATTTTATGTGTGCTTATGTTGTCATTGTTTGGTGAAGGCTAACAATTTTGTAGGTCTCCAAGCAATTCAAGAATTCAAACAAGCAAGCAAGCAAGATCCAAGACCTTGAAGTGTTTTTCATGACTTCAGTCCTTCAAGGAAGCCATTGAAGGGTGGTGAGTTGCAACACTTTGTGATTTCATCATTCCTTCCTATCTATTATCATTTTATTATTAACATTTCCATTGTGGAAGTGGAAACACTTACACGGGGTTTGACTAATTCAAGCCCCTAAATGGCACAACATTTCCTCTCTTTGTGAATGTGTAGATATCAAGTTTGAAGAGGATTGAAAGGATTTTGAATAAAAAATATTCATTGTTGCATTTGAAGTCCTATATCTTTTCAACTCATGAAAACTTAGTTATAGAAATATCTAACAGTGTTCTGACAGATTTGTAGGTAGGAATCTGAAGCTTAGGGCCGACATTAGAGGACTAGGAAAACATATCCAAAAAATATCTACAAGGACACTCATGCCATAGGCGTGAGTTTCCTCCAACATCAAGCTCATATTTGAACCACAGATGCATAGTGTCTTACTCTGTCCTGCTCAATTGTCTGAATTTTCCAATGATTTTCTATGTTTTATGTATTTGCATCAAAATAGTAAATTGCACTATTAGCCTAGTTAGATCATTGCATTTCATTTCTAAATTCATCCTATATTTGGTCAAGGGTTGGTTGGCTCACCTTTTAGGTTGTAAGTCAATCACATACCTTGTCCAAATCCATCAAACCCCCACTACCCATCAAATCTCTAATAAATGAATGACACATTTAGAAAAAGTGCATAAACCCTAAGGTCAAATCTTAGGGTTTACCTTTTTATATGTTTCATTTTGGTGAACATGACATGTTAACACTATATACCTTCTAAAATATGAAGCAAATCACCCTAGATCTAGGTTTTGCATGTGATTGTTTTGTGTTTCTCATTTAGGGTTTCATTTTTGTATCATAAAAATTCATAAAAATATAGAACAATTGCATTCATATTGCATTGAAAGTTGTAATAGGGTTTTTTTCAATCATCTTAGATCAGATTTACATTCAAATTTCATTCATTAGACCATAAAATCCTAAAATTTTGCATGACATGTATTTAAGCATCTTTCATTTAAGTCAAAAAAGTGAAAAAATTTGCATAGTTTTGTTTCAAAATTGCATCAAATCATCATTTTTCAAGACTTTGCATCTTGGAATTAGTCAATCATTGCATCTTGCATCTAAAATTTTCTTTCAAAATTTGTTACATTATTCACACATTTGCATACTTGCATTTTCCATTTCCATAGTCATAAAATCAATAAAACATGGAAAAATATTCATTGTCAAAACTATTTGTGTACATAATTGGGAGCCTTAAACAGTAATAAACACAATCACACTTTGAATGTTTGGACACCTTATCTAGGACACAGATGCCTTGGGCGCCTCTTTGCTACATTTTGTGGTTGAAATTTGAATCAACTCTTTGTTTCTATGTTCCATGTTGGATTATGTTTGAATTTGTTTCTGCATTTCAAAATTGGCATTTACTTTCAATATTGTTGCATGTTTGCATTGTTAATTTCATAATCCTAAAATCAACAAAATCTAGAAAAAAATTCACTATCAGACCTGTTATAATACAAATTTGAGAACCCTAAACATTCAAACTTTGAACTTCCAAATACCCTATCCTATACACAGATGCTCTAGGCACCTTTTTCCTGCTATTCTGGGCTAAAAATTTTCTCAAATCATTGGTTCAGTGTTCTCTGTATGATTCTACTAGCCAAATTTTGTTTCTAAACTTTGGTTGTACTATAATTTTCTATTTTGCTAAAAACATTGCTAGTTGGATCCATAGGGCATAACATCATGTTCTCATTGCAAAAATATTTTTTTGTCATAATTCATGTTCTATTGTCAGATCTTGTTAATCATTTCAAGGATTTTTTGTTACAAGCATGTGAGAATGATTTTATTTCTCCCTTTTTATTATTTTTCATTGATCCCTCTCCCACAATCTCAGAGCTCACCAATAAAACGCAAATGGTTTTTCTTTAAAAAATATTGAAAACCCTTGTTATGTCATTATTCATATGGATATTATACACACACACACACATGTGTGTGTATATATATGTATGTATGTATATATGTGTGTGTGTGTGTGTGTATTAAAATTTGAATGTAAAAATAGAAATTGATGATAACTATTAGTAATGATTGCAAAAATCTTAAATTACTATTATAATCCATAGTAATTTTCTAAATTATAGTAAAAAACATTTGAGACAATTTGGTTTAAAATATTTTGAAAACTAAAAAATATTATATTCTATCTTTAAAAAAATTCTAAATTAATATGTATTTCTATAATAAACATTATAAAATGATAAATAATAATATTATAAATTAGAATGCTATATTATATTTACTTATAATATATTTTTAATTTTTACTAATAATGTAAAGTGTTGTATATACGGTTATATAAAAATATAGCAATTCAATCTATACAATCTAATAAATTTTAAAATTGTAATATCTGGTCTAAAATTGCAAAAATGGCCAAATAGACCATCAAATTCTAGGCCTGCTCACAACCTACCATGAAAAATAAAATATTTCTTGCAAGAGTTGAGTCCTAAATATAACTAGAACCAAGATCTAGGTTTCAGGTTATGCCTAACTCTTGAAACTTGCCATAGAAAGAAAAAATAAACCTAAAACTAAAAGTCCCAAGAGAACTATTGAGTTAATCATGCAACAAGAATAGGAAAAAAATAAAAATAGAACAAAAATAGCAATTGCAAAAATAAAGACAAATAATTGACACAATTATTTAACGTGGTTCACCATTAAAATGGCTACATCCACCAAAGAAAGTAGGTCACTCTATATTATTGATTAATAACAACTTTGTTACAATGTTTTTCCAACATCCCAAAAAGAAAAACAAATTGAATTATCTATAACTCTTCCAACAAGTGAAGAGTCATGGGAAGAGGAAAATGAAAGCGAAGTGATGGTTGGACTTCACTTCCAACAATCTCCCACTTGAAGTTCAAACCATACTGATATCCCCACTTTACTTGAAGCTCAATGCCACTTAACTATAATACCAAGAGAAGCTCTATTGAATTCAAGCTTCTCTTTTGACACATATTTTGTGAAAACATCTACAAGGTTACAATTGGTATGAATCTTCTCTAACTTGAGTTTTCCATCTTGAATGACACTCTTAATGAAATTATGTTGAAGCTCAATATGCTTAGTGTGGTTATGAAAAGATGAATTCTTCGCCAAATGAACAACACTATTACTATCACTAAGCAAAGTGAAAACTTGTTGTTTTGAACCCAACTCTACCAATAATCGTTGCAACCATAACATTTCTTTAGCTCCTTCATTCATTGCAATGTATTATGCTTTGGTAGTGGAGAGAGCAACTACTTGTTGCAATCTGGAAACCCAACTAATCGTTTCCCTTGCAAATGTGAACACATATCAAATGGTAGAATGCTTTTTGTCTAAATCACCAACCATGTTAGAATCACCATATCTTTGCAACTGAGCATCTTTATCTTTAAAACTCAAAACATAACATGAAGTGCCTTTAAGATATTTCATAATCCATTGAACTACTTGCCAATGAGGCTTACTTGGATAACTCATGTACCTACTAACTACTCCCACTACATGAGTAATGTCTGAACATGTACAAACCATTACGTACATAAGGCTCCCAACTGCAAAGGAATAAGGCACGTGTTTCATATAGTCTTTTTCCTCTTGTGTCTTGGGGCACATTTTAGATGACAATCGAAAGTGATCAACAAAGGGTGTGCTTACAGCTTTAGCATCTCTCATATTAAATTTGTCCAAGACCTTATCAATTTACTTTTCTTGTGATAATTTGATCTATTTTTTTTGCCCATCCCTAATTATTTTCATGCCAAGAATTTTCTTTGCAGATCTCAAATCTTTCATAGAAATTTTTTTGGTCAATTTTTTTTTCAGATTTGTAACAACACTCATACTAGTACCGGTCACCAACATGCCATTAACACATAACATCAATAATAAAAACTCACCATTGTCTAAAAATTTGTAGTAAACACACAGATTAGACTCACACTTAGTGAAGTTTTGTTTAGCCATGAAGGAATTGAACTTGAGGTACCATTTTCAAGGGGATTTCTTTAGCCTATACAAACTTCTCTTCAACTTTTAGACTAAATTTGCATACCCTTTCTTTTCAAAACCTTCAGGTTGCTGCATATACAATTCTTCATCTGAATCTCCATGAAGAAATGTAGTTTTGACATCAAGTTGCTCCAACTCAAGATCATAAAAAATTGCTAAACCCAAAACTACTCGCATGGTAGTCATTTTCACAACTATCAAAAATATTTCATTGAAATCAATGCCCTTCTCTTGTTCATATCCTTTGACCACTAATTTGGCCTTATACCATTTCTTGCCACCATTATCTTCTTTCAACTTGTAAACCCATTTGTTTTTTAATGCTTTTCAATTCAATGGAAGAGGTACCAAATCCCAAGTGTTATTTTAAATTATTCAAGCCATTTAATCTCTTGTGGCATCCATCCATAAATTTTTATCAAAAACATTAGATGCTTCTTTGAAATTTTTAGCAGTTCAACTTGATAAAAAATGAGTAATTGATGGATAAAATCATCCAATTTGGATGGAGGTCTATGCTATCTTGTTGATCTCCTCAACCGTGGAATAGACTCATTTGAAATCCCATCTACACTACTTTGAAAAGCATTGAAATCTATACTATTAAATTGCTCGCATTCCTTGTTGGCAACCTTTGTAATATTTTTTAATTATTTGTGCTGAGTAATTAAAATAATTTTCTACCTATTTTAATGTGTGTGCAACCTCTTGGGAGGTCTGTGTGGATTTTCCTAAGGTTGGTGTAGCCTTTGCAAAGGCCTGCTCGACCTTATGGGAGGCTTGTGTAGCCTCTCCATAGGTTGGCACAACCTCTTCAAAGGCTTGCACATCCTTATGGGAGGCTTGCCCAACCTCAAATAATTTTTTTTTTGACATTTCATGACTTTTCCCAATTTTTGAAAAACATGAAGGTGATGATGAATTAATATTCTCTAGCAAAGCTTCAGGTAAGGAATTTGGTAAATTAGATGCCATGATTTTATTTAAAATATCACTCCCACTAGAAATATCACCTACAGGCACAAATTCTTTAATAGAGTTCCTCTGTTCCAATAGACCCAAAATTAATTTCTCATTAAAAATAATATCTCTACTATGAATTACCTACTTGGGCACTAGATCCCACAAGCGGTAACCATATGATGCCACTTTGTATCCAATGAAAACACATCTTTTAGAATCCACTTTCAGCTTAGTTTGTTTCTTCAATGGAATGAGAGCAAAAGCCTCACACTTGAACACCTATAAGTGTTCATAGGAAATTTTCTTTCCAAGCCATTTCTCCTTTGGAATTTGAAAAGATAAGCAAGAAGATGGTCCTTTATTAATCAAATTAATTGTTGTATTAACAACCTATACCCAAAATTATTTACCCAACCCTGCATTCGAGAGCATGCTATGAGCTCTCTCCAAAATTGTCCTATTTAACCTCTTAGCTACACCATTTTCTTGAGGGGTGAAAGAGACAATTTTAATCCTTTTAATACCATTTTTTGCACAAAAATTGTTAAACTCCAAAGAACCAAATTCTCCTCCATTATCAGTTTTTAAACATTTAATCTTATGACCAGTTTTATTTTTGACTAATGCTTTAAACATTTTAAACATGCTAAAAACTTTAGATTTCTTCTTAAGAATGTATATCTACACCTTTCGAGAATAATCATCTAAGAAGGACACAAAACAATTTGAACCACCAATAGAAGTTACCTTTGTTGGGCCAAAGACATTTGAATGCATGAGCTCCAATGGTGTTGTTTTTTATCTCATTCTTTGGTGCAAAAACTAATTCTCTTTTGTTTTCCAAAGATGCAATGTTCACAAAAATCTAAATCAACTAATTTTAGTCTTGGAAGTTGATCCCTTTTGAGCAATGTTTCAAGGTCTTTCTTTCTCATATAACCAAGCCTCTTATGCCAAAGTTTCATCCTGATGTCAACTACGGCCTTTGTAGCTCCCACTTCAGCATGAATCTCGAGCACATATAAAGTTCTTGATTTGTAGCCTCTTGCAATCACCAAGGCTCCTTTGGTAACCTTCTAATTGATTGCTTCAAAGGTGATGAAACAACCTTGAGTGTCAAGTTGTCTCATGGAAATTAGATTCATCTTGAGTTGAGGAACATGTCTCCCATCCCGCAATAGCCAACTATTACCATTGTTTAATTTTAATAAAACATCCCCTTTGCCGATGATATCACATGACTCATTATCACCAAGATAAACCTTACCAAGTTTTCCCTCTTGATAATTTTTGAAAAATTTCCAACATGGAGTTGCATGAAGGGAGGCACCAGAATCTAGCACCCATCTATCATCTTCAACTTCTCCAATGGATAGAACTGATGCACCTGCATCTTCATCATAAACAATATTTGCTTCATCTTCCTTTGGTTTATTTCCAACCTTCTTGTAAGACCAACAATTATTTTTAAAGTGACCTTCCTTGCCACAAATACAATAACATAAATTTCTATCTCGATATTTGGACCTCTTTTTGATTTAGATCTTCTTCTATAATTATGTCTCCTCGTTCTTTAGATCTACCCTGCTTTTTTTAATTAGAGCATCTCTCGATGAAGTATTTGAATTTTTCCTTCTCATGTCCTCGCTAAGAAGAATTCTTGCAACCTCACCAAAAATTAAAACACTCCCCTTCTTTCTGAAAACCGAGTTGCTAACAACCATAACAACTCCTTCCTAGCTATCTAGTAAAGAACATAACAACATTATAGCTTTTATTCCATCTTCTAATTTTCTACTAATATAAGTTAATTGACTGATTAACATATTGAATTCAATCAAGTGGGATGATATCAAATTACCTTCCTTTATTTTTAGGTTGTATAATTTCTTCATAAGATAAACTTTGTTTGATGCTAAAACCATCTCATACATATTAGATAACTTGTCCCACAAACCCTTCGTTGTCTTTTTTGTTGCAAAATTGAACAAGACATTTCTCAATTGAGAGAGGATTATTGTTGTCGTGGCCTTCTTGTCTGATCTATCCCATTCTTCATCAGAAATCTCAATAGGCTTCTTCGATTTCCCCTTTAGTGTAAATGAGAGGTCTTTCTCAACCAACAGTGCTTCCATTTACAATTTCCACATGCCAAAGTTTTGGCTCAATTTTTTTTTGATCTTGCAATCCTCCATCTTTCCTCAACTTAGCTCTGATACCACTTGTTGAGTTAACTGTGCAACAAGAACAACAACAAAACAAAAATAGAACAACAATAGAAATTACAAAAATAAAGACAAATAATTGACATAATTATTTAACGTGGTTCACCATTAAAATGGCTACATCCACCAAAGAAAGAAGGTCATTCTTGTTATTGATTAACAACTTCATCACATTTTTTTTCCAACATCCCAAAAAGAAAAAAAAACAAATTGCATTATCTACGACTCTTCCAAAAAATGAAGAGTCATGAGAAGAAGAAATGAAAGGATAGTGATGATTGTACTTCACTTCCAACAAGAACTTAGGTTCTCAAAACCTTAAGGTCCCTACAAAATTAAAACTCCTTCCATTTAAAAGGAAAATGCTCACGGAGTCCTCATAAAGCTTGAGACACAAAAGAAAACAAGGGCATGACATTTCTCATGCCTCACAATAAATTTTAACTCGTAACCAATCTCTTCATTTCAAAGACTACACAAGTCTTGTCTCAAGATTAAGAATCT
The DNA here is from genome assembly GCA_007258455.2 of Sequoia sempervirens. Lineage (NCBI taxonomy): Eukaryota > Viridiplantae > Streptophyta > Pinopsida > Cupressales > Cupressaceae > Sequoia > Sequoia sempervirens. The sequence continues at coordinate 1,120,562,975 of VDFB02271358.1, read as the reverse complement.
AATTTCCCTAATAACAAGTATTTCAAATCTTCTATTCATGGGGAGAATGGTTTTGTGGTTTTTCTAATTTTCTATTCAATAGGATTTTGTAACATTTTTTTTTGAAAGATCTACTCACCAACTCATTTGACTGCAAAATACGAAAAAACTTTTTGACGAAAGATGTACAATTAGATGAATCGTCGGGTACATGTGTACTTTTCATTTTATTTATTTTTAAATTGCCTGACATTAGTCAAAATTTCAACGAACAGTGATTTCTGTCAAAATTTCGACGATCCCAAATTTTTGTCGCTTTTTCGACGAACATCGGGCATAAATATTGATCCTGATTAGGGAACATGAAAGACATGGGACATTCAAAATATTGAAATTCATGGGACATTTGGACACATTATCTTCATTTATAATTTCCCATTGCTAGTGGGAAGGAAACAAAGTGGTACACTTCCTATTCAACCAACACATTTATGAAAATGGTAAATTAATTATTAGTGATGACATTAGGAGCTAGACCCACCTTAGCAAGATTTGGGATGGGATAAATGGTTGATTTTGGGTAAAAATTCATCATTGTACTTGATGCAACCCTCCCTTAAAATGCTTTGCAATCAATACAAAAGACTTATTATACACTTGGAAGTCTCGAGAGAGATAAACATATATGTTAACAACCCATCCATTCAAAGCAAACAACTTAATCATCTATTAGTTTTGAAGTGCCTTTAGTAGCAATAATAATATAGCCATATATTACATTTGGTGGGGAGCTAAGGTAGATGGATTTCACAGGTGAAATAAAGGAAACTAGACTACATAAGGTTTTTTTTAGGGTGTTGATACAATGGAGGAAACACTAGAGATATTGGGAAATACTTCATTGAAGGGGCTACTCATCATTGAGTCAATACATAAATCTCTTCAATGTTTGTCTCAAATATCTTCACTATCACTTGTGATAAAGAACTAATAAAGGCATTGGGACCTATTACATCTAGGAGAAGCTCTGACATCGTATGGAAGAGGTGGTGGAGAAAGTGAACCTAGTCAAGATGGAGTCTCTCCCTTTCATGGGCCTCAAATTTATGGGTTGGATTCAATAGACATCATGAGAGGAATTAAGGCTCGATTTATGGAATTGGTGATAGAATTGGTCAATATTTAGGACTTTTTAAAGGTCAAGGGAGGTCATGCAAGCCTTTAATGGGAGTGTTAGCTCTTGGTAAACAAGTCAAGCACTCCCCTCATTAGGAAAGGTTCAGTATCATGAAGGTAACATCTATCAAGTTTTTGCAACGTAGAGTAGGGCTAGTCAATTAGGAGAACACAACCTTAGTTGTGGATAGCCTACGGTATTAGTGTGACCTTAGAAATTGGTAATGGGGCTCATTTTAGTTGTTGGTAATTTTATCTTTAATAAACATTTTTGAAATATGAAAACCTATTATTTGTTCAATGATATTGTTAGTTGTCTCTTGTTAGTAACTACAACTATTTTGTATGTAGTTTGGTTGCCAGTGTGGGTTGGAATACTGTCAGTTTTTTATATGAAATATCAAACATGTAATGCTTGGGTTGGCATATTGTTTGCTTGGCATGTTGTGTGGTATATGAAATATGTAATTCTTTAGATCACCCTTTGTAATGGCTAAATTTCTTATGAATTTTTTTGTCAAATTATAAATATAAAGGGAGAAAGCCCTTACACCTCATTTCAATTACCCAAAAAAATAAAATAAAATTGTGGAGTAAACCATTTAATTTGATTAATTAATTATGACAATTAGTTGTTCCTACAATCAAAACACAAAAAATATCATTGCATACATTTAGCTAAAGTAGAATTTTTTTTGTATGCTTGAAAATGTAAAATATAACAAAAAAAATTACATTTGATCTACAAAGTCAAGACATAATTGAATTGAATAATAAAAATATCGAAACAACCCACAAGGTGACCAACACAAACATTTAAACCTTAACAACCATTAAAGTGTATCAACACTTCTACCTTGATTTTAAGGACTGCATTTGACCATATTTATCATGTGGCTTGGATCAAGGTTGGATTTGTTGATAAATCTTGGGAGAATTATTAGAGGCTCTACCAACCCATCCAATCATTATTCTTGAACAAGTTGCACTTTTTGAAAATATTTAGTAGGAAAATATATGTTTGGTATCTCTAGAACAAACAACTCTTATTGAAATCTTCAAATGAGAGAATACCTACTTGGAATCCTTGTTGCAAGTTAACTGACAATGATTAAACAACCTTCTACAAAACACTCAATATTTCATCCCACAAAACACTATATGTTCACCTCTATTCATATTCCCAAAACTTCTTGGCCTATTTCGATAAAGCCTCTTTCACCCATCACTTATTTACCAATTCTTTGAGAATGGGGGAATCCAACTAACACACAACCATTAGATTAACTCCTACCATGTCCAGAACAATCTAACACTTTAGTTTGACCGACATGAATTAGTGTGTAGACTCTATTTTATTGCATACAAAAGTAAAAATAATATTATGGAATGAAATAATTTTAGGGATGAGCGACATCGAGATTGAGGGCCAATTCTATACAAAATAGACCATCTTACACATTAATCAATGCATTAAAGATAATCTAATCACCATAAATGCAAAACCTAAGAGAAAAAAACATGGATATACAATTTTCACAATTAAAACACTCTTTTCCTTTTTAACATATGACCCTACCTCAAACCTTTGCACACTATATAAAAGCGCTTTAGCCCTCATAAATTCACTTTTGGTCTTTTGGCAAGAATATCATAGGCCATGTCTAATATATATTAAAAAAAATCATCATAGGCCCCTCCATGGGACCTTGCTCTAAAATTAAGTTGCTTGTTTCTTGAATAATATTTTTATAAAGAAAAAAGGGATTTGGATATATATAAGCTAAATATAAAACAAATTTATTTTAGAGAAATATATTTTCCCGCTTTTCCACTATTTGAATCAATGAAGTTGGCCATGATTTTATCCTCGATGTAGTTTTCCCCTAAAATGTCAAAATACGCCCCAAATTAGCAGCGTCTATGGATAATTCCAGCTTCTTCAATCAAATTGGAAAATCTTGGTGTCATTCTAACTTCCCATTCAATATTTTAGGCTAAATTCAGATGGTATTTTTTTTCAATCATGGCGTCAAATGATGAGAGCGCTTCTTAGGTACAAGTCGTAGAGACCGAGGGACACAAACAAAGCCAAGAGCTTTTTGTTCTACTTTATCATAATTGAGATATGAATTTGATTCATTTTCATTGTAACTGCTTTGCCTTACCACTCAATTGCTGCCGATGGGTTAAGATTATCCATGTTAATTAAAGGATTGAAACTCTAAAAGCATGGATTTTTATTAATGTACAAAGCAAATGGAAATAAATCCTTTGTTGAGTTTTAACAAAGTGGGTCTAATTTGTAAATTTGGTGTCTAGCTTGGCTCTGACCTAAAACACATTTTTTTACCTTCTTATGATTTTGATTTAAGTTATTTGTTTATTTTCTTTGGGGTTGGGCTCATTTTGTTAGTATGTTTGTATAAAAAAATATAAAAAACATAATTATATATGTATTTATAGTTAAAAAACATAAATTAAGTTAAAAATACCACATATTATGCATATAATAAACAAAACAACCATACAAATTAAAATGCTATTTTGATGTCAATTTGTCAAAATCAAATGTCATGATAGATATTCATTTTTCAATACTAATATGATAAAATTAGCAATCAATGTAATATGGGTCTTCATAAAGATTATAATCATCATCATTGACATTACATGTGGGTGGATCAGAAGAACCACAAGGATTGCCACTAGCACTCACCCTAAACGTATGTTGACTATCTGAATCCTAAAGAAACGATGATTATTGGGTAGTGGAAACATCCAAGCTAGCTAGCTTTGACTCTACATATCACAATCTCATTGCCCATTTCTTGTAATCATTTTATTTGTGCAAAAGAAGGCAAAAGTTGGAACACACAAACTAACCTCTTAGCCTTTTTCGATGCCAATTGGCTATGCTTTATTGAGTGGATGGAATATATACTTCATTTCTATTTAGATGAAGAGAAATTGGTAAATTGTTGAGAAAAAATTAGAGATTTAGAGTTATAAAATTATAGTGTTCCACGAAGTTTTTTGACAGTGGAATGTGGGGAGGGGTTTTAGGGATAGCGAGACTAAGGGCCTAAGTTTGGGGATGGTGTTGATATACATATAGTACATGAAAAATAGTTATAAAAAGATGTATACGAATTACAATGTTGAATTTATAAATGAAACTTTGGCAAATTAGTAATTACTAAATTAGTAAAACTAAAAGTAAATACTAAAAACTAAAATACTATAATACTATTAATGGTACTTATTAACTTAACAGTTAACATGAAAGTTTGAACAATGAAAATGTCAAATTTGAATTTTATATTCAATATTTCATAATGATGATCACAATAATTACAATGATGTCCAAATAACAAAACAGAGTGAAGTGAGGCCTCTAATCATCCTAAAACTCTACATCACTAGAATTGTTGAAAGTGGACACATGGTCAAGCTCTGCCAAGCTAATACCAACTAGCCTTGCCTATGTAATTGTAGCATCCTCATCAATCTGTGTTGGCTCATCTGGCTCTACATCTCATTGTGTTTCTGGAATCTCTTTGTACACAAGTTTCTTGTAGTCAATGAGACACAAAGCACTATGTACAACCACAAGATTCTCTACTCTCCTAGAGGTAAGTCACTTCCTCTTAAGACAATGGATGGAGCTATAAGTAGACCAGTTGCTCGTCATCCCCATCTCATGATCCTCCATCGCCGCCTAACCCTACCATCCCAACACCACTTTTATACCACCTTGGTACCATTACACTCATCCATGGTGGTTTTCTTGTAGAAGAAAAAAAAAGCATATACACCACGCATCCTCTTCCACCTAATAATGGACTCACATCACACTTCCAAAATAACAAGCATCCTACCATAGATCGAATGCTCAAGAGCATGAACTATCAAGGAAAAGGTTTAGGCCTTCATGAGGAAGGTATTTTAAAGCCCATCCAGGTCAAAGAACACCCCTGTACACGAGGTCTTGTATATACCTCTCAAGACTCACAATCCAAAAATTTTGGTACAACCTCCATACATCCTAAGTGAGCCTCTTCCAAAAGAATAATAGGATCTTCCCATCATTCCATCAAACCATTTTCTGCCATCCCCCTTCCATCATATCATCTCAAAACAACCATCCATATTCCTCCTTCATCCTCCAAATCCATTTTGGGTCCTTATGTCCCTCCATCCACCATCACACATCCTCCATGTACTAAGTCCATTTTGGGCCCTTATATCCCAAAATCACCTCCTCCATCTCGTCCTATTCATCTTTTTATCCATCCATCACCTATCCCTAGTGCACATCATAAAAATCCTAACTTCATAATCCTTGATCAGGATCAACAAAGGCACCCCTCTATGCTTGCTATCTCTCACCATCCATTTATTCATCACCTCCAAAATCCTACCTCTATCACTTCAGTCATGTTTCCTCCACATCATCCATCTTCTCATACCCATCCCATTGCTATTAAAATCACTTTGGATTCCAAAGTAAAAATGCATAAATCTAAACATCCACATGAACCTAAAGCTACTCATATCACCTTAAAAAGACATGTTGAAGAAAAGAAAAATAAAATCCAAAATCCAAATCAAACCCACAAGCCACGAAGGCCCACCAAAGCAAAAATCAAAACCATGTGGATCCCAAAGAAAAAAGATGCAATGCCTTCAAATGAAAAATCCGTAATAACATCCAAAGTTACTAATCCAACTAAATCCAAGTATCTTTTTAATTCCTCTATCTTTCATCAATCTCTTTACTCTTTGAACCTTGTACAAATGTTTTAGATGAAGAACCCATTATTGTGAAATGTGCCTCTAGTTGAGTAAAGTGAATCCATGTTTTGCATCATAATTTGAAGTTGTTTCCATTCCAATGTTCTGAGTTTAGTTTGTTTGTATGGCTTTGTATGAATACCACATTGTGTTGTGTATGGATTTGGTTTCAAAGCTCTATTTCTTTTGTTTTTAGTGGTGACATAACTCTAAAATTTGACTTTTGTTCATAACCGGTTAGTGGAAAAATTGACAGCTCTGAAGGGTTTAGAGCCTCAATTAAGATAGATACATGGATATTTGGATCTTGTTGTTGATGGCAGGCTTCCACTTAACCATGAAATTTTGTACCATTTGTAGGTATGCAAAAATTTGTCTACTTACATTCATTCAAGAGGCTAGATCGCTTATCTTTTGTCATATGGTTGGTTTAATGTGGCATACAATTTCAATGTGGGCTATAGTTTTTTTAATATGTTCAAGTTATGCATAGTTTACAATGAATAGAGGGTGAAAAGGGGCATGTAAGTTAAAACAACCATCATTAACAATTATTATTTATACTATGTTATATTTATTCATTATTCCTAAAAAATTTAAACATACAGACTAGGAAGAGAACTCTATTCAATACATTAGTATGTACTACATATATTGTTGTATCCAAGCCTCATGATCTTGGATATATCTAGGAAGGCCCAAGAAAGGAGTTGCATGTATATAAGTAGTTGATTGGATGTCTGAGAAGTTTTGGAAGAATAACAGTAAATTTTGTTCGATGCTTGCATTTTTCACTAGGTTTACAGTTTAGTGCTCAATATGATCATAAATGTCATTTTTCCATGTTGATTTTTATCCCAAATGCTTTGTTAGCTATTCTAACTTCTTGTATACTTTGGTTATTCATCGACTTTAATATAATTTTTCCATCTCTTTGTGTCTTTTGGTTCAATAAATACTTGTCTCTTTCTTATCTATGTTTTCTCTTGTTGGCCTGAGTGAGATGTAGAATGCTTGAATTGAACATTTTATGTCACACATATATGCTTCATGCCATATTGACTCTGTGGGGACACGTATGCTTGAGCATTTGTTATTTTGTATACATGTCAAGGTGAAACTAAAGGTTTAGAAGATTCAGGGAACTAGGTTATGATGGTCTCTTTCTTATTATTTTCCTTTGTTCATATGTTTTGTACTGATTTTCAGGAGCTTGAAGAAGAGGGGAAGCACCCACCTGACCTCCCAAACCTTAAGAGGAGAATAAAAGAGGGTAATGTTTTAATTTTGATTGTTGCTACATTGTTTTCAAGATTACAAGGCATCACTTGTTTCATCTATTTGGACTATGTTTGATAGTGTTCATTAATGATACATATCAATCCTTTCTCTATCAGTTGTTAGAATTCTATCCAATTTCAAACCTTTAAGGCAAAAAGGGTCTAGTCAGAAGGACTATACTAAGCGGATTGTTGCAAATTTGTCTGTATATTATGGCTACAATGACTATTTGATCTAGACCTTCCTCGAGGTTGAAGCCTGAATTTTTGGAATTTTGTTGTTATTATCTATTCCAGTGCTTTGTTTGATTTCCATTTTAGCACTTTGTTTGCAGCTTATTGAATTTCAAAATAAAGTTAAATGAGGTGATATTGTGTTGAATGACTGTAAATTGTGGTCTCCAAACTTCAGATGTTCCCTATTACTGAAACAGTAGAACTTATTGAAGCAAACGAAGCTCCTATGCCTACATGCCTCCGGACCAACACTTTAAAGGTTAGTAGTTGGAATAGCCAATTTACAGTTGAATAAAATACTTATTGCTCACCTGAGTAACTGAGCATCTATTTTTGGATGTTATTTTCCTACATTGATTTTCTAAAACAAACGCAGGAAGCATGCATGAAAAATATACCAATTTGCCTAAAAAAAATGTAGGGACTATTCACAAAAGATATCATGATGTGCATAAAACAAACACAGGAAGTACCCACGAGAGATGCGTTGATAAATGCAAAAAACACACCATGACCCTGAGCACCTATAGGTACTGCTACAACAAAGTGGAACACAAAATCTTACTTCATACCAACCTCACTCTTCTATGAGTAAACTTACCAATAAACTTCAAGGAAGGATATCCAACTTTCTCCTCACATTTTACAACTTACTGTTTTATAGAGTTCCCTCAAAGATCATAGCTCTTGGGTTTGATGATGAAGTTAATCATTCTCCTAATAGAATTATGATACAAATATATATTTAGGAGAGGGAATTTTCAAATCGATTTGGTGTTATATTGCACATTGTATTGGACTTGCATTCTTCAAAGATGTCTTCATATTGCTGCAATATCTTGTCGAACCTTTCTTGCTGCAATGGGGTTGGCATATTTGTGAGCACTACTATTGTGTGTACTTGCTTGTGTAGGTGCATTTGTGGACTGTGAGAAGCACAAATTTCTGTGTGTGGGCAATGATCTTGCAACATTGTTTAGTAGAGACCAAAGCTAGTTTGGCTTGTGATGTTAACTCAAGGAGGTTAAGTTTCCACTTGTCATTATGTATTGTCCATTTTTGTGCCTTAAAATGGTAAATTCCATCATGATCATACACTCATGGTTCTCCAATATAAACAAATTATATCTTTTTATGTATAATTTTAGTTATCTCCTTCTCCCGATTTTAAATAAGTAATATTATTTTTCAATAATATTTTGACCAATAGATGTGTTTGGCAGGATTCATAGACTCCTATGTCTGCCTTGAAAGAGCTCACTGATGGAGAGTAGAGGTCACAAAAAATTCTCACTGACAGGCAGCAAGTATATCATTCTGACCTTCTGGAGGATTATCTATCTCTTCTATTTGTATTTCCAATTATATCACTTTTTTGCTTAGGCACATTATATTATAAAGCTCTGGCGATTTTTTTATTCCCTTACACTACATTTTTCTGTTATTTTTGTTTTAGGAAAATCAAGATGCATTGATCAAGTGTATCACAAAAGATGTTGGCTTTAGTAATGGAAGACTTATAGCTGCATGTATCATCTATAAGTCACTTCTCCAATGGCGTTCATTTGAAGTTGAAAGAACAAGTTTTTTTTTTTATCGTAACATTCAAATGATTGGTTCATCAATTGAGGTATCATTGATTTTTCATTTCCCTAGTTCTGAGTAGTTTATGTGAGAATGTATATCTCTTATGAGCTATCACTTATCAACGAATCATATTAAAATCTTATTGGATTTCTCCATGAATACTCTTCCAAAAAAAATTAAAGTTGACATAATTGTTTTTGTATTTTAAAGACTCGGGAGAGCAATGATGTTTTGGATTATTGGTTATCAAATGCATCTACTTTACTCTTGTTCCTACAACACACACTAAAAGCAAGTGGTGCAGCTGGAATGACCCCTCCATGTTGCAGATCATCTTCATCTGGTTTATTTGGAAGGATGGCTAGTGTAAGATTTTTTGTTTAATTACCATATTATTGAACCACTATGGCTGGTATTTAGTTACATTTAACATCTTTTACATTGTTTTAATAGGGTTTCCAAACAATTCCATCAAGCACAGGGCTCTCATTGGGCAATGGTGTGACAATTGGTGGTTTAGATGTTTCACAACAAGTAAAAGAAAAATATCTAGCTTTTCTTTCTAAGCAACAACTTATAGCCTATGTAGAAAAAAATTATGGAATGATCCGTGATAATTTGAAGAAGGAAATTTTTCCTTTGCTTGGATTATGCATTCAGGTTTGTTGACATCTCTTAATTAGAATTGTTTCAATGTTGACTAAATAAATAAATAATGACAATTACTTTGAACTTCTCTTGTTAATTTAAAATTTTAACCCCCTAATATCTTTAGACTATTAGAAATGGGAGACCATCAGCTTCTATTAATGTCTTTTATGTTATTCTGCATTGGATGGAGTCAAGCATGTTAACAAATACTAGAATATGGAGTTTATTTGAAGGTGGACTATTTTTTATGGAAAAGATATTACACTCAGTTACAAATTTCATTACCTTATGTTTTGTATACAGGCACCAAGAACATCTAGAGCAGGTTTGATCAAAGGGTCTTCTAGGTCTCATGCCAATGCAGTAGCACATCAAACTTTGATTGGTCACTGACAAAGCATTGTGAAGAGCCTGAACAACTTTCAAAAAACATTATGTGCCACTTATGTAAGTGAATCTTTGATTTATGGGAATTTGGATAGATAACATGTTTGTGAACTATGAATTTATTTTGTTTAGTTTTCAAGTAGGAATATACACATTTTCCATACTAAAAGGGTTGGTCACCTTCCTTTTGTAGGTGCCTTCCTTTTTGATACGTAAGGTGTTCAAAGTCTAACAAAAAAAACTAGTTAACCCTAAACCCTAAACCCTAAACTCTAATAGTTGTACCAGGGGCCATGTTTAACAAACCAAATGCAGTTGTTAACTTTTCACTACAGTGGCAGATAAATATATATATATTTTTAAAATTGCAATGTTTTTTCAAAATTTTGACGAACCAGTATAACGAAACAAAAAAAAGTGCGATGAGGTTGCTATACCTCTAACGCAATTTTCGTCGCAATGTCAACTCCAGATTGTTGGAAAAATGATGAATGTTTGTTGGAATTTTGATGAAGGAATTTGTGATGAAAATCACCAACATTTTTTGTGGCGTTGACCAATGATGCTAGGTTGTGGTTTCGACGAATAAAATTTGATCGTTAAAGTGACGAAATTCAAAACAGGGTTTCGTCAGAAAATTGACAATATTTTGTCAAAATTTTGACGAACATTCGTCAGAATTTGTAGTCAAATACACTAATGAATTTTTCATCTCATCAACATCAACGACAACACAAAATTACAAGGGAAAGAAACTCAACCTCCCAAATGCGAATGGTTTTCCTCTGAGCTCTAGATGCACAACTCTTGCAACTATGCTAAATAACCATGGTAAAAACAAAGAAAAAGTTGTATGGACAAAAGGATCTATCAATGTCACTAAATTTCATCCCACTGAGTCTTAAATTTCAATAAAAATATCTGAATTTGGATGATTATAACTAATTCGAGCAGACTCTCCTATTTAAAATTAAGTCGATCTTTTGGTGCAATGACATTCACCTGTGCAACAATTGGTATCAAAGCCGAGGTCATAGGTTTGAACCCATCACTTGCACTAGGGGGGATTGTTGCAAGAGTTTCACCCTTAGTCTCCTTGTGTTGTGCAACATGACACTTGGGTTCATGACATGGCTTAACTACCTCCTATGGATCTTAGTTCTTGTATAAATATGGCGGTTGTATCGAGCATTGATAGGTTGATCTTTTGGTGCAATGACAACTACCTGTATAAAAAATTGTTGCATGTTTTCATTGTTAAGTTCATAATCCTAAAATCACAAAAAAATTGGAAAATAATTCATTGTTAGACCTATTTGAATACACATATGAGAACCCTAAACAATCAAACTTTGAATTTCCAAAAACCCTATCTTGGACACAGACACCCTGGGAACGTCTTGTTGGATGTTGTTGATATGTGGTTGTCATTGATTCCAACACTATTGGAATTAATGTCTTAAGGTTGTATATGTCAAGGATATTGAGAAAATTTTATTGAAATGAGTTGCAGGTTGTCATTGGTGAAGTGAAGTTTAGTCTATTGGTGAGCTTAGTACGTTGATGATCAAAGGTTGTGGATTAAAGGGTTTGTTTTTGAGAATATCTAGTTTATCCATGTTAAGTTCCAGAGATCCACATGAACATTTGATCGAGTTATGAGTAGTTTTGTTTTGATAGTTTTTTTGTTGCTTTAGTTGGTGTTGTTGAATGAAGATAATGCGATTCTAGTAATTTCAGTTGTTGTGGATACTTCTCTAGTGATTCATGATTTTTTTGAATGTTTCTAGATCATGCTCTATCTATGTTGCATGTCCGCATTGATCATTTTGCTCGCGATTGGTGATTTTCTCTTGCATATTCATGTTTTGAAGGTGTTTTGTGTTTGAGGATGTTGTTTTGGGTCTTCACTATGTTGTGGCCGACATTGGTTGATTCACATTGAAAATTATTTATTGTTTTGGGCCAACATTTTGTATTCATTTTATTATTTTGTTGAAGCCGACATGTAGCAATGTAATCTCTTGTTGTGGATATATATAAGCGATTGTTTATTCCATTTGATGGAGTGAGTGAATTCTTGTGTATGTGAATAATGTCCTAATCATTCGAAGGCAAAAGCAAAGTGTGAGGAAGAATGCATAGAGTGTGAAGAAGTGTTCATGTTCTTAACCAAAACTGTAATCAAGCATTAGCAGATGCTATTTTCTTGGTTCAAAATCCTACAGATGTAATCTGAATGTTTCTATAAGACAACATGTCTTCCTTGGGAAGTGAACCTTTTTATATTTGAGCAGTAAGCTCTAGGTAGTGTGCCTAAATGCATGCGCATTCCCATTTATTATTCTTATACTTTTAATAGGTTATAATCTTGTGGACTGACCTCCATCGTGGTTTTTCCCCTAACAGGGTTTCCATGTAAAAAATCTTGGTGTTATGTGTGTTTCTGATGTGTTGATGATTTATGCTTTCATGGTTATTAATCAGATCTGAGAATAAGGTTAATAAGTGTAATAAGTTTTAATTTTAGTGACAACTGATTCACCCCCCCTCTCAGTTGTCTACCCTTGTGTTGCCAACACCTATGTCTTGCTATTCTAGGCTGAAACTTTTCTCAGATCTCTATTTCAATGTTCTCTATATGTTTCTATTGTCCAAATCTTGTTTCTAAACTCTGATTGTACTGTAATTTTTTATTTTGCTAAAAACGTTGCTAGTTGGATCCATAGGGCATAACATCATGTTCTCATTGCAAAAATATTTTGTTTTCATAATTCATGGTCTATTGGAAAATCTTATTAAGAATTTCAAGGAATTTTTGTTACAAGCGAGGATGAGTTTATTTCTCCCTTTTTGTTATTTTTCATTGATCCCTCTCCCACTATCTCAAAGCCCACCAGTAAAATGTAAATGGTATTTTTTTAAAAAACATTGAAAATCCTTTTTATGTCACTAGTCATATGGATATATATATATATATATATATATATATGTATGTATTAGAATTTGAATGTAAAATTAGAAAACAATGATACCTATTAGTAATGATTGCAAAAATCTTAAATTACTATTACTGTTCATACATAGTAAGTTTCTAAATTATAGTAAAAAACATTCAAGACAATTTGGTTAAAAATATTTTAAAAATTAAAAAAAATTATATTCTATCTTTTAAAAAAATCTAAATTAATATGTATTTCTATAATAAACATTATAAAATTATATATAATACTATTATAAATTAGAATGCTATATTATATTTACTTATAATAACTTTTTAAGGTTTACTAATAATTTAAAGTGTTGTATATATCGTTATATAAAAATATAGCAAGTCAATCTATATGATCTAACAAATTTTAGAATTGTAATATATAGTCTAAAATTGCAAAAACGACCAAATAGACCATCAAATTCTAGGCCTGCTCGCAACCTACCACAAAAAAAAAAGATTCCTTATGAGAGCTAAGTCCTGAATAGAATTGGAACCAAGATCCAAGTTTCAGGTTCTGCCTAACTCCTGAAACTTTCCATAGAAAGAAAAAATAAACCTAAAACTAAAAGTCTTGGGAGAACTGTTGGGTTAATCATGCAACAAGAACATCAGAAAAATAAAAAGCATAACAACAATAGCAATTGCAAAAATAAAGACAAATAATTGACAATATTATTTAACATTGTTCACCATTAAAATGGTTACATCCACCAAATAAATCAGGTCACTTTGTTTTATTGATTAACAACTACTTCGTTACAGTATTTTTCCAGTGTCCCCAAAAGAAAAAGAAATTGAATTATCTACAACTCTTCCAACAAGTGAATAGTCATGGGAAGAGGAAATCGAAAGGACAGTGATGGTTGGAATTCACTTCCAAAAATATCCCACTTGACGTCCAAACCATACTGCTATCCCCACTTTCCTTGAAGCTCAATGTCACTTAACTATAATACCAAGAGAAGGTCTACTGAATTCAAGCTTCTCTTTTGACACAGATTTTTTGAAAACATCTACAAGGTTACAATCGTTATGAATCTTCTCCAATTTGAGTTTTCCATCTTCAATGACACTCCAAATGAAATGATATTGAAGCTCAATATGCTTAGTGTGGTTATGAAAAGATTTATTCTTCTCCAAATGAATAGAACTATTACTATCACTAAACAAAGTGAAAACTTCTTGTTTTGAACCCAACTCTCCCAATAATCGTTGCACCCATAACATTTCTTTAGCTCCTTCTTTCATTGCAATGTATTATGCTTTGGTACTGGAGAGAGCAACTACTTGTTGCAATCTGGAAACCCAACTAATCGATGCCCCTTCAAATGTGAACATATATCCGATGGTAGAATGTCTTCTATCTAAATCACCAACCATGTTAGAATCAACATATCCTTGCACCTGAGCATCCTTACCTTTAAACCTCAAAACATAACGTGAAGTGCCTTTGAGATATCTCATAATCCATTAAACTACTTGTCAATGAGGCTTACTTGGATTACTCATGTATCTACTAACTACTCCCACGACATGAGCAATGTCCAGACATGTACAAACCATCGTGTACATAAGGCTCCCAATTGTAGAGGAATAAGGTACATGTTTCATATAGTCTTTTTCCTCTTATGTCTTGGGACACATTTTAGATGACAATCGAAAGTGATCAGTAAGGGGTGTGCTTACAGCCTTAGCACCTCTCATATTAAATATTTCCAAGACATTATCAATATACTTTTCTTGCAACAATTTGATCTTTTTTTTGTCTATCCCTAATTATTGTCATGCCAAGAATTTTATTTGCAAATCCCAAATCTTTCATAGAAAATTTGCAAGCCAAATTTTGTTTTAGATTTGTAACAACACTCATACTAATGTTGTTCACCAACATGTCATCAGCATATAAAAACAACAATACAAACTCACCATTGTCTAAAACTTTGTAGTAAACACACATCAAACTCACACCTAGTGAAGTTTCATTTAGCCATGAAGGAATTGAACTTGAGGTACCATTGTCACAGGGCTTGCTTCAGCCCATACAAACTTCTCTTCAATCTGCAAACTAAATTTTCATACCCTTTCTTTTCAAAAGCTTCAAGTTGTTGCATATACAATTATTCATCTAAATCTCCATGAAGAAGACGTCAAGTTTCTCCAACTCAAGATCACAAATAGCTGTTAAATCAAAACTGCTCAGATGGTAGTCATTTTCACAACCGATGAAAGTATTTCATTTAAATCAATGTCATTCTCCTATTCCTATCCTTTGACCACTAATATGGCCATGTATCATTTCTTGCCACCATCCTCTTCTTTCAACTTGTAAACCCATCTATTTTTTAATGCTTTTCAATTCGGTGGAAGAGGTACAAAATCCCAAGTGTTATTTTTAATTAGTGAAGACATTTCATCTCTCATGGAATCCATCCATAATTTTTTATCAAAAACATTACATGCTTCTTTGAAATTCAACAGTTTAGCTTGATTAGAAATGAGTAATTGATGAATAAAATCATCCAATTTGGATGGAGGTCTATGTTGTCTTGTTGATCTATTCAACTGTGGAAAAGACTCATTTGAAATCCATCTACACCACTTTGAGAAGCATTGAAATCTCTGCTATTAAATTGCTCACATTCCCTGTTGGCAACCTTTGTAACATTTTTAATTGTTTGTGTAGGGAAATTAAATGAATTTGCTACCTATTTTAATGTTTATGCAGCCTCTTGGGAGGTTTGTGTGGCCTTTCCTAAGGTTGGCACAACCTTTGCAAAGGCCTGCACAACCCTATGGGAGGCTTGTGCAGCCTCTCCAAAGGCTTGCACAACCTTATGGGATGCTTGCCTAGGCTCAATTTTTTTTTTGACATTTCATGAGTTTTCCCAATTTCTAAAACACATTCAAAGATGGTGATGAATCAATATTCTCTAGCAAAGCTTCAGGTAAAGAATTTGGTCAATTAGATGCCATGATTCAATTTAAAATATCACTCCCACTAAAAATATCACCTACATGCACAAATTATTTAACAAAGTTCCTCTATTCCACTAGACCCAGAATTAATTTCTCATTAATTAAAAATAACATCTTTGTTGTGAATTACTTGCTTGGCCACTGGATCCCACAAACGATAACCGTATGATGTCTCTCTGTATCCAATAAAAACACATCTTTTAGACTTCACTTTCAGCTTAGTTCGTTTCTCCAATGGAATGAGAGCAAAAGCCTCACACTTGAACACCCACAAAGTTCTCACAGGTGTTAGTTTTAAGATCAAATGTAATGCATAGAAAATTAATTCAAAAATCAGACACAATAACACAACAGATACCCTAGGAAACCCTCCTCTTGAGGGGAAAAACCCAACAACAAATATCTTTCTATAATATATCAATAATGGCAACAAGTCTCTTTACAATGAGGCCAGTATCAAGGCCGATATGCAGCACCTTCACAAGATGCAATGATAACAAGTAATCAACACTTCCTTGTAACTTAGATCTTCCCTTAAGAAATTCACTATCTACTCTTGATAATTCACAATCTGCACTTGATTGATCTGCCCTTGAAGGATTCGCACTTGGAAGAGAAGAAATACTCGAACTTAATTGATGCCCAAATGGAGTGGAATGATCTTGTATTTATACAACTTGAAGGAGAGAGGTCGCACCTTTTCATGCAAGGTCGGCCATCATAAAAATATAATTTCAATTTAATAAATACAATTTACAAGGAAGGTCGGCCAAGAAGATAATTACAAAGTTGCCATGTGAAGCGCCTCTTTACATTGAATAATCACATATAAATAAGTATGAAGCCCGAAGCTGCAATTACATCAACACTCCCTCTCAGCTAGGGAGGAATACTTCCTGCTGCACAAGACACATCACCTCATCGTGATGTCAACCACAATGGCTACAACCATATGTGGAAGGGAAATATATCACCTCATTGTGATATCGGATATCACCTCATCATGATATCTACCACAATGGATACAACCATATGTGGAAAAGAATGATATCACCTCATCGTGATATCAACCATAATGGCTACAACCATGTATGGTATGTACAAGTGTTCATCATTTGCGTGATGTTGTCACCTCAACATGACTTTCACCATGGCTCTCCCAGAGGGTGAAACACAAGTACAAAAAATCATCACTGACTCTCTCACATGATGTTGTCATGGAGTCACACACATGACATCCACCATGGCTCTCCCAGAGGGTGGAATCAAGGGATTTCACCTCAAACTTCTCTTATAGAGAATAACTCATTAATCAAGGGATTTCACCTTGAACTTCTCTCACTGAGAAGAACTCATTAAAGAGGATCACTGATAATGAGACTCCTTCTCAGTTAAGGCTATATTCTCCACCATACCAAGCTTATCTCGAAAGTACACAAACTTTATCTTGGAGAGAGGCTTGGTGAGAATGTCTACCGTCTGCTCATCAGTGTTGATATACCTCAACTATATAGCTTTCCTCAATACCATATCTCTGATGTAATGGTATTTGATCTCAACATGCTTGGTTCTATCATGAAACACAAAATTGACAGAAAGCTTCACACAACTCTGGTTATCGCATTGAATGATAGTAGGCTCCATTGATTATCCAAAAAATCTTGCAAGGAGCTTACGAAGCCACACTGCTTCCTGAGCTGCCATACAAGTTGCAATATACTCTTCCTTTGCTGTACTCAATGCTACAGATGACTGTTTCCTGCTACACCAAGAATCATAGCAGATCCAAAACTAAAGCAACATCCAGAGGTGCTCTTCCGATCAGTAACACTCCCTACCCAATCAAAATTAGTATAACCATGCAGCTCCAAGTCCACATCTAAAGAATATCTCAACCCATATCCAATTGTGCCACGCAAGAATCTTAGGATATGTTTTTCTGCAACAAGATGTATCTTTCTCGGTTCACACATGAACTTGAAAAAATGCACTTATTGCAATCGGGTCTAGTATAGATACATTAACAATCCAATCAACTGACTGTACATAGTAGGATCCACCAAATCTGAACTAGCTGCAGCCTCCGTAAGATTCTAAAAATTGGTTTCCATAAACTAACATAAAGAACCAAGATCAACTAGATTACCATCTTCTTCAGGTTCAATAGGCTCCCTCTAAATCTTTAAGCACATGCATCAACCTTCTAACCTCATCGTCCAAGATTTCCTGCAACGCTTGCCTTAGATAAATGTTTTCTAGTGCACACCTCTGGTACTGAAGAGAGTTTAGGGTTGACCTCCTCGACCTCATTGTAGATCACTCTATTCTAAATAGGTTTGCGGAGCTACCAATATCAAATCCAGATGACTGTCTTGTGCAAATATGATCTTAGCAGTTGAAGGATTTAACACTTGGCCTTGCAACATTGCAACCTTCACTTCTTCTCAGTGAGTCACAAAACTCCCTCTTGATCCCTGCCTCAGAGATTGCAAAGAAGACTTCTGGAAGTGAACTCCCTCTAGCCACCAACTCAATCCCATGGCTGCAAGTCGTGACTTCACACTTGATCATTTCTTTGGTCGGCATGACTTCCTCACAAGATGCCTCAATTTTTTCATCACCAAGCAATCTCTTATCACCTTCTTGCTCCTAGAACTATCCTAAAAGCATTTTAGAGAGAGATTACTAACAATTTGTAACTATCCAAGGAAATATCAATGCTAGAATCATACAAGGTTTACTATCTCAGGTTATACAATGAATACATAAGAATTTATGAACAATATTAAAACATAAATAAATAAATCAGCCTAAAGAGAAATATATCAAAAGATCAGAATGAAGGGATAAAGAAACTTATCTTTATTTAATTTTGATATAACTCTTTCTTCCATCTTTTACTCCTCTTGAGAGTGCCAAACTCAACACAACAAAAAAACAATCTGCACAACTACAGATCTCTTGAATGCATTATTCAGTTAGCATGTAGAACCAACTCTCTCCAAGAGTTCAAGGCTCTATCACAGTTCATGCATTAGAGAATGATATCGATGTGACCAACTAATCACCATCGAAATTGCAATTCTCTTTTTATTTCAGAGTCACACTCAAAAATCTTCATAACCAGCATGAAATAACTTGCAATAAATGAAATCTTCAAAGGATCTTATGCTAGTGAACACAATTCAAGAGAAACCACTATCTGTCTTTACTAATTACAAGATCCAACTAAATGATATAACTTAGCAAACAAAGAATACTTATCTCTTTAAATATTCTGATGGATGCAAATACTGGACGCATTAAGATATGTTGCTCGTGTGCACAGATCAACACACAACCTTCATGGCTTGAACACAGGCCCATGGCTTAGAATAGAAATTCCCTAGAATCCTTTTGAGGAGAGATCTCATCCACATCCGCAAATGAAGCATGATGATTAGGCCTAGTTGGGCAATCTTTTGCATAGTGACCAAACTTGTCACAATGAAAACACTGGACTTTGGAGAGGTCCCACTTCTTCTTGAATGCGGGAGCACCATTAGCTCCTTTATCTCTATTCCTCTTGAAATATCCTTTCTTTCCACCTTTCCCTTTCTTCTTGGAGGATTGAGTAGAAAGAACATGAATGTCTTCATTTGTAGTGCTTCGACCAATACCTCTCGTAGCCAACCTAGGTTCTTCTTTAATACAATCTGCTCTCAAACAATCAAACTTGGGAAGTTTCAATCTTGCACTGATTCTTTGAATGTAAGATTCCCAAGATGAAGGAAGACCATTAAGGGAAAGCATGGTCAAATCCTTGACATCAACAAAATGACCGATAGTAGAGAGTTGATCTCTCAATTCAGAAATCTTCATGAAGTAAGTGATGAAAAATTCTCCTTTTGCCATCTTCACGTGATGAAGTTGTTGCTTTAATGCAAGTGCTCGGCTTGTGTTATTGATTTTGTACAACTCCTCCAAAGTTTTAAACATCTCTCTTGTTGTCTTCAACTTGGAGACAATAGGAACAATATGATCCTTCATGGAATCAACTAACATCTTCTTCACCTTGATATCTTTCTTCTTCCACTGTACCTTCTTTTCCCCATTAGTAGGCTCAGGGACTTTTCTCTCCACAAACTCAACCAATTCACTTTCTTCCAAGGTGAGCATAATTCTGAATCTCCAAGATGTGAAATTAGATGCTCCCTCAAGTCTATCCTCAACCTTAAGACTGATCACCATCTTTGACGAAGAGATAGAAGTAAACAATGATGAGAAAGAGAATAAAGAGTATCGTTGTAATAGAAATCTGATCAAGATCTTCTTCAAACCTACTCTGATACCATGTTAGTTTTAAGATCAGATGTAATGCACAAAAAATTAATTCAAAAATCAGACACAATAACACAACAGATACCCTAGGAAACCCTCCTCTTGAAGGGAAAAACCCAGCAAAAAATATCTTTCTATAATATATCAATAATGGCAACAAGTCTCTTTACAATGAGGCCAATCTCAAGGCCGATATGCAGCACCTTCACAAGATGCAATGATAACAAGTAATCAACACTTCCTTGTAACTT
The DNA here is from genome assembly GCA_007258455.2 of Sequoia sempervirens. NCBI lineage: Eukaryota > Viridiplantae > Streptophyta > Pinopsida > Cupressales > Cupressaceae > Sequoia > Sequoia sempervirens. The sequence continues at coordinate 1,120,542,339 of VDFB02271358.1, read as the reverse complement.
AGATCCGCCCTTAAGAAATTCACTATCTGCTCTTGATAATTCACAATCTGCACTTGATTGATCTGCCCTTGAAGGATTCACACTTGGAAGAGAAGAAATACTCAAACTTAATTGATGCCCAAATGGAGTGGAATGATCTTGTATTTATACAACTTGAAGGAGAGAGGTCGCACCTTTTCATGCAAGGTCGGCCATCATAAAAATATAATTTCAATTTAATAAATACAATTTACAAGGAAGGTCGGCCAAGAAGATAATTACAAAGTTGCCATGTGTAGCGCCTCTTTACATTGAATAATCACATATAAATAAGTATGAAGCCCAAAGCTGCAATTACATCAACAATAGGTAATTTTATTTCCAAGCCATTTCTCCTCTAGAATTTGAAAATATAAGTGATAAGATGGTCCTCGCTTAATCAAATAAACGGTTGTATTAATATCCTCTGACCAAAATTCTTTACCCAACCCTTCATTCGAGAGCATGCTACGAGCTCTCTCCAAAATTGTCCTATTTAACCTCTCAGCTACACCATTTTCTTGAGGGATGAAAGGGACAATTTTAATCCTTTTAATACCATTTTCTGCACAAAATTGTTAAACTTCAAAGAACATAATTCTCCTCCATTATCAATTTTTAAACATTTAATCTTATGACCAGTTTGATTTTCAACTAATGCTTTAAACTTTTTAAACATGCTAAAAACTTCAGATTTCTTCTTAAGCATGTAAGTCCAGACCCTTCAAGAATAATCATCTAAGAAAGACAAAAAATAATTTAAACCACCGATATAAGATACCTTTGTTGGGCCAAAGACATCTAAATGCATGAGTTCCAACGGTGTTGTTTCTATATCTCATTCTTCGGTGCAAAAATTAATTCTCTTTTGTTTGCCAAAGATGCAATGTTCACAAAAATCTAAATCAACTGATTTCAATCTTGGAAGTTGATCCCTTTTGAGAAATATTTCAAGGCCCTTCTTGCTCATATGACCAAGCCTCTTATGCAGAAGTTTCGTCCCATTGTCCACTATGCCAATTGTAACTCCCCCTTCAGTGTGACTCTCCAGCACATATAAAATTCCTAATTTGCAACCTCTCACAATCACCAAGGATTCTTTGGCCACCTTCTAAGTGCTTGACTCAAAGGTGATGCAACAACCTTGAGTGTCAAGTTGTCCTACATAAATTAGATTCATCGATCTTGAGTTGAGGAACATGTCGCACATCCTGCAACAACCAAATATTACCATTGTTTAATTTTAATAAAACATCCCCTTTGCCGACGATATCACATGACTCATTATCACCAAGATAAACCTTACCAAGTTTTCCCTCTTGATAATTTTTGAAAAATTTGCAGCATGGAGTTGCATGAAAAGAAGCACTAGAATCCAACACCCTTCTATCATTTTCAACTTCTACAATGGCTAAAACTAATGCACCTTCATCTTCATCATAATCTGTATTGATGCAAGGGCATCCAGAAGCATTCAAAATAATTGAGGCAATTGATAGCGAAGCTGCAAAGTACTGGATTATTGCATTTGATTGCTAGAGATTGAGGAGCTGAAATTAGTGACTAGACACTATTAGCTTTAATGTCTTAAGGTTGTATATGTCGAGGATATTGAGAAAATTGTAATAAAATAAGTTGCAAGTTTTCAATGATGCAGTGGAGTTCAGTATGTTGGCCAGCTCAATATGTTGATGATCAGAGGTTGTGGATTAAAGGGTTTGTTTTCAAGTATATCTAGTGTCTCCACATTAAGTTTCAGAGATACGCATGAAGATTTGATCAAGTTATGAGTATCTGTGTTCTAACAGTTGCTCAGTTGTTCTAGTTGGTGTTGCTGAAGCAAGATGATGTGGTTCTGGTAACTTGAGTTGTTGCAGATGTTTCTATGGTGATTTGTGATGCTTGTGGATGTTACTAGATTGTGTGTTGTTGGTCCACATTGATCTTTGTGCTTGTGATTGGTGATTTTATTTTGTGAGTTCATGTTTTCATGTTCTTGGCCAACATGGTGTTTGTAGCATGTTGTGGATCTTCAAGGAATAATTTTTGAAGGTGTTTCATGTTCGAGGATGTTGTTGTGGGTCCTTACTTTGTTGTGGCTAACAGTGGTTGGTTCACATTATAAATTGTTTATGGTTTGAGGCCGACCTATTTGGGTCTGCACGTTATCTTCTAGCCGTTGTGTTTAGGTCGGCTTGTTAAGAGTTAGAAGGTTGGCAGATGATATAAATAGAAGAGAGGATTTGTTACAAGGGTGATGGAAGGGGGATCAATAAAGTGATCGATAGTACGAAGTATGAAGCATGGTGATGAAGTATTTTGATCTGGAAGAATTACAAAGCAGAGGGAGTGTGGAGCAGGAGAAGGGGTCAAATGAAAGATTTTTATTATTTGAGTTATTTGTAATCCATGGGCTGCGGCCTAGAATCTGTTAAGCCCGAGAGGCATATGTAATGTGTTTTGAGATTATAATATAATGAGGAATGAGCTTTAAAGGATGGGTTTTTCCCTGTTAGGGTTTTCTTAGGATATATCTTGTGTCTGGTGTTCATAAATATATTTTATCTTTTTGTGGATTAGCTATTAATTTTTGTTGCATATCTGTTGTGATCATGGAGTTAGTAACTTAGGCTGCAAGGTTGGACTGTCCTTAATTGGATCCTCCTACCTTGACTATATTAAATGGTATCAGAGTTGGTTGTGATTATGTTAGCTGGCTGTGAATATGTTGGGAAGGAAGACAGTGTTGAAAGAAGTGTGAACCCCTAAGTGTCATCATAGAAGAAAGATCAATGCAAGAAAGATTCAAGTAAGCATTCAGATTTGGTTGTTTATCTTATTTGTTTCAATGGGGAAGATTGGGAAGAGGATGAAGAAGGAAAATGAAACCCTAATATACGATAGGGATACTTTGGAGGAAGAATTGTGTGAAATCAAGAAGTGTAATTCAAAATTGATGGAGAGGATGAAAGAACTAGGAGACAAGTATGATACTCTTGAAGAAGAACTGAAAAATGTAAGAAGGAGAAATGAAGAACTAGAAGTAGAGCTGGATATGTCTGAGGATGTTGAAAATAAATTTGCAGAAGGATTTGAGTTGTTTGTAAAGGTGGAAAAGAGGAACAAAGATCTGGAGGAAAGTTTGAAAGGGCTGAACAAGGAGAACAGTTTGTAGAAGGACATATCTAGCTTGAAGGAACATGTTAATCAGTGGGAGCAATCACTTATAGCATGCTAGAAGGAAAATGAGAATCTGAGATCTAAGCCTAAATTTTGTAATGTTTCTTGCGATACTAATGATCTGTGTGATGTTGTAGAAGTTTCTTTAGAAGGTGAAGTTGAAGATAACAATGTAATGAAGCCTACAATTGTTGGTGATGGTATTGGTTTCAAAATCATGCAAAGAATGGGATATGAAGGACAAGGGTTGGGAAAGCATCAACAAGGAATTAAAAAACCTATTGAACCAACAATGAGATCCAAAAGTGGAGGCCTTGGATATGACAGAGGTAAGAATGATATTGCAAGTTTGAATCAAAGAAGAAAAAGTATGTATTATTCACATTGTAATAGGCATGGACATGAAAAGGAATTGTGTTGGGATCTATATCCTTGTAAGTTATGTGGATTGAGGAATCATTCTGAAAAGATGTGTTGGGACAAAATAAGAAGGAGAAAGCCTATGACAGATTGTAAGCGGATGAATTATGGATGGATTGATGGAGCAAAATGGAAACATGTTACTTGTATGTTTAGAAGATTGTACAAATGGAAGAACTCATATATTGGAGGAAAAGAGGGATTAAGATGTCGAGAAAGAAAACCTTATGCAGAGCAGAACAAGGATAGTTATAGAGGGAGAGGTGACAAGAGTCATAACACTTATCACAATGATGGGTAATAGAAGAGTGAAAGAGGATTTCCTAGAGGAGGAACCTATTTTCAAGTTTGGAGGAAGAAAGAATCAAGCACTAAAAGTCATCAAGAACCTAATACCAGAGAAGCTAGTGAAAGAGAAGCAATAAAGGATGCAGATATAGTTTGTGCAGATGAAGAAGAGCCTGTTGATATAGAATTAGTTTATGTAGAGGAAGGGGAACCTTTGGAGTTATTATATTTCATAGAGGAACCAGAGGAAGGTGAAGCATTGATCTTAAGGAGGAAGTTTATGTACCAGAGAGAAGTAAATTTGAATGAAGGAATAGAAAAAGACAATGATCTTGAGGCAACTTGCGAAGAAGGCTTGCTCAGATCACCAAAAAATGAGGCAGTGCAAGGCTTGCAAGTAGATCACCAAACCTCAACCATGACAAGATGAAGAACCTGAGGCAACTTGCAGGGTGGTTTTGCTCAGACTGCTGACCAGTGAGGTAGTGCAAGGCTTGCAAGTAGAACGCTGAACTTAGAAGAACTTGAGGTAGTTTTGCAGGGTGGACTTGAACAAAATGCCGACCTTGAGGAAGTTGCAAGTACCTATGGACAGATCGCCGAACCAATTCAAAGAGACAACATTGGATTTGACACAGTACAAAACAAAGTGAAGAGGCTCACTTTTCAAATAACCCCGAGAGTCTAATGCAGGGGCATCTGGAAGCATTTAGAACAATTGAGGCAGTTGACAATGAAGTTGTAGAGTACCAGATTATTGCATTTGATTACTAGAGGTTGAGGAGCTGAAATTAGTGACTAGACACTATTAGCTTTAATGTCTTAAGGCTGTATATGTCGAGGATATTGAGAAAATTGTAATAAAATAAGTTGCAAGTTGTTAGTGATGCAGTGGAGTTCAGTATGTTGGCTAACTCAGTATGTTGGTGATCAGAGGTTGTGGATTAAAGGGTTTTTTTTTTAGTATATCTAGTGTCTTCATGTTAAGTTTTAGAGATCCGCATGAAGATTTGATCAAGTTATGAGTACATTTGTGTTCTAACAATTGTTCAGTTGTTCTAGTTAGTGTTCCTAATGGAAGATGATGTGGTTCTGGTAACTTGAGTTGTTGCGGATGTTTTTGTGGTGATTTGTGATGCTTGTGGATGTTTCTAGATCATGTGTTGTTGGTCCACATTGATCTTTGTGCTCACGATTGGTGATTTTCTTTTGCGAGTTCATGTTTTCATGTTCTTGGCTGACAATGTGTTTGTAGTGTGTTGTAGATCTTCGAGGAATAATTTTTGAAGGTGTTTCATGTTCGAGGATGTTGTTGTGGGTCCTTACTTTGTTGTGGTTGACATTGGTTTTTTTGCATTATAAATTGTTTATGGTTTGAGGCCGACCTATTTGGGTCTGCACGTTATCTTCTAACCGTTGTGTTTAGGCTGACTTGTTAAGAGTTAGAAGGCTGGTGGATGATATAAATAGAAGAGAGGATTTTTTACAAGGATGATGGAAAGGGGGATCAATAAAGTGATCGATAGTACAAAGTATGAAGCACGGTGACAAAGTATTTTGATCTAGAAGAATTACAGAGCAGAGGGAGTGTGGAGCAGGAGAAGGGGTCAAGTGGAAGATTGTTATTATTTGAGTTATTTGTAATCCCTGGGCTGCGGCCTAGAATCTGTTAAGCCCGAGAGGCATATGTAATGTGTTTTGAGATTATAATATAATGAGGAATGAGCTTTAAAGGCTTGGTTTTTCCCTATTAGGGTTTTCCCAGGATATATCTTGTGTCCAGTGTTCATAAATATCTTTTATCATTTTGTGGATTAGCTATTAATTTCCATTGCATATCTGTTGTGATCATGGAGTTAGTAACTTAGGCTGCAAGGTTGGACTGTCCTTAATTGAATCCTCCTACCTTGACAGCATTATGTATTTGCTTCATCTTCCTTTGGCTTATTTCTAGCCTTCTTGTAACACCAACAATTATTTTTAATGTGACCTTCCTTGCCACAAATCCAACAACCTAAATTTCTACCTCGAGATTTGGACATCTTCTTTTATTATTATTTTCCTTCGTTCTTTGGATCTCCCCCCGTTGTTGGTAATTAGAGCATCTCCCGATGAAGTATTTGAATTTTTCCTTCTCATGCCCTCATTGAGAAGAATTCCTGCAACCTCATCAAAAAATAAAACACTCCTCTTCTTTTCGGAAACCGAGTTGCTAACAACCATAACAACTCCTTCATAGCTACTTGGTAAAGAACATAACAATACTATAGCTTTTATTTCATCTTCTATCTTGATACTAATAGAAGTTAATTGACTGATTAACATATTGAATTCATTCAAGTGGGATGATACTGAATTACCTTCCTTCATTTGCAGGATGTACAATTTCTTCATAAGATAAACTTTGTTTGATGCTAAAATCATCTCATACATATCAAATAACTTGTCCCACAAACCCTTCATTGTCTTCTCTGTTGCAACATTGAACAAGACATTGCTTGATAGAGAGAAGATTATTGTTGTCATTTCCTTCTTGTCCGATCTATCCCATTCTTCTTCAAACATCGCAATAGGCTTCTTCGATTTCCCCTCTAGTGTAAATGAGAGGTCTTTTTGAACTAGCAATGCTTCCATTTGAGATTTCCACATGCCAAAGTTTTGGCTCGAAAACTTTTCTAATCTTGCAATCCTCCATCTTTCCTCAACTCAGCTCTGATACCGCTTGTTGAGTTAACCGTGCAACAAGAACAACAAAAAAATAAAAATAGAACAACAATAGCAATTGCAAAAATAAAGACAAATAATTGACATGATTATTTAACATGGTTCACCATTAAAATGACTACATCCACCAAAAAAAGTAGGTAACTCTATTTTATTGATTAACAACATCTTTGTTACAATGTTTTTCCAACATCCCAAAAAGAAAAACAAATTGAATTATCTACTAACTCTTCCAACAAGTGAAGAATCATAAGAAGAGGAAAACGAAAATAGTGATAGTTGAACTTCACTTCCAACAAGAACTTAGGTTCTCGAAACCTTTAAGGTCCCCGCAATGTTAGAACTCCTACCATTTAAAAGGTAAATGCTCACATGGTCCTCATAAAGCCCGAAACAAAAGAGAAAACCAGGGCATGACATTTCTCACTCCTCACAACAAATTTGAACACGTAACCAATCTCTTCATTTCAAAGACTGCACAAGTCTTGTCTGAAGATTAAGAATCTGATTGCCCTAAGAAAAAGGATTTTAGATCTTCTATTCATGGGGAGAATGGTTTTGTGGGTTGTCTAATTTTCTATTCAATAGGATTTTGTAACATTTTTTTTGGGAAGATCTGCACTTTCATCTCATCAGCATCAACGACAACACAAAATTACAAGGGAAAGCAATTCAACCTCCTAAATGCGAATGGTTTTCCTCCGACCTCTAGATGCACACCTCTTTAAATTTCTTTTGTAGCCATGTGGTTAATTCAAATGTTATTATTGATAAAGATTATGTGGAGAATAATAGAATAGGGTTTTAGGCAAATTCACTGTCAACAATTCAGTGTTATGGAAAATTCATCTGGTGGAAAATTCACCATCAGCAATTCACCATGGGATAATTCATCACATTAACATTTTTTAATATATATTTCCAAGACATTGAGATTTTTTTTCAAAAGAATAATTTCCACTGTATTAGTAATAGAGATGACTATATTGCTGTATAATTGGTTTACTTGAATAAAATAAAATATATTGAAAAATGTTTTCATTTTTATTATCATAAATCAAATCTCCTAATTGTATATGCGATGAATTATCCAGACAATGAATTGCTGGTGTTGAATTTTCCACAAGATGAATTTGTCATGGTGATGAATTGTTTGACGGTGAATTTTCTGACGGTGAATTGTTGCCGGTGAATTTTCCTAGAGCCATCTAGAATAGAACCCATAGGTCAACTATTATTTTCAAAATATGAAACCAAAAGACAAGACCAATGCAGGGTCAATTTTCACACGTCTCAAAGAGAGTTGCTTGAGGGGTTTCAAACAAAGGGTCAAATGAAATACATGAAACAGAGGTTGATGCACTAAAACAAAAACTTGTCTACTATAGACATGTACGTGCCACAACATTAAAAATTTCCATAGAATCCATGGAGTTTATTGAAGATGAGCACCTAGATCTTATGAAAGCAGCTGCACCAGCTAAATGCATCTCATCTATAATTTTTCTTGAACTTGAAGCATAAATCACCTATATCAGAATAATACTAGCAAGGAGGGCATCATTATGAAAAACTATTTAATGATTGTTTCTTTTGTTCAATACTGAACATGCACTATTAGCAACCACATCAAGTAGGAGAAGATAGAATGATTGAAGGCTCTGACATTTTAGCTTAAAAAATTTAGTTACATCAACTAGAGCATTTATTTTACATTTGTGCAATGGTTTAAGTGAGATTACATCTAGGGTTGTGTGCAACTTGTATTTGCACCGATTGATTCTTCATTGCATGGTGACCATCATTTACTACCATCAAGATTTCATACAGTAACTATGAAAAAATATGTGGATTAGTTAGCCTCTCATAGCACTTAGATTTGTTCTCACATTTATAGGTGGGTATACGCAAGGGCTCTCCATAATGGGTTGTTATTTGATCCACACAAGGAGTGAAGGAAAATAATGGTGATCTGCTGATCACAAAACAAACAATATGCAAAAGCCCCAAATTGCTTTGAGAAGATGAGAGGCAGGGCATCTATTATATAGAGAACCATATTTACAAGGGAGTTATGGCACACAACCATAATGACCAATAACTCAACCATAAAACTAAATGCAAAACTTGAAAGTCAAGAAAGGATAGCTACATATTTAATAAGCCCAATGGGCATTACAAATAAGTCAAGAAAAGTTATAGCACATGTTGTAGAGTGATATGTGTTGATAAATGATGTCATTCTCCCCCATAATGACCATTGGGAAGAACATGAAGTAGATCTCTAAGTTTCTGGAACCTTTCACGAGCTAGAGACTTCGTTAAAATATCTGCTAGCTGATATTCGATACTACAGTACACAATCTCAATCAATCCTTGTTGAACCAACTCTCTGATGAAGTGATGTTGAATCTCAATATGTTTGGTCCTGCTATGAAACACTGGATTCTTAGTCATTTGTATAGCACTATTGTTGTCATAGTACAACAAAGTAGGTCCATTCTGTATCTGGTGCAAATCCTCCAATATTCGTCTCAACCACACTGTTTGGCATGCTGTTGATGTTGTGGCTTTATACTCGGCCTCTGCTATAGAAAGTGAGACAGTTGGTTGTTTCTTGGACTTCCAAGAGAAAACTGTAGAACCAAGACTAAAAGTATAACCAGAAGTAGACTTTTGATCATCTATGGAACCTACCCAATCTGAATCTGTATAGCCAATCAACTTGCTATCCTCTTAATGTTGAAATCTAAGACCATAACTCAATGTCCCTTTGACATATCTAAGAATCCTCTTAGCCACATTCTAATGTGTTTGCTTAGGTTCTGACATGAACCTAGATACCAAGCTCACTGCATATGTGATATCTGGTTGAGTAGTAGTTAAGTAGATCAAACTACCAATCAACTGTCTATATAGAGTAGGGTCCACTAGATCTGACACATCTAAGCTAGACAATTTAAGTCCAACTTCAATAGGTGTTGCAACTGGTTTGCAACTATTCATTTGAAATTTCTATAGGATGTCTGAAACATATTTTTTCTGAGACATGAATATTTCATCTTTGTTTTGCCATACTTCTATACCAAGAAAATAGTGCATCTATCCCAAATCTATCATCTCAAATTCAGCAACCATAGTTGCTCTAAACTCTACAAATAAAGCTGAATTGTTCCCAGTGTAGATAAGATCATCAACATAGAGAACTAAGATAAAAATATCCTTATCTGAGCTCCTAATATAAAGGTTTGGATCTGATTGACTTCTTAAGAAACCTTTCTACTGTAGGTATGAGTCTATCCTTGAATACCATGCTCTTGGTGCTTGCTTAAGACCATACAAGGCCTTCTTTAATCTGTAAACATAATGTGCTTTAGAGGGTATTTCAAAACCTCTAGGTTGAGAAACATACACTTCCTCATCAATATATCCATTCAAAAAAGAACTCTTTACGTCCATTTGATAAACTATCCAACTCTGCTGAGCTGTCAAAGCCAAAACCAATTTGATAGTATCCATGCGTGCTACAGGTGCAAATGTTTCAGTGTAATCAATACCTTCCTATTGAGTGTATCCTTTGGCTACCAATCTAGCCTTATGCTTATCAATGCTTCCATCAGATTTATATTTAGTTTTATACACCCATCTTGTACCAACAATTTCCTTACCAGGAGGTAGCTGAACCAAATCCCATGTGTCATTCCTTTCAATTGTTTCTATCTCACTATGCATTGCTTCAACCCACTCTTCTTTTTCTTGAGCTTGTTCAAATGTTTGTGGTTCATTACTTTCCATGATTTGAGTCATCAAAGCATAATTCACTTTTGCTTGTGATCTTGTTGTCATTTTCTGAAAATTTGAATCCAACATAAGAGCCGATGGATGATTCTTTTCTGTTCTTCTTTGATATTTTTGATACCTTCTTGCTCCTGTACTAGAAGACTCAGGTTCATTTTCTTTGTCTTCTCCTTCTTCAAATTCATCAATCATGATCTCTTTTCCCTTTGTTTCATTTTCCTTGCTATATTCTGCTGCTTCATTGAATACCACATCTCTACTTATAACAAGCTTCTTTCCTATTGGGTCATACAATCTATATGCTTTATTTTCGGATCCATACCCAATAAAAATACATTTTATGCCTTTATCATCTAACTTAGACCTTTTTTTCTTTTGGTATGTGTGCATAAGCAACACAACCAAATACTCTCAAGTGATTAACACTTGGCTTTACCTCAGACCATGCTTGTTCAGGAGTCATTCCTTTAACTGCTTTTGTAGGACTTCTATTTAGAAGATACACTATTGTACATACTACTTCTGCCCAATTTTTTTTATCTAAATTCTTCTCTTTCATCATACTCCTTGCCATTTCAACAATGGTTCTATTCTTCCTTTCAGCAACTCCATTTTGTTGTGGAGTGTAGGAAGTAGTGAACTCTCTCTTGATTCCATGATTTTTGCAAAAATCTAAAAACTGATTTGATTTGTACTCACCTCCATTGTCTGACCTTATCACTTTGATGTATTTACCACTTTGTTTTTCAACCAACTTCTTGAATTCTACAAATTTTTCAAACACTTCTGATTTTGAAACCAAACAATATACCCAAGTTTTTCTTGAGTAATCATCAATGAAGGTTAGAAAATACTTAGATTTATTCAAAGAAGGTGTTTCCATAGGACCACACAAATCCATATGGATTATCTCAAGATACTGCTTAGCTCTACTGGATTTATGAATTGGAAAGCTAACTCTGTGTTGTTTGCCGACAACACATTCTTCAGACACTTCTTTTGTATTTTCAATGAAAGGTAGACCTTCAACCATTTTTAATCTCTTGAGTAAGATTAACCCACTAAAACTGAGGTGACCATATCTTTGGTGCCAAATTTTACTTTCATTCATTTCAATAGACCTTAATGCTTGGTTTCCATGAGTGAAATGAAGAGGAAACATCCTATCACCTGTCATTCTTGCTCTTGCAACAACTGCATTCCTTTTAACTTATCTCTTATTATGCACTCATTCTTATCAAAAGTCACTTGATAATTTTTTTCTAGCATTTGTCCAACAGACAACAAGTTATTTTTTAGTGCTGGAACCAATAGTGTTTCATTAATGTGTTTAACTTCACCATATTCTATTGTAACTGCAATTGTACCTTTACCTTTGCTTCCATGAGATTGATTATCTCCTAGTACTACTGTACTTTGATGTTTTTCATCCAAAGTGACAAATAAATGCTCATTAGATGTCATATGTGAAGAACATCTAGAATCAATATACCAAACATTATTTTCATTGGCATTTGCATTAAAGCAAGACATAAACAAATTTTGTTTATTTTCAACAATACTATGAGCATTTCTTTTTTTTGTTTCGCCTTGTTTACTCCAACAGTCTGATGCATAGTGTCCAAACTTGTTGCAATGAAAGCATTGGACATTCTTTTTATCATAGTCTCCCCCATTGTTTCTACCTCTTCCTCTTCCAGTACCTCTGAAGTTGCTACTTCTTCCTCTGAAACTATTACCTCTTCCTCTAAATTTACTGGATTCACCTTTGTATTCATTTTTATTTTGATTCCTAAAAAATGTGTTTCTTTTTCCTCTTATGCTTTCTTTAGAGGAAAATACTTGTTCTAGACCTTCTTCATTACTTTTCATCCTTTCTTCAGCAGTTAACAATATTCCACTTAGTTCATCTATGTGCATAGTTGTGAGATCTTTGGAAATCTCAATTGTAGAAACCACACCATCAAATTTAGAAATTAAACTCCTTAAAATTTTCTCAATGACATGCTTGTCATCTACATCTTCCCCTAAAATTTTCATTTGACTTACTAGACCTTCTACCTTTGTTAGAAATTCATTCACAGATTCACTAGTACTCATCTTTACGTTCTCAAACTTTTTCCTCATTGTCTGTAATTTTGCAGTTTGCGCACCTTGATATGCATTATTCAATATTTTCCATGCTTGCTGATAATGAATAGCACCACTTATCCTAGGAAAAATAGCTTGGTTAATTGCACCTTGAATCATAAATAGGGCTTCATTATCCTTCTTTATACTTGCTTTGTATTCTCTTTTTTGTTGATCATTTAATGCATTAAATGCAGTTGTATCTAGTTCTACATACCCTACTTGTACAATTTCCCACAAATCTTTGGATTTGAGTAAGGTTTGCATCCTAGTACACCAATATGTAAAGTTGTCTCCTTCAAATACGGGAATTAACATGTTAGACATAACATTTCCTGCCATGTTTGCCATAAAAATGTGCACAATGACCCAAGAGTTCAACACAAGTTTCAGAGAGATCTTTGCAAATAGATACTCCCCCTGTCCTTTCAAATAGGACCCACATGCAAAAATATTTTTATATTATATTGATTTTTCCAGATTAAGTGTCGATTGCAACCGATAATGCACTTAATTACACAATATTCACTTTACAAAAAAAATGAAAATTTTAATCCTTCTAATTTCAATATGTGAAGTTACACATCACTTTTCAAAAAAAATCTACTTTTAAAAGTTTAAAAAGTTTAATTCTTTTATTTTAAAAAATAAATCTTTTAAAAAGCTTTTACTAGCTAATTAATAAACTTATGAAAGGCTTTCACATATAAATAAAAGCTTAAGTGTTTAAAGCTTATTTTTGGACTTTTGTGTGGAAATCTAAAAGAAAGAAATTCACACACAACTCTCTCTTGCGCTGCGCTCTGCACATGGGGCAACTTTATTATCTTCTATGCACTATACGCCTCTTCACAAGGGCAATACAAATTACATAGCAATTTTCCTTCAGCTTGCACACCTCCTTCCAACCTACAGAAAACACAAAAACAGCAAAACACAAACACAGCAGCTTCCTTTGACTGTGATTTTCAATTAGCACTTTCTGAACTTCAGTCCAGCGAACTACAGCTAATGACTTCAACTCCAACACAAATAATTTGCACTCCGATCTCTTCTAGATCTCCTGCAATGAATGGTGGATTTCTTTGAGCTGGCTCTGATACCAGATGAAGGCAAATAATGGTGATCTGTTGATCACAAAACAAACAATATGCAAAAGCCCCAAATTGCCTTGAGAAGATGAGAGGCAGGGAATCTATTATATAGAGAACCATATTTACAAGCGAGTTATGGCACACAACCATAATGACCAATAACTCAACCATAAAACTAAATGCAAAACCTGAAAGTCAAGAAAGGATAGCTACATATTTAATAAGCCCAATGGGCATTACAAATAAGTCAAGAAAAGTTGCGGCACATGTTGTAGACTAATATGTGTTGATAAATGCTGTCAAGGAGTAGAGGAAAGCTAAAGAAGAGGAGGAATGGGTGTTGGCAATGTCTCTGCAAAATTTTCACATAAAGGCAATGCAGAAGCATTTTGATTCTACTCAATTCAAGTTGAGTCTAAATGACAGAGGTAAATAATTTTGAGATACCAAAGTCTAAAAGTTGATAAAGAAGCCATGTCAATGAAAACTTTGAAATGCACTAAACCATAGGTTCATCTCCATAGTTCCAAGGTAGGCATTGACATGTTGAAGGAGGCTAGGATGTTTCATTTCAATTCTATGGCTCTTCTTTCCACCATCAAAATGACAAACATGCTTCGAAGAGTTAGGTCCTTTGATCTAAACCTACCCTTTCCACTTTTGAAGTCTCGTAATGAAATAATTTTTTTAACTCAAAATAGGAAAGGGGAGGAATATGAGGCAGTTTTGAAAGATTCACAAGATGAGGCTTCCAAGGGTATAATGTCAAAGGAATTGACATTTTAGAAGAGAATGGTTATCATCCTAAGGTTACCTGACAATGTCCAATTAGGAGTTATCATGGATACACAAGTATTCCATCCAAGAACTTTTGATTTCTTTATGTTCCCACCAAATGGGCTATTTGGGAAAACAATGACACCTAAGGATGGACTACTGAGGTGAATGAGAATTCTTAGGAATGGAATCCAAAAAATTCATTTCATTCAACTTTGGAACAAGGCACAACTCACTTGACAGGATACTTGAAGGTGATAGATAAGGGGAAATCAATGACCAGGGACAACTTTAAAGATGTGAGGAGAGTAGTTCAATTCATGTATCATTTGAATCCAATAAGAAGTATTTGGTACACTTGGATCATATGCATTTATATCAAATGAAGAAACTATTAGATGTCAAGTAATTGATCATCTATTAGGGCATGGTCATTTGCAGTTAGGCACAATATTTAGCATTGTTCTTTAGAAGCTAAAGTTCAAGGGGAGAAACAATGTTGATATTACTTGTCTAGCCTCTGAAACTAGCATGAATTTTAGTATTAGCTTGAGAAGTGAAACTAATATTGTTGCACATACAGATTTAGTTATTACTGAACAAAAGGATGCTTTTATTTTCAGATTTCATATTTCAAGCCCAAATGTGACAGCATAGTTCTCTACAACCTAGAAGGATTTATAAGACCCATAACATTTGCAACCTTATGGGTAGAAGATCAATGTAATAATTGCAATTAGCTAATTCCAACTAAAGTCCCTCAGCATAATATGAATTTATGTAAAAGGGGTTTGTAAGGCACTATTTAAAGTTTACAATGAATTTTTAGGGTGAGAATTTCTTTATTGGGTTTCTAAACTTCACTATAGTGATAAATTATTATTATTTTTTTATATAATGATATAAAAGCAATTTCAAGTCTCATGAGTATTACAAATTGTAGGTAAATTTTTCCTTAGAGAATGTAGTGAGGATTGTTAGATTAAATTTTAAATAATTGGTAGCAATTAAATATTATAGATTCTACCCCTTAAATCCATTGATCATTTCCACCTTCGGGCCCCACTTTTCCATAAGAATAAAAAAAATTACATGGAAGAATTTGTCATCATAATTAATACATTTTCATATTATTTTCCAAGATTTTCCAATATTTTCTACAAAATTTTAATGATGTAAAATAAATCGCCAATAAAAATTTTAATTTTTTTAAAGGAAAGATTCGTCAATAGAATTTTTTTTTTTTCAAAAAAATGAAAGATTCACCAAGATTTTACATATTTTTTGGGGGCTTATTTCTTAAAGTTATCATTGTTCATTGACCTTTTCTTATTAAATGATTTTTTTTTTAATTTTTTGAGGGGGGATTGGGGAGAAACTGTTGGTTTTAATTTATGAAATTATTGAGATAATTTTTTATAGAAATGTTCATGGTCTCTTTCCCATAGTCAAATTTATGTGGTGAATTTATATGCATGTATCTATTGGTTTTTTATTTTTGTGTGTTAATGGAGAAAGATTGTTAAAGTTACACCAAAATTGGGTACTTTGATGAAGTTTTCCAATTCCAAAAGTTATTCAAATTCCTCAAAAGATTGAATTGGCTTTGCAATGTTGTGATTTAATCTGGTTAGGTAGAGTTTGGTTTATTTAAATATGAATCCATTAATACATGATATTATTCTATAACAATTTTAGATTAGGAATATTTCTATCCCTATCCCTTTTTTATCTTTCTTTTATAAACTATTTATAATTACGTTAAATAGTAGTGATACATTGAAAATTAGTTATCATATAAAGTTTCCAAAATTTATAGCATATCATATTTAAGATCAAAAACTAATTTTCAAGGTTTTGAATGTTTTAAATTACTTGATCAAAAGAACCTAACCACAAAGTGCAAATTCTAGAAAACAACCATATTAGTCTCCTTGTGAAAATAGCAAAACAACAAACAACTAGGTGAAACATAATATCAAGATGTTACAACCAAAACCTTGGGGAAAACATCTTCTATCCAAAGAGTTGGTTTTCTTTGAAGAGAGATGTGAGTTAATCTAAATTTGTATATGTGTTGTGAGAGTGTCAAAACACCCATCAACACTACCCTCAACAAACCTTCATATATCCTCTCAAGTTATTTCTATCAATCAACAAGTTCAAGAGTGTCACTCAAAATGTGTGTAGTATGGTGGCCTATTTTTTGTTCATGTGTGATATAAGATGGTATTTTTAGAGGTAATAGTACTTGTATATGTAAGGAAATCAGAGTAGCAGAAACAATTTCCTACGCCAATCTTGAAAAGAGATTATGAAAAGTTTAAAACTTGATCAAACAATTACAAAAATTCCAACAACACATTCAAAACATGAAATAAACAGTGAAACACAAAACACCAGATATACATGGGGAAAACCCTTTCGGGAGAAAAAACCCCACACTCCAAAGCCTACTCAATGTATTTCAAATCCAACAACAAGATTACACGCACTTGTAGAGCAATTCTATTATAGGAGTATCACTAGTAAACAACTTTGGAAGAATTTCGGCAACATTTTAGCAGCATAACAATACCTGCAAACTCAACATACAAACTACTCCTCAAGCCTTCAATTTATAGACTTCTAGCTATACAAGAAACCATCTGTGGTTTTCCAAAACAATGTGCTTGGCTTCTCCAAAAAGATTCTAGTCTAAAAATAAGCTCTCACGTCCAAAATAAAATCCCCTATTTTTGACCCTTACAGATGCTATAGAATCTGTCATAATATGCCTAAAAATAGGCCTTCCATAATATACCACTATGTGGGCATCTTTTGACACCTAATAAACCAATTTTCAAAGCACTGACAAAGTGTAACAGTTGTAGGAAAATATTAAATAAAAATAACTATTACGGGAAATATGTAGCAAGATTGAGACACCTCATTTCCCAACATTCTCCCACTTGTCGAATACCTTTCAAGAGCTAGGGAAAAAACACCATCATGGATCAACTGCTAGGGGCCAAAAGGCCCATAGACTTGGAACACCACTTGAATTTCATTGTGCTCATGGGCTTAGTTAATGCATCTGCAACATTCACCATAGTCTCTACCTTTTCTAGCTTCACCCTGCCATCCACGACCATATATCTCTCATGAAGTGATATTGAACATCAATGTGTTTGGTCTTGGCATGAAAATTCAGGTTCCTCGCAAGACAAATTGCACTTAAACTATCACAATAAAGTGTAACTACACCCTGTTTCAATCCAATATCTGAACACAAACGCTTTAGCCAAATGGCTTCTTTACAGGCATGAGTAGCTACCATATACTCTTCCTCAATAGTGGAAAAAATGACCACAACCTGTCACTTGATCATCCAACTAATTGCACCACCATTAAGAGTAAACACATATGCACTGGTGGACCTTTTGCTATCGACATCACTAGCCCAATTTGAATCCACAAAACCATGAATACTCAGGGTATGTTGATCTCCTGTGCCATGAAAACATATAGAGTACTTTGATGTACCTCACAAATATCTGAAGACCCTCTAACTGCATCCCAATGCACTCTTCCAGGATTAGACATAAAACGGGAAAGAACTCCCACTGCTTGGGAAATGTTTGGTCTTGTACAGACCATAGCATACATTAAGCTTCCAACTGCACTTTGGTAAGGTACTCTGCTCATGTTTTCCATCTTCAATGGGGATGTAGGACATTGTGAAATAGAGAGCTTCATTCCCAATGTAATACGAACACAAAGTGGTTTGCAATCGTGTATGTTGAACCTTTACAAAACAAAACAAACATACTTACTCTGGCTAAGCCATAACTTTCTGTTCTCATGATCTCTTCTAATCTCCATCCCAAGTATGCATTTTTTTGCACCAAGATCTTTCATTTCAAATTTTGCAAAGAGTTGAGATTTCAATTCTGCAATCAAACCTTTTCCTTTCCCGACAAACAACATGTCATCAACATATAAAGCAATTACCAAGAAATAATCGCCATCAGATTTAAAATATACACAGTGATCAAATTTAGACCGCACAAATCCCAAACTCAATACATATGTATCAAAATTCTAGTACCACATCCTAGGACTTTGTTTAAGGCCATACAGAGATTTCTTTAACTTACAAACCAACTTGCTTTTTCCTTTTACCACGTAGTGCTCAGGCTGTGTCGTATAAATTTCTTCCTCCAAATCACCATGAAGGAACATAGTTTTCACATCCATTTTTTCCACCTCTCGATCATAATTTGTTGTGATAGATAATAAAAAATGAAGGGATGCCATTTTACCAACAGGAGAAAAGATATCACCGTAATCAATACCCTCAACCTAAGAGTAACCCTTCGCAACCAACCATGCCTTATACTTTTCAACATTTCCATCTGAACCAATCTTTTTCTTAAACACCCATTTACATCCAACAGGTTTCCAACCTTCAGGCAATGGTACAAGGTCCCATGTATCATTCCTTTTAAGAGCTATCATCTCTTCATCTATGGCTATTTTCTAGGACTCGAAATCATTCATACCCAAAGCCTCTTACACAGATCTCAATTCATCAACGTTAGTACTCAAAGAAAATATACACTTCCAATCATCAGGTGAATACCCATACCTTTGAGGTGGTTGCCTTTGCCTTGTAGACCTTCGAACAAGCTGAGGTGGAGGTTCTTCCACTTATTCCTCCTCTTCTGAAGATTCAGAGCTTGATGAGCTCTCCTCAACTTCTTGTCTATTTTGGGGTCTCGATTCAACTTCCTCAGGCGTAGAAGGAACTTGAACCACAAGGTAAAAGCACAAAGTTGTGTCACACTTTATAAAGGAAACAACCAATGTTGATCCAACTTTTAAACTTGAATCACTAAAAAGTGGCATATATGTTTTGAATTTTGAAATGATGTAAACTAGTAAAATATGTTATTTTAGTATATTTTATGTTGTATTTTTAAAAAAAAATTGAAAATTATTTTAAACTAGTTTTTAATAAATTAACACTATAATTTAGTTGTTGATAAAATGCTGAAAAATGAAGTTGCATGAGACGTCAAAATTTTTATAGTAATTTTTTTTTCTTTCAATTTTTTTTGTGTATATTTATAACTTGAAACTTTAGTGCATGGATATATTTTTTCCAATTTTGATAAATATTTATATTTAAATAAATATTAAATTTTTGTGTGAATAAAAAATAGTTGTTTCCATCAAACGTCAACTTTCATATTAATTATTTATCTAAAATGGAAAAAAAATATACCATCTTGAAATAGATTCTTTTATCTAGTGCATCATGATATTTTTTTCAATTTTTTTTAATAAGTTTTAGTATTTTTCTTTGGCGTGGTAATCAACCTAATATTTTGTGTTGATAACCTATTTTTAGTAAAAATAAAAAATAAAATAAAAATAATAATTAAACTATTAAAATAAATATATTTTTGAAAACTACACCTATGGATCTACAAAAGGGTATTTTTATATTTAAAAAAAATTATTTACATTAGTAGGATTTATTGAAACTTCAAGTTTTTCAAATTATTTTATTTTTTTGGTAAATTGGACTCAAAGTGGTGCTCCATATATTTTTAACCAACAATTTTAGTTGAGAAAGTTGTGGAAGTATCTAACTTAGCTAGAATGAATCTTACTAGATCATATGTTTGACCAAAATTAATTTTTAGTTAGAAATACTTAAATTAATTTGTGCTAATAAGTTGGCTAAAAGTGTGACACAAATTTATGCTTTTACCCCACATCCTTTTTCTGTTCAATTTCTTTATGTTGTTTTGGCTGAAAAGTAACAGGAGAAGATTTAATCTCTCTAAAAATAACACTTCTAGAATAAATTACCTTTTGTGCAACAGGGTCCCAAAGCTTGTATCCTTTCACACCATAGCTATAGCCGATGAAGATACATTTGAAAACCTTAGAATCAAATTTTGTTCTCTTCTCCTTAGGCACATGTGCATATGCCTCACAACCAAAAACCCTCAAATGTCTAAGTGAAGGATTTTTCCCCAACCACGCCTCCATTGGCATTTTACCAACAAGTGCTGATGTAGGAGATCTATTTATCAAATAACAAGCAATGGAAACAGCTTCAACCCAAAAATTTTGTTCTAGACCAAATCCACACAACATGCTCCTAGCCTTCTCCATCAATGTTCTATTCATTCTTTCTACAACTCCATTCTGCTGCAGAGAATACGGAGTTGTCTTTTGTCTTTTAATCCTACAATTTGTACAAAATCTATCAAATTCTACATAACAGTACTCACTGCCATTGTCAATCCTCAAACATTTAATTTTCTTTCCAGTTTGAGTTCCTACCATAGCCTTGAACTTCTTAAACGAATAAAAACTTCAAATTTACTCTTTAAAAAATACACCCATGTCCTCCTACTGAAATCATCAATAAAAGTAACATAAAATGATTTACCAATAGAAGAAACATCAACATGACCAAATACATCAGAATGAATTAGATCCAAGATACATGAAGACTTATGAGAAGATAAGTAAAAGTGAACGCAAAACTTTTTGTTTGCCATAAATACAATGTTCACAGAAATCAAACTCTAGATTGCAATCATTCAACCCCTCAACAAGGTTCTTATTTTTTAGGGCTTTTAAACCCTTCTCTCTAATGTGGCCAAGCCTTTGGTGCCATAACATGGTCTTCTCTGTGGGAAACTTTGATTCAGTAGACAGAGCACCCTTGGGTACCTAGAAGCTACGACCATCTGCAGAAGAGGAAACCATCTCTTTTTTCAGCGAAGTAGTTTTTGGCTTAATCTTATCAGAAGTGCTATTGCATTCAACTGTGCATGCATTGAGTTGGTACAATGTACCCAATCTCCTTCCTCTCACTATCACCATAGCACCTCTCACCATTTTCACACCTGCTTCAGAAAACTGTATATGCACACCCACATCTATTAGCTTGCTAACAGCTAATAAATTCTTGCTAGTCTCGAGATATGCAAAACACCATCAAATCATCTAACTCTACCATCAGAAAATTTCACATGAATACTACCACGGCCAATAATATCAAGGAAAGAGTCATCACCCAAATACACCTTACCACCATCATAGTTTTCATACTTACTAAACCAGTTTCTGTTAGGAGTCATGTGGAAAGATGCACCTAAGTCTATTAACCATACATTATCACCTGCACGAGTTCCCAAGGCTGTAATAAAGGAATCTCCATCTTCCTTTTCAGACTCAGAATCGAAATCTTGATTCTTCTTTTTCTTCTCTTCTTTACAATCCTTTCGGAAGTGTCCAGGTTTTCCACAATTCCAGCATATCGCCTTGGACTTACTAGGAGATTTTGATCTCCCCTTATTTTTGGACATGGAATAGCCATGTTGCTTCTTATCCTTGCCTCTTTTTGTCTTCCTCGAACACTCAAGGTCTCTTTGGCATTCAGAGATACCTTCCTTCTCATCTCTTTAGAGAGTAGAGAACCAACAACGTCCTCCATTTTCAATGTGACAAAAGTGCTCCCAATGGCCATGACTAGGTTGTCCTATGAGTCTAGCAGTGAACATAGCAAAGTTTGGCACCTTTCTTCTTTGTCCATCTTAACCCCAACTAAGTTCAACTGAGTCACCAACATATTGAATGTTTCCAGATGCTCAGAAATTCATCCACCTTCTTCCATTCTCAAGGAATACAACTTCTTCCTCAAGAAAATCTTATTTACTAGAGATTTGGCTTGGTATATCTCACCCAACTTCTTCCAAAGATTCTTCGAAGTGGGTTCTTCATGGAAATTTATCAGGATTGAATCTACAAGACATAGTCTAATGAGACCTTTAGCTTTTCTATCCATTACATTATATTTTGCAGCCAAATTTGGATTCGTAGGCCTTTGGAAATTTTTATCCATTGCATCCCATAGATCCCAATCAATCAACAGATCTTCCATCTTCAGCTTCCACATTTCAAAATTCATGCCAGAAAACTTCTCTACCTCAATCCTCCCAGAAGTGCTCGCCATTTGAAAAATATCTGCAACAAGATCACAAAATTATCCTCTGCACAAACTCCCACTCAAACCTTGATTAGCTCAAAAAACCCAACAACCCACAACTGAAACCAAAGGTGATCATGCTTTGATACCACTTGTAAGGAGATTAGATTAGTGGAAACAATTTCCTACGCTAATCTTGATAAGAGATTATGCAAAATTTAAAACTTGATCAAATAGTTACAGAAATTCCAGCAACACATTCAAAACATGAAATAAATAGTGAAACACAAAACACTAGATATACGTGGGGAAAACCCTTATGGGAGAAAAAACCCCACTCCAAAGCCTGCTCAATGTATTTCAAATCCAACAACAAGATTGCATGTACTTGCATAGCAAGTGTATTATAGGAGTATCACCAGTAAACAACTCTAGAAGAATTCTAACAACATTCCAGTAGCATAACAATAACATACAAACTACTCCTCAAGCCTTCAATTTATATACTTCTAGCTATACAAGAAACCATCTGTGGTTTTACAAAACCATGTGTTTGGCTTCTCCAACAAGATTCTAGTCTAAAAATAAGCTCTTATGTCCAAAATAAAATCCCCTATTTTTGACCCTTACAGATGTCATAGAATTTGTCATAATATGCCTAAAAATAGGCCTTCCATAATATACCACTATGTGGGCATCTTTTGACACCTAATAAACCAATTTTCAAAGCACTGACAAAGTGTAACAACTGTAGGAAAATATTAAATAAAAATAACTATTACGAGAAATATGCAGCAAGGTTGAGATATCTCATTTCCCAACAGTATATATGTTAGATCCTAGATTTATAGGCCTCGCATATTGTATATTTGGATATTTTTGTGCTCGCTTCTATTACTCTCTCCATATTTACTCATTTTCGTTTGTGTGAATAAGGTATTCTACCTAACTAGTTCACCTAGTAGGTCTTATTCACATATTAATTTTACTTAGGTCCGAGGAATCTTTCTATAAGTCTTAGTTGGCATTAGATCTTATCTTTTTTTATTTAATATTTGTGTCCTATGTCATTTAATATTAGTTTTCTCATGACATATGATTAAGACACTTGTTATGATCTTGTCTACTCATATGTCTTACCTTGGCTATATAACCAAGGGTCTCTCATTACATTGTGTATGAATTTCATTTGCATTGCTTGATTGGAAAACAATTTATTCTTGTCATATTGATCTTCTATCTTTGTGCTTTCCATTTGGCCTCTAGATTTGGGGTGGCTACCTCCATAGCCAGCTCTTACAATTTTTATAATCAATCTAAGAAATTATGTGTGGGTCTCCCCATTGTGGTCAATTGTTTAATAAAAAAATTATAAATATTAGTGTTTATGAGGCCCTTATTCTTTATTAGCGGTGATAAATAGGAAAAAGTGAACCCTAGGATTTTTGGTCCTTAGGGTTTCAAGGATTTTCCACAACTTATTTTTAAATTCAAGATTGGCTAGGATATCAAATTGACTTGCAACCTAAAAGGTGGGCCAATCAACCTAGCTCCTGAATTTGAGGACTTGGAAATGGATTTGATATTAAAATGCAATGATATGACTAGGAAATAATGTGAATGACCTATTCTGATGCAAAAACAAAAAAATTGGAATATCATAGAAAAATTCAAAGTTCAAAAATAGATTGAGTAGAGTATTGTGCAAATGTGATGTGACTTTGAAGTTGATTTTTGAGGACCAAGTTGTCTAGGGTGACTATGTCCTAGTAGCTGAACCTAAGATTTGATTTCACAATCCTCTAGAACCTACTTAGAGCCTTCTTTCTTCTGGTGCTCACTATCAGATCTTCATCAAGTGTTGAGATAACTGAGTTTTTGTAGGTTGTCAAGTTGTAGGGTTTGAATGCAACAATGAATAAATGATATTTAATCTTCCTCTAAACTTCTTCATACCTATAACCTACACATTCAAAGAGAGAGGAAGGTTTGTTCTATATAGGGACTTTCCTCAGTCAAACCCTATGTTGGTGTTTTCACCTCCACAATGGCAAATTCAATGAAAGAGAGCTTATCCTTTTGAGGGATAGAGGCTAAATGATAAATGAACGATGAATCAACAATGGAATACAAATCACCACCCAAATATGATTTTCATTGAAGGACTAAATCCATGCACATCACCTCAAGGATTGATTGTTGTTGGATTTGGTTTCTTGGAAGATGTACAAGGGTTAGATCTCACAAACAAAATGATAACATGAACATGAATAAACTCACATAAAACTTAACATGATGCTTCAATGTTGTAATGTTGCAACAAATCAGATCTTAACTAATCTTAACTTTCTTGATAATGATCTTGACAATAGTTCTTGCTCTATATTTCTCTATAGCTTTCAAATGGTGAAATGATTAGGTATTTATATGCAATTAATCCAATTTCCCAAAAATTAAATCCCAATAGCCAACATTTAACATTTGAAATTCAAATAATAAAATACCAACTCCAAAATTTTAAATTTTGGAGGTAAAATAGGGGGACCAAGTCACCTAGGGAAATTTAGTCTTGGCCCTATTTTACGAGATAAAAGGTTTCAGGGGTAAAATATTAAATTTTTTCTTGGGTTTTGCAAATGGGTTTTCTTGATAAATATCCAAATGGGTCATGGAATGCATAATTTAGGACATTAGATATACAACTAGGTCCATGCACTTAAGGGAGAGAAAAACATAGTGTGAAATTGTCAAGGATGACAATTTATGATGCTACATTTAGCCCTCACTTTAGTGAGAGTATGATCTTACGCTTAGACTCGTACTAAAGTAGAAAATATGTCAAGAGGGGTTTGATTATCTAAATGTTGAAGAGATATGATGATAATGGATCTAGGGGGAGTGTACAAGCCCCCAGGATTCAAGATCCTATGGCAAGACAACACAAAGACAAGGGAGCACACATGTATGCAATGCAACATGACAAAACAAAACATATATGTCAATAACACAACACAATATAGTACACAACACACTACATAATTACACGATAAGAACATAAGGAACATATATGAACACAACACAAGGTTAGTACTAAAAAGGATTCAAGTTGGTAAGGAAAAGAGACCTAATCTTAATTTTTTCTCAAATACCAAACATCATACCTCGAATAAATGTTAGTTAAAATGATGCTCTCATGAGGATGAGCAAGTTGTGTCATGCCAAATCACTCATGAGCTACATGGATCTACTGGCCACCAAGCTGCATTATGCTAGGTGTCTATACATTATGATGGGTTCCACAAGCCTAGCAAGTTTTGTTATGTTAAGACACTCATGAAACACATGGATCCATTGGCAAGCAAGTTGTGTCATGTTAGGTGACCATGTTAACAAGGGGTGCTCAAGTTCATGAACCGACAAGATGTATTGTGCCAAATCCATTGACTATCTTGCAAAATCTCGTATTTTAACATCCAAGTGGATGAACAATAAACACCTCAAGGGGTGCATAAAATTTTAACATCCAAGGGGACGGATGAAAAACACCTCAGGGGGTGAACAAAATTTTAACGTCCAAGGGGACGGACAACAAGCACCTTAGGGGGTGCACAAAATTTTAACGTCCGAGGGGAAAAATGACAAACGTCTAAGGGGATGAACAATAAAACCATACCTCAAGGGGTGTTATAAGAAAAACCACCAAAAAAGGTGTCAAAGAGGCACTACTCAATATATGAAAGGTCACACCTTAGGGAATATCATTCATGATACCACCACTAAGAGATGAAAATTCATGGAACAAAAGGTCACACTTTAATGAGCACTAGTCATAGTATTACCACCAAAGGGAACATCATATGCCATGAAAAAGTCACACTCTTAGGGGATATCAATTCTAATATCACCACAAAGGAGACACTAACTATAGAGGAGGGAGACCAACCACACCAAGGCTCCAGGTCACAAAGAGTCGAGAGTGGAAAGCTGGCCTAATCTACCTCAAGTTAGATAAGTGTTTGATGTCAAGGATATACAATGAAGAGAACTCTCAGTGCTTCTACCACTTTGCTAACTCGAGAGCTAAGTTTGGACTAAGCGAGTAGGTTTTTGGATTTGAACTATACCTCAGATAGCTCTCTACCAGAGGATAGCAGTGCAGAACAGGGACGACAACACAACATGCTTTCGTCTGACAAATGCATTGTCATCCATGCAGATAAAAAGTGGAAAAGGATAGTCATAATAACAAAAGACTTACTAATAGCTTAGGTGTTGAGATGTAAAGTGATGACCAAAATGATAAATGACAGAATGATTGAAATAACAAGAAAGATGATATGCAAATGATGAGAACAAAGGTGGTGAATATTAACTCATAAGAATTCAAGTCACCAGCAAGCTCCACACAAATGATTACCTACACACAACCGAGAAGGGAAAAATGTTGGGACTATTTTGGGGCTTACCATAGTCAAACCCCTATTTTGGTGTTTCCACCTCCACAGACAACCAAATAGAGAGAGAGAGATAGAAATATGATAAAGAAACAATGTTGGAAAGGAAATTACCGAATGCTACAAGAAACACTATTCTACTCAAATCCAACAACAAAGTAATAGTAAGAAAACAATACCACCCTCAACCAAAGGTACTCAAGGCCAATGAGAGAGGAATGCAAGCCTATAACTAAAACAAAGTTGGTGTGGCTGCAACGATGTCAAAAGCAGTCTCACAAGACACTGAGTTGCAACTTCTATGGTAGATGTGAAGAATGTTGTGATTGTTAAAGGAGTTGATAGTGCAACTAGTAGCTTGAAATTGCAAGAATATGGAGCTAGAATGCCAAGAATGTGAAGCAAGATCGAATGAATGTGTAGAGGTGTGAAGAATATGGAATGAAAATGAAGAATAGGAATTTGAAGATGAATTGGGAGGGAAAGAGTCATTCAAAGGTTGACAGGAAGGAGCAAGGGCGTTATGTTTCATCGCCAATGGAGAGCTTAACACCTCTGCAAATTCTAGAGGTAGGAATCCTGGTAGGACAATAGCATTCCATGCAGATGTTTGTTTTCCATGCATGTGTCCCCAATAGAAATTCCCCCATCGACACTACAAACAAGCACCAAGTGGATGGAGTTCGGAATGAGGAAGTGGAATTACGTGGTCAGATTTAATTTTTCTAAGGTGAAGGGTGTAAAAGGGGAATTTACAAGGGGGGTGCAAATTCACTCCTATAATTTTTTCCCCCACTTTAGCGAACATGAGTCTCAATGAGTGTTTGGTAAATTAGATCGAAATAGTTTGAAGAAAGTATATATGAACTGTCAAGGAAGCAAACTTCAATCTGGCATGCTTGAAAGTGCAGGGCAGAAAAATGGATCCACAGGTACTCTCTCCTGGGGAGGATTGAATGAAGTTCATTGGAGGCCCATAGACCAATGGTGGAAAAATCCCACAGGAAGTAAGTGCTTCATAGGTCCTCGAACTTGCAAAGAAGGCACCCCCATGTAATCTCTCCTAAAGGAATCCCAATGTGAGGGACTCCACAGAGTCGAATTGGAAAGTAGCTTCATAGATGCACCTGCAAAGAAACATGTTAATCTATAGAAAAAACATGTTAAAAAACAAAAGCCCACGTAGGCAAGCAAGAAGATAGTCAAAATTTGAAGGAAGAGCTTTCAAAGGGGTCCCTCGGGAACCCTTCAAAAGAAAAGGGGTCCACTCAAGGAACATTCTATTTGAAAGTGCAATAGTATCTTTTTCAAATCAATTCAACATCAAGGAATCCTTTTGAAATATTTCACTTCATCAAGGAATTTGAATGGAATAAAGCCCCTCATAAGGGGAAGGTCAGAACTTCACCTACAGGAGAAGGTGCTCCCTCCTTGGAGGAAAGTTTTTTTCAAATTCTTTCTTTATGAACCCATGATGAAGGAAAAGTATTCCACTAGGGGTATTTGTTGAGGAATTCAAGCTTTTTTGAAAAATATTTTGAAAATATTTTCAAGAAAAGATTCTTTCGCCACCAAATGCATTTTTTGAAAATCGAAGTGACATGATATCCCCCCCCTTAGGATGGTGCATGCCAAGCACAAAGGCATGTGGCATCCTAGGAGAGAAAAACAAGAATGAAAAAGTGATGCGACACATGGAACATAGCAAGATGCAACTATGGTAATGTTTTCACACATGCGAGGGAAAACACATGAGCACCACAACATCACAAAACAAGAAAGAGAGATAAGTGCAAAAAAAGGAGAGACAGGGGCAATCTGATATTTTGGGGTCAAAGTTGCTCATAAATATAGATAAATAGATATAATAGTATATAAATAAATTTTCATCAACCCCCTACTATATCAAACCATATGAAGAAGGCACATGAAAACAAAATAAAAATTAAAAAATGGGTCAACATAGAAGGGAGGCCTAAATTCCCACAACACTTTGCATTGTCCCTAATTGTCGAAAGTCAATACAAAACAGAGGAAGAATGATGTGACAAATAGAAGAATTTTTATGACACATAAACACTCCTGTATCCAAGCCCCTACAAGGGTGACACGGGTCATCCAAGAACACATAAAAAAATCACAGGGGAACACAATACACACACACACACAATCTAATCTACAGGTGAAGAAGAGGCACCCCCTAGTCCTCATCAACCAAGAGGTCGTTGTTCTCCCAATCTAGATCACTATAAGGGGAGGATGGACAAGCCTACAAGGGTGAAATATCAAGGGGGAACCCTTTGACCCTCCCACAACAAGAGCCAAGGAAGAAGGCCTCTCGAGGTCTTCTCCACTCAGTTCCTGTCGGGTGAACATCAACGATCTCACAAAAATCATTGATAGGGTTGAGACCTCATCCACAAAGTTGAACATTCACTTTACAAGGGTGCCATGCATCAACTCAATGGGCGAGGGAGGTGACGCCAAAGATCCACTGCTAGGCTCACTGAAAGACTTAGGAGCAGTGATGAACACTAAGGATGTTGGGGCTTCCTCCATCACTAGGACAACACAAGACAATGCAAAACCTCCCTCCAAAGAAGGTGAACCCTTCTTCCAACCCTCATTGCTAGCAGGTTTGTCCTCCATCTTCCACTTTATCGAGGGATTTGAGATCCCCACAAATGAGGTGGAGGGTGTGGAGGAAAAGGAGAAAACAAAAACAAACACCACCGAGGTATTTGGCATGTCCACAGGTTTTGAAAATGGTGGGATGTCCGGGAGGGACATCAGAAGGGGAGGCTCAAATGAAGGAGCAATGAATACCTACACCTTGTTCGAGTGAGGATCATTCACGCTCGTAGGGGGAGCCGGAAGCAAGACTAATGCTGAGGGAACTGAAGCAAAGAGGATGAAAGAGGAGGACACAATAGAAGACACTGAAGTATGAGTTGTTGGATCCTCTTCCTTCTTTTGCAAGGCGACTTGCTCAGCGGCCAAATCCTTCCTCTGACACTTGCGCTCACATGCAAGGTAGTTTATATGACTCTAGGAGCTAGAGGGTGCAGCTTGAGATGAGATGGAAGACTCATGTTCGACCATCAGAGTATCCATTACAATCATTTATGGTAGAGGGAGGGACTCCCAGATAGGAATAGGAGAGAGAGATGGAGAGGATGATGGGACAAGAGTAGGGGGAGCAGACTCCAATGCCTCAGTGGTGGGCCTCTTCCCATTTACTACCTTAGAGGCAAGAATAGTAGGAGGTCGTGGAGGCCAAGACATAGAGGACACTCCACGAGGACCCTTCCCCTTACCATACAAAATGGGTTGATGCATTGTGGGTAAGATAGAAAGTTTGAACGTCGGGTGCTTGGGATTTCGCCAAGCGGGCACCATCAAGTTCTCTATCAAATGCCTAGGAGTAGAAGTCGATGGCGCTGCAACAAGGAGAGAGGAAGCGACATTCGAAACAATGAAAGAAGAAGAAGGGCCCTAGGAACGCTTCTCTTCTTCCCTTTTTCAAAGCAAGGTGGCCTCATGTTCTGTCTTCATGCAAGCCCTATGTGAAATGGCATAGGAAGGAGGGTATCTCACCTTAGGCGTTATGCCCCGACTCTTGTACTTCACATAGATTTGATACAAGAGGTTCATTCTAGGAGGAAGCAGACCAACAAGGGCAAGCCAAAAGTGATCTAGTGAGTAGCCCCCATGTGCAATCGAAGGTATATAACCAATGTCATGGACCACATGCACCGGACCCTCATGGGAAAATTTTGAGCACTTATGGACTATCGAGGGAACTGCATTCATAGCAACCAACTAGGGGATTCCTTGCTTTACGTTGAATAGTTGGAACCCTAGGATTATGGCAAAGAGTGCATTCATTATCCTAGGCCCAACTAGGACCAACAAGGTGATACAACCGATGGGAGGAACGAAAAGCCCATCGTGTGTATGAATAGTGCTCCTAGGTTTGTTATATCCATCATTGTGCAAGAAATTAATTAGCATGATCTCCTCCATAATGGCATTCACTTGACATGTAGGGTCAACAAGAACACCCATCACGGTGTTTCCATTGATATGTGTGGGGATGTATAAGGGAGATGGCTCTTTGTTGGAGTTCATTGGTAAGTCCTATGAGGTGAATGTTATGGTAGGAGAT
The DNA here is from genome assembly GCA_007258455.2 of Sequoia sempervirens. Classification (NCBI taxonomy): domain Eukaryota; kingdom Viridiplantae; phylum Streptophyta; class Pinopsida; order Cupressales; family Cupressaceae; genus Sequoia; species Sequoia sempervirens. The sequence continues at coordinate 1,120,511,292 of VDFB02271358.1, read as the reverse complement.
CCACTTGTAGGTTGTGCAGATGAGATAGGTAGATGTAAGAAGGAGGCCATTTCTATGTACACTAAATGGATCTTTCACAAGAGCCCCCAAGGGTTTCGTAGTTAGATGGTGACCCACTCAAAGATTCATTCTACAATGCTTAAGGAACCTTCGAGCTACACCACTAGGGGTTGTAGGTTGGGTTGCAAGGCTAGGCGCCTTGTAACACTCACACCCACAACACTCCTAGGATATGAGGAAAGGGTCTTTCAGCACTGCCAAACAAAACCTAAATGGCTCACATTGGGCTCACCAAAGTGTAGAGGAGGGGGACCAACCACACCAAGGTTCCAGGTCATAGAGAGCCGAGAGTGGAAGGTTTCCCTAATCTACCTCAAGTTAGACAAGTGTTTGATGTCAACACTAGTACACATAAACAACAATATATGATTAAAAAAACTACTAAAAACTACATATAAATGACCAAACATGATCACGTGACTATTAGTAGTTTATTGCTAGTCATTTATAACGTGACCAAATTGATGACTAAACCATTTTTAGTCATTTCTTGGTTGTTTTGATTGATCGATTTGGTAGTATATATAGTCGTTGATTTAGTCATTGATTGCTATAATTTGGTCACTTATTTAGTCATTTTTTATTCACTGATATATTTAGTTGTTAATTTAGTCATTGATTGTTGTTAACTGGTACTTATTTAGTCATTTTTATTCACTGATTTCTATCCATTGGTAGTGCATTTATTCATTAATTTTAATCATCATTTTAATCAATATGGTAGTATATTTAGTCATTTTTATTCATTGATTTCACTGGTCATATATTTAGTCATATTTATTCACAGTTCACTGATTTCTGTCAATTGGTAAGTATATTTAGTCAATTTAATTATTAATTGACATCAATTAGTAGTATATTTAGTCATTTTAATTGACTGATATTTGAAGATTTAAACATAAAACATAGAAATGCACATCAATCATCAATTGCACACAATAAGACAACCATTGAGAAGGCAAAATTGCTGAAATTTATTAAAAGAAAGGTGTTCTTACAGCTTGCACAAGTCTGATATATCTATCTTGCTTGAAAAATTCTTAGAAATAGAGTATTTTTATTTTTATTTTCAGTCACAAGACTGAAAATCTGAGTTATAATGCACATAAATGACAAGAAAGAAACTTCTCCAAAAAACTTCTGCAATGATGGAAATGCATGCTTGGATCCCTTCAATGCGAGCACATGCCCCTTTCATCTCTTAAAACTTCTACAACGTGTGCAATCTTCACGGAGAAAGTTGTAACGTGTATAATCCAAGAAGGAGAGTGTTGATTGTGTCCCATATATGAGGCTCTCCCCTTCAATACAGTCAGCAATAACCCTAGAATCTTTCCTCCTTTATATGCAACGTTCCATCTGATATGAGCAACAAGGTGCTGCCTTTTCCACCATGAATGAAGTTGTGCCTCAATACAACCAACAAAATTATTATTAGTCTCAATTTAGAAAGAAAAAAAGTGCATTGTATATTGTAAGTTTACAAAAGTAAGTCCAAACATAGCAGAAAGATAATCAATTAAAAAATTGTAGGAGACATATCACATCCACAAACATGGGAGAGCTATGCAAAATTGGATAAATTGGCTTGGAAAATGAAGGAAATAGGGTATTTCTAGATTCAAGACTTTTACTTAATGCTGTGGAATAGAAGAAAAAAGAATGATTTACTACCACCATAGTGAAAAGTTAGCAATTGCATTTGGTTTGTTAAACATGGACCATGGTACAACTATTAGAGTTGTTAAGAACCTTTGAGTATGTTCTAATTTTCACACTGCAACAATATGAGAACACAAATATTAGAGTTGGACTTAGCAAGATTTTCACACTGCAAAAATATCAAAAAACATGGCCCCTGGTAAGAGAAATTGTTTTGATTCAGCAAAATTTTCACACCGCAAAAATATCAAAAAACATGGCCCCTGCTAAGAGAAATTGTTTTGATTCAGCAAGATTTTCACACTGCAACAATATGAGAAAACAAATAATGAACAAGATTATTATAACATAAAAATTGCCACAATCAATAGAAATTTTAATTCACAATAAGAATGTGAAGAGATGAATGTTGCAAGAATAGAGAAAGGAATGAAGGTTTTTTCATTGATGTCAACTGGTCAACTGGTTATCTACTAGTTGTTGTTGGCTACATATGTTGAGGATATTGAGAAAATTGTATTTAAGGAAGATTGTAGGTATTCAGTTGTTTCTCTAGTATTTCCCCTATGTTTGTGCAGTTCAAATATGTTGGTCATGATTGTTGAAGGTTGTTATATCCAGATGTTTGGCTATTGGTTCGTTGTGAATTTTGACTTGTGTTCACCAGTTGTGAACTATGTTTCTCTATGTTGTAGTTGAAGTCCGGGAGAAAGGTTGCTGGTCCGGATTTCTCTTTGATGAAGTCTTTTGACTTGCAGTTCTAGAGTTAAGATGTTTTTATTGCATTGAAGATATTTTTGGTTTATGGAAGTTCCAAGCTTAATTTTTCTATGTTTACACTAGTTTGATCAACCATGTGTTGAGCACTATCCTCGAAGTTAATGAAGCATGTTGGATCTGTTTTTGGGTCTCGGTGAAGCATGTGTTTGGGTCACCCTCATTCTAATTCCACCCTAGGATTTTTGGCACCAACCTAATTTGAATTTGAAGTTGGATGGCCGAATTTGTATCTTTTTCAAGGTAGGAGACTGTATATATACAGGATGAGCTAGTAATGAAAATCATACATAAGAAAAGAAGAAAGATAAGTTAAAGAGTAGACATGACATTGATGCTATTCAGAAAGTGTGTGTGATTTGTGTGTGGGAGATCAGTGTGAAGCTTAATGCTAAGTTTCTGGATGCAGTGAGCAGAGGGAAAAATCTATCATTCATGCAAGTTGATCAAGTAATTGTAGTGGAATCCTTTGTTGCATTGAGATTGTAGTCTCTTTGTAGCAAGTGTTCTTTGTATTCTTTGTATCTCTGTGGCAGTGAGCTCTTCGAGTTGTAGCCTTGTGGAAAGTGATTCCTTATTATAGGAAGTGAGCATTATCTTAGGCAGTGAGCCTTTTTGTAATCGGTTTTGATATTCTCTATAGTGTGAGTTAACCATCACCGTGGGTTTTCCCTTATTAGGTTTTCCACATAAATTTGGTGTTATTGTGTTTATGTGTTGGATTTGAGTTACTGCATTAGTATTTGATGATTAATCATTTAAGCAGTTTTATGTATTAGTTCCGGTGATTAATTAAAGGTTAAAATTTGTGACAATTGATTCACCCCCCCTCTCAGATGTCCTATTCAACAATGTAAACACAAGTTAGAACTAATACAAATTTGTTCATTGATAATGACTATGAATACCTTATGGTCTTAACTTACAAGAAGTAAAAATTCTCATGGATATTTTGATAGTATCTGCAATCATAATCTGTTGTAGATGGTTTTTAATGCAATCATAAGCCTTAGAGTTTAAAGTTTCATATTCTATGTTATATTTAATAGACTAGACATTGATGTGATCTGAAAATAGTTAGAAACTACCAATGCCAAATATACTAGACTTCTTTCAAGTTCAGATCATCAAACAAAGAGGAAAATATATAAATAGTTACCCTAGACATAACCCTTCTATTATCCCTTTTACAATAAAAAGGCTAGAATAAAAGCATGAAAAATCTAGAATCATATTATGAAGTTTTGATATGTTAAAATTATAAATAATCTCGTCCAAAACTCAATCTTGTAATAAATGCAACATTTAGATGCTTGTATAAGAGAGTTTTATTCTCTACTCTTCAAAAACCACTAAAACAATAAGAATCACAACATAGAAAGAAATTTGACCCATTTTTGTTGAATGTTAGGAATAACCACATCAAGGAAAAGTCTCCACTGATGTATCAAAGAAAACAATGTTGAGAAACTTCACTGAAGAGAAAATTTCTCAGCTTTCAAAAACTGTAGGTTTCTCATCCCATAAAATAAAATATTATATAAGAATAATTTCTAAGCAATATTCTCTACCTTCTGCTGTATTGATAATTATACATGATGAGCAAATAAAATGTCAAGCTCTCTCTTTAAAGAATTAAATAACTAGAACCAATGTCAAATCAAAGGCATGGAGACTTAACATCACATCGAACTGCTCAAGTTTTGAGACAAGTTGCATGAAACAGTTATCAACAATGATCTCATTATACTTGATCCTTTTGTATTTATTTGTGATTTCACGGCAGGATTCCAAAAAAATCCCATCTGCAAGTTTCATGATATTGGCCTTGTGCATTGTTAATGCCATTGTTTTTCTATTGTTAAGATATGCATACTTGGCAATTTGTTCTGAGCAAAACTTTGTTATCACCTAGCAATATCACTAAGTGAATAACATAAAACATAACATGACGTCTCTTAAAATAAATGCATTAAATTATGTGCTAAAATTTTTTAGAAAATAAGCCAAATTTTATATAACAATATGGGCAAGCACATATCATGAATTGCAAACCCAAACATTTTCTTAAAGGAAGAAAAATATTTAAATCATTCAACTTTCTACTTCTATACCATATGCTACAAATAAAATCATATTCCACCAAGTCTCCTTTGGGGTGGGGGAAACACAACAACAAAAAAGGGGGATGCCTAGAAGCACCCACAAAATCCTAGAAATAAAATTTGAATAGAAAATAGAAAGAATATATGAATGGGAAAGGAGGGAAATCACCCAAGGGATGGAGATATATCCAGATGGAACACGGGAATAAACAAAAGATCTAATGGGTAAAAAAAATCAACAAATCTTCTCCATCTAAATTCATCTCCAAGATTGTTGCAAGAGAAATTGTTCTGAGAGATGTGAACCATTTCCATCATTTTAAATAGGGACAATGTTCTTGTGGAGAATATTGGTGATGCTAAATTAAATAATCTGAAAAATAGGCTTGCACTATAATAATGTGCACTGCATCATATATCCAATAATAACGAAGGGACATCCATCAAAGCATAATGACAGGGATTTTTTTGGCATATATTGTAGTTACAAGTGCTCTGCTAGACATACACAAAAATGTGGAAGAATGAACAAGGCAAGTGAACTGTTTCAAAAAATGCCTCAAAGAAATGTGATATTTCATTTTATAGTTTAACCGTGATACCACACCGTTTTGACTTGATCCTTGTGGTGATGCAGGAAAAGTATTTGATTTACCACCATACTACACATTTATTACTAGACCTTCACAATAATGTGGGATGTTACCACTACACCGCATCATGTCTTCTTGGCTCTTGCAGTGATGTGGGCTCTAGGGACCTCTTGCGGTGGTGCAGGTAACCTCTTGCTTCTTGTAATATTCCATCTTTCTATGCATCTCCCTATCAAGTTTTTGATTTACTCTTAACTTTGCAAGTATCTCTTCCCTTTCACATAATGAAATCACTTTGATATCAGCCAATTTTGAAGTTTTCAGATCACGAATTCTATAAATAGCTTCATAATATTTATCGCTATTACTCCCCAAAGCATGAAATGATCACTTCAAGCTCCTCTTCTTGAGTCACAAGATTTAATAAACGAATAGGGAATTGCCAAGTTATCAAAGTGACTTCAAAACCTTTCCTTTTGACACATCAAAATGTCTTTGATGAGGCTTTATTCGGATTGTCGAAGGGACACTGAGACAAGTCCCCCCGATATGGTGCATTCTCTTCAATGAAATTCTCATTTTCTTATTTCATTGCTCTATCGAAGGGACCATGAAATGATTCCTACCAAAATAACATGGTCTCCCTAACATGAATCTTTTGATAAATGGGTATGATGGTAAATGCACATCTAGTGGGGTGACGATTATAGGGTGGGTAAATTGAGTATTTGAAGGATAAAATTTTGAGTGGCATATTAGATGATAGGATATTTGATGGGATAATACATGTTTGTGGGCAGTGGAGGCTAATTTTATTAGTCCTAATAGGTTCTTGGGGCAATCTCATAATCAATATGTGGACTCATGTGACCAAGGTTTCCTAGAACCATTTGATTTTTGGGCCTAATCTCTCAAATAAAACCATATACTACCTTGACACAATAGTCTTATGAAACTTGTCAATATTTATAGGCACTTTTTAAATTACATTCAAATTTATAAGGAAACTATCCTATAGGGATAATAATCCCAAGAAACATGGCAATGGTTACACCAATAAATAGTTAACTAGAAACCATGAATTTTCAATGCATAATGGATAATATAAAGAGAGTTAAGTTAGTGAGAAAACATCCTTGGAGAATTGTCAAAAAAAATTATGACAGTCTAAGAGTTCATAGTAGAAAATAATATACCCTCAAAGACCTAACAACCATAATAGACCTAGTGATAGTTTTCAGAGTCATAAGAATAATCTCATAAGATAATAGATGCAAGAGCAAGAAAAGACAGTGAGATGGAAGGGTAGTTGGTAGAGTTGACAAATTAGACCTATAGTGATAAGGTAGGGAGAACAAAGTAATTTACAATCAAGAGAATCATGGAAGTTTCTCAGGTGACTATATTTGGGAAAGGAGGGAACTTAGTGACAAAATTACCATCAAAACAATAAGGATACTCAAAACCCTACCAAACCCTAAGGCCTTTTTCATCACCTAGTAGAGATATCAAATATGCGTGAAAATATTTCACAAGAGGGCATGAGACTAAAATCATCTCTATTTTTGATAACATGTTTTTGAACTACTCTTTGTATAAGAGGATAGGCTAGCTTCAATTGTATAAGCCTTGAAGATGAGTTGAGATTAGAAGGAAAACATATGAAGAAAACACTAGCATAATGAGACTATAGAAGAGAAATCACCAGTGATCATGAATGTACAATTAGAAGGGGAATACAAAATGGTTTTGTAGCATGAAAGTAGCCACAAATTCCATCTCAAGCAAAGACATCTTCAAGTTTTGATTGTGTCTTGTGTAGTATGGGTAAGATGACAGTTGTTTGGTTTGAGAATTAGATGCCCTTAACAAAACCAAAGTGAAAATTCTAATTTCTTGATTCAACTCCATGAGTGATTACTAAGATCTCTTAGAAAATTACTTGTTGACTATGATCAAAGATCATGCATGCCAATATAAAAATTTCATCATACAAATGGTCATAATTATAGTATTAGTGGTAGCATGGAGGTCTTAATAATTGAAGAAAAGAAGTCTAAAAGGTAGTGGTATTTGTAAAGGCTTGCACCTTGTATGACAAGTGAACCAAAATCAAATAACCTTTAGAAAGACAATCATCATAAATTGAGCTTGGAATATACTACATAAAGCATAGGAAAATCTAAAGGAAAAAGGACAAGGTATGACAAGAAACAAAGTTATAACAGTCAATGAAAGGGAGGTTGATTTCATTTTTTGACTCATAATCATCCAAAGAGGTGACAACGGAATCACATAGTATCAACTTCTAAATTACAACAAATTGCAGATGGCATAAGAATTCAAATGAAAATTTTAAATTTGCAACATGAGTCTTTGTGTTGAATTGGCATCTAGTTATTATTTTGTGTAGACATTAGAGCACCTACTGTAAAAAAGTATATCTATCCATAATGTGTGGTGCTCATAGACATCCTCTATAAGATGGAAAATATAATAATTGAGTATTATTCAAAGGGTAACAAAATACAGAAAATATGTAAAATTAAGGACATAGCATCCAGTTGCAGACACCATGCTATTGGGTATTGATTTTAATTCTTAAATAATGTGAAATATATTCAATCAACAACACAACATACAACAAAACTAAATGGCCAATTAAATAATTCAATCAAAAGTTGTATTTACACCTTTTTTTTACCAAATGGATTGAACATCTTATCAAATTGTCTTATACTTTTTCATTCCATTGATTATCATCAAATCTATACATGAGTGCATGATAGCCATGCAACATACCTCTCAAATGAGGCCAACTTGGGATTAGAAGCATATAAAATGGAATTAAAGATTTTTTTTTTGAACACTTGACATATAGTTCCAACCATAAATTTAAATGGTTGAAACTCTTACTATAGATTTCATTCAATAGAAGTACCCCTAATTCTTATGGTCTCCTTGAGAACATGAAATATAATTTTTAGTAAATGAAAGGATAACTTACATAAAGAGCTTCCACAAATATACCAAGCTAAAAAATCTACAACCCATTGTTCAGTACAAAAAATATGTAAAGAGCTTGCTTTGGCAGTACATGCTCTCAAGATTGGAGTGCTAATGATAACTATTTTATATGTAAATCAAGAAAGTATCTAGTGCATGATAAAAATCAAGATTACAAAGCACTAACAATATCCATTTTTTATCACTATGAAAATTGGATCAATGAAAACTCTTGAGAAAGCAATGATGATGATGCCAAGAAACATGTAGATAAACCTATCATAGAAATAGTTAAGGTTATCAGTACAAAAAAGAAACAAAAAATTTGTCTTGCAATGACTTACTATTTTTAGTTTACTAGAAACCAACTTCTCAAACTATCTAAAGTCCTACTTTGTTGTTCAAATACCCTGTTCATGATCATCATTTGCACTTTTATCAAATAGAAGCCACTGAGCTAGCTTTTTCCTCTTTCCTAATAGAAATCTACAAAGATATTTTTAATCACAATGTATGCAAGAAGCTTTACCAACTTCTCCATAATGTCTTCAATATTGTATTTTTTGAATAAGAAAAAGATAGTAAAAACGAAAAAGAAAAAATGGAGCCAAAAATTGGATGGAAGTTCAATTGTAAGAACTAACTCTAATTGTCTCTAGGAATATTATTTATCTATCCCAACATGGGAGAGAATATAGGTCATCAATTAAAGGTAATTACTGATTTTTTAGCTTGACTTGGTTACTTGACTGACTTAAGAAACTTTGACTTAACCTTTCAATTTTCTTTGGAAACAATTAAAATAATCCTATATGCTTGCAAACTACCCTCCATGTCACCCAAATTGACCCCTATATTTTCTCAACTGCTCATTATAACCTCCATCACTCCAAAACTACCAAAACCCCTTAACCATGTTGATAAGACATGTGTTAAAGGTTTGAAATGGTTAACAATCTCTTAGAGGCATATGAGAGCTTCAAGTCTTTTAGCTTCCAGCTCCCAATACATTGTGATACCATCCCTAATGCCATGGATTGTCAACTTAATAAGTCGACTGTGCATTATTTTCTCTCCAAAATGTTCATCACTATCAAAAATTGAAAAGGTTCAGTCATTCTCATAAAATTCTAGACCATTTCCTAAGACTTTCACTTCTTGTAGTTTGTCACTTCCTATAGCTTGTCCCTTAATGTAGCTTGTGTGTATGACTTCCACTTGAATTATAAAACATGGCAATGCTTTTTACCAAAGTGGCAATACTCTTGCAACCAATACAATTTTATTTCATGTGAATGGATATGATGTTCAATGTGTCTTCATGAATTCAAACATAGTTTTACTAAGACAGGTTTTAATCCTCATTTCATAGTAGACAACCCATTATAGTTTTGACTGTCCTACTCATTTATCTCTAATCTCTAAGGCTTACATGACTATCATGTCACAAACTATTACCATCTAAAAATGACTATCCATTTGAACTTTTTGTGCACTTCCTCTATGAGCTTACCTATCCTCATGCTTTTATCACAATCATAGTAGTCCTTCAAGTAATTGCATCACTATCTTCTACCATGTCCCTTTTTATTTTCTCCTTCATTTGGTAGTGACTATGTTTATAAATGATTATCCTCAGAGCAATGACTATGACTGTCATGATGTATCATCTATGGTTAAGGATTGTCCACCTATCTACTACCCTCATGATCATGCATAGGATTTTGTGGATTGTCATACTTGATAGAATTAACACCTTTACATGGTTATTGTATAGTTTGTTATCTTCATTGACTTTGTATATTTTCCTTTGGCATGAGCATGATATTCTCAACTATTATTATCTATTGTTGATGGTCACAATGATCACTACCTTTAAAAATTTGCATAGGATACAAGATCACTATCTCATCATTATTTACTTAGAGAACACATGGACAGTCAACTCCTCTCTTTATCTCATCTGTCATCACCAAAGTCATGAGAAATATGACTATTATATGTCCCCTTTAAATATATTTTCAAATCCATATTACTATCATTCACATTTTCCTTGATAAGACAGTCCATACTTAAGTTACTTCCTTTTGAGTTATTCTTCTTTGTATGACTTTTCCTTGTCACTTTCTACTTATCTAAGGAATTATTTAGATAAAATGCTAATTGGAAAAACTTTTGAAGCTTTATCAAGGATTATTTAATGATGTTTGACTATCATAACTATATATTTTCATAGAGTTATCCATTCATAGTGGTGATTACCACTACAAGGATCACTTAACTATTGGATAGGTGGATAGTTAGATGCTTGGTAATCTTGTCCATGTATAGAATTTATAGATTTGATGAGTTGGTTAACCAAGTAGAACTGAGCAAAAAAATTACTTTTATACAAAATGAAGCATGCCAAACAACATTTCCAAATCTATTATCTATTCTATAAATGATGGAAATGGAGAAAAGCTCAAAATTTAAAATTGCCAATAGGAAACCTATCAATAAAACAAAACCTATGATAACTTCCTAAATTTATGCTTGTCAAGAAAAATTAGGAAATCTGCCTGTTTTGAAAATTTTCTTTGGAGCTCTCTATAAACCTTTGCTTAGCAAGAGTGTATAATAGAAGCCTATGGAATCTTCTTTTTAGCATAAGTATTTACCAAGTTTTTATGTAAATATCTAGAAAGCTATGCTTAGCCAAGTATAAACAATAGACTAAGATAAAGAAGCCCTAACAATAGTGACTAGTGATAATAATACTCAAGCTCAAAATTTCACTCACTTCATATAAAGCACACAAAATTTATTTAATATTAAATAAAATACACTCACCAGGCTGCTCAGGTTGCACTTCTTCAATGAAAACAATTTTCTAAAGAATATGTGTAAATTTTAAGCACATTTTGATGGGAGCTTATCTGATCCTACAGAGATGGACTGTCAAAAGTAGAATGAGAGGAAAGTGTCGTTATATTTAGAAGCAGGATGCTAAAATTTGATCTGAGGCTATTGATAAAGTATCCTTTGGTCAAGGGTTGGACAAATTGGAATCCCTTAACAAGAGAATACATTTGATCAAATAGTTGCTCCTCCTCCACACAAAACCGATCCTTATCAGCTAAGTCAAATTCCACCCCTAGAAAATGCAAAGCACCTATATAAACCAAAACCTAAGTGAAAACCACTATAGAGTGGCTAATAAACTAAAGATGATTACATGGTGCAACCAAAAAGAGAACTAAATAACAATAGTTTATTTATCACCATCTTTATGTTTTCAAATATCATCCAACAAAGTAAATTTACAGATTAAAAATGTTGGAAAGAAGTAGGATTTGAATGCTTATTAAACAACCCTCATTTGTCAAGAGAAGAAGACAGATTTGGTTTTGGACAACTTACAATGAATTGATAGGGGAAGGGTAGCAAAATTTGGGAAGCTAATTCAATGGTTTCATGGCATGTTACTTCACCTTGAAAAAATTATTGCATGTTACTAACTTATACACCCAAGTTAATAGTTTAAACCACCAGATTGTTGAACTATACAACACTGATTATCAACCATTTTACCTCTGCTCATTTTCAAAAAAATTGGCATTGTCGTTCTTGTTGCAAACTGCCAGATTGTTGAACTATACAATACTGATTATCAACCATTTTACCTTTGCTCATTTTCAACAAAATGGGTGTTGTCAGAACTTGAAAATTTTCAAAAATTATTGGAGACAGTGAAAAAGTATAGGAATCCAACCCTTGACGAGCTCGTTTATTTTTAAGGTGACAGCACATCCAATTCAACAATGTCTTGAGCATAGAGGTTGTCTTCTTCATCTGAAACATCTTCCAAGTCTTTGAGAGTATCAGGAATTTAGTTGTGTTTTTCACTCGATGATCATATTAGTCACTTATGATGATCAAATTTGTCATTTATTTAGTCATTTATAGTTGTATTACAAAAAATGACTAGAATTTACTCATTTTTAGTTGTCGTGACTAAATTTTTTAGTCATGTAGTCATTTATTTTCCAAATTCTATTGGTGCAAGGATAGAGGATGAAGAGCACTCTTAGTGCTTCTACCACTCTGCTAACTGGAGAGCTAAGTTCGAACTAAGCAAGTAGGTTTCTGGAATTCAGACTATACATTAGATAGCTCTCTTCCAAAGGACAACAACACAGAATAGGGATGATAGCGTGGAACTATAATGTCTCATAGATGCACTGGCATCCGTATGAATAGAAAGTGAAAAGGATAGTCAGAATAACAAAAGACCTACTAACAACTTAGGTGTTGAGATGTAAAGTGATAACTAAAATGATAAATGACATAATGATTGAAAAAGTAAGAAAGATATGAAAATTATGATAACAAAGGTGGTGAAGATTAACTCATGAGAAGTCTAGTTTTCCAGCAAACTCCACACGAACAAGTACATACACACAACCGAGAAGGGAGAAATTTTGGGGTCGTTTTGGGATTGCCACAGTCAAACCCCTATTTTTGTGTTTCCATCTCCACAGATAACTAGATAGAGAGAGATATAGAAATATGATAAAGAAACAATGTTGGAAAGGAAATTACCGAATGCTATGAGAAACACTCTGCTACTCAAATCCAACAACAAAGTAATAGTAAGAAAGCAATATCACCCTCAACCAAAGGAACTCAAGGCCAATGAGAGAGGAATGCAAGCGTATAATTGTGGAAAAGTCGGCATGGCTGTAGTGACGCCGAAATAAGTCTCGCAAGACACCAAGTTGCAACTTTTGTGGTAGAAGTGAAGAATGTTGTGATTGTTGAAAGAGTTGATAGTGTAGCTAGTAGCTTGAAATTGCAAGAATACGAAGCTAGAATGCCAAGAACATGAAGCAAGATCGAATGAATGTGTAGAGTCGTGAAGAAGATGGAATGAAAATGAAGAATAGGAATTTGAAGATAAATTGGGAGGGAAAGAGCCATTCGAAAGTTGACAAGAAGGCGTAGGGGCGTTATGTTTCATCGCCAATGGAGAACATAACGCCTCTGCAAATTCCAGAGATGGGAATCCTATCAGGATGGCAGTGCACCATGAAGATGTTTGCACACCACACATGCATCCCCAACAAAAATTCCCCCACCAACACTAAAAACAAGCGCCAAGTTTATGGAGTTTGGAATGAGGACGTGGAATTACGTGGTCAAATTTGATTTTTCTAAGGTGAAGGGTGTAAAAGGGGAATTTTCAAGGGGGTTTGATGTACAGTAGGGTGGAGGTTTTCCAAACAAACATAATTCAATCAAATTTGAACAATTTTTCCACTCACAAAACCCTATCTTGGTGATTTCTCACAATTTCTTCAATCTTGCTTGTAGTATTCCCAACAAGGTGTTTTTGTCATAAATTTTAGAAAATAACTCCTACCCACAAAAAAAAACCAGTTTTAGATACCCATTAAGCCCTTTAGAAATATATCTCAAAATTATAAGAGGTTTCTATGGAACACAACCCTCTAAAATTTGTTGCTACACTTCTTTTTATGCCCAATTAGGCTCCTACAATAGGGAACTTATTGATTCTACACACTCCAAACCCTAAAAATCCATTCCAAAGCCTTAGGAACATCAAATTAGGTCTACACATGCACAATTTATCAACTAGAATGATTTCCAAACACCCTTTCTATGAAACCTTACTTTTATGCATCATTATTTGCTTAAAACATGAAGAAAATCAACTAGAGCATCAACCAAATTTTCCCAAAACCTCATCCCTACTTGTGCCAACTTGGTACACAAAATACACCTAATCTACCTCCATTCCAATGAGTTTGACAATATTTCAATAGTGTAATGGAGAGTTCTACATTTTTCTTGCTCTCAAACCCTCAATTTCAAGGTTTTCAACGTGTTTTCAAAAAATTGTCTCAAACAGGCTTCAAACTTGATGAAATCAATCCAAACCATAACTAAAATGAAGTTAGTTCATGTCTCCACTAAATTCAATGCACTTTAGATCATAACCAATCAGTACGGAACTGTACCAACACTTGTAGCAACAAACTTACACTAAAATTATAGAAAATGAAGTTTCAATTATTGTTTAAACACCAAATCTTCCAACCAGAGAGTTGCCTTGAACTTCTCAAGGCCTATTTAGCATGTTCTCACTAGAAATAAATGGTCTCAACCACCTTTCAAAACTAATGACCCTTCACCTTCCAAAACAAGACAAAAAAATAAAGTTGCATAAGCAACTTTTACAACATTTTGCAAATCATGACAACTTTACCAAAAAATGACCCTATGAGATTAAAAACATAAAAAATGGTCTAAATAGACCTTATTATATCAACATTAGACTCAACAACATAAAAAATAACATTAGACCCTATTGACAACATTTGACTGGGTTCCTCTGCACCATACACCCGAACAAAAAAAAAGAACTCAACTCCCCATGAGGATTGTGCTGCAACAAACCGTGCTTGATGACATCATTCTCTAACCTCCAAGTGTTATCTTCATCTGGTAATCCCTTCCATTGAACCAGGTATTGAAGATTTGCATTGTTCTTTGCATTAGGATACTCTTTGCCACCTAGAAATTGATCCAACTTCATAGGTTGACCTGATGGATGTTCTTTGTCTCTTCCCTCATCTGAAAACATTGTTGAATCTTCTTGAGTGCCTGCAAACATACCTCTACCATATTTACCATGAATTGTCTTCTTCTTTACTTTAATGGTGTTCAATCTTCTCACTTATGAAAGAGACTTGCTTGAGAAAGAAGAATGGACATGTTGAGGAGAATAGTCTGTGGAGACTTGTAGAGTAAGGAGGCACCAAGCAAGAAACAAGAGAAAAAAGAAAAGAGAAAAGTGAGAGGAAGAAGAAAGATGAGAGGGCATAACAAGTAAGTATTCAACAGGAAATAATAAAGTTGAGTCAAGTTTTGGAATAAATGGAAAAGAGAATGGAACTTGAGATGTAGTAGCTTCTTAAGAAAGCAAACCAAGAAAATGGTTGGCATTTACCAATAATGAAGAAGGTTAAATGGCCTATCAAGAAGATCATTCAGAGGAGAAGAAGGAAAACGATGATAGCAGCAAGGATGGATGAGTTGAAAGCTATGATGAAAGGAAGGGTGCTAGAAGTATTTGAAGAGACAAGCAAATCTGGTGTTTTTGAAACTAATCCTTTGCGTGAGTATGTGTTTATAGGTGCAAAGATGGAAATGAAGATGGAAAAGAGTCCAAAGAAGGAGGAGAAGTGAATACAGTGTATGGATATGGCTATACAAATATATCACACTATGGTGAAGAAGATGTTGCCAAAACAATCGAGGTAGTGGTTGTCACGTCTCATACTTTGATGCTATTTTGACCATGACTTACTTTGACGCTATTTTGACCATGACTTATTTTGATAATGTTTGACCATGATTTTATGGGATTTAATATACGAATTATGATACTATGCTTTGATGTATGGGAATGTAGAAAAATAATTGTTTTCTTTCAAGAATTATGAGTGCATTTATATAAAATAGGAATGATGATTTAATTTTTAAATTTACATTTCTACAATGGTTACTAATACACTTTTGTTTTTGCACGCCTGAGTGCATTTGAGTGGCAGGTGATCGAAGGCCAAGGTGATTGAAGGCCAAGAGTGTGATTGAGGGAAAGAAGGTTAGCTTCTCGACAGGGTAAAAGAGGAGAAGCTCTCGATTACGCACACACCACTTAAAGCATGTAGCTGCATTAGGTCATGTTTGTTTCTCAATGTGATTGCGTGAAAAATGATTGCATAGCAAATTTAAATTACGGTTTAATTAACCTTAGAAATTGTGAAAATAATATGGCTTATTCTATTTTAATTATTCCTCATTTATATTTGAGCAACAAAAGGAAAAATCTGTTTTAAAAGAAATATAATTAAAAATAAAACAAAATAAATAAAAGAATAGAATATTGTGTTTTGCATAAATGAAATTTTAATTATAAATAAAACAAAATAAATAAAAGAATAGAATATTGTGTTTTGCATAAATGAAATTTTAGGTTTGCATAAAAGGGGATATAATTCTGTTTTGTATATAATTTTTCCAAAAATAATGAGGAATGAACAGCCCGAGAGAACATTGGGCTCTGGAAATTCTGTCTTAAAATCAACAAAGCAGATGGCATGTGGCAATCCTTAGAAATTGCATGAGAATTTTATCTGTCACCTGGAAATTTTATGCATGATCCTCGAAAAGAGGTAGAGAGCTTTAAGAGAGAAAAGAGGACTTCGAATGAGACATATCGGAGAGTTCTGGAACAGAGGTGAAGAGGGTATTTGCTGGGCATCTGCACTGGAAGCAAAAATTGCCAGGTTCTTTTCATGCTTTGCCTGTTTTTAATTTAATTTAAAACTGCAGTAAGGAAATGGAAGGAATGAAATGTTTTATTCCCTGATTAGAGTACAAACAACTGAGAAATATTTCCAATTTCATTTTTGAAATCTGGGTAATAGCTTATTTCTCTGTGTTGCAATAAAGAATACACATTCTTTTCTTCAGAATTAGGGTTTTCATTCTGTCGCAAATTCTGCAATTTATTAAGCTGATCTCAAGTGTAATTGCAAATATATTTATAAACATATATATATATGCTTATATATATGCACAGGAATTCGAATTCCCGTGCATATATATATACATATATATATATATATATATATGGTTTGCATAAAAACTCTGTCATCTGAATGAATTCAAAATGTCTTTGAGATAAATTCGAATGCAGTTTATACTGGGCAAATGTCTTCTTTATTCTGAATTTTGAAATTGCTAACCATAGGAAAGAGGAAGGGATTATTTCCCTTGTCCTCCCCATGGGAAGGACGTGGACTGTGGAAGGCTCGCGCCCTCCACAGGCCACAGCCTGTGGAGGAGGCGCGAGCCCCTCACAGCCCGACCCCTCCCCATTGGAGGGGCAAGGGCTTCCCTGAGTCTTAATTCTGCTCAATGCCAGTAAGGAAACCCTGTAAAATATCCCGTTTTGTGTGCATGGCCAGTGAATTCTTTGAACAGTTTTAAAAACCAGAATTTCTTTCTTCAAATTACACGCAGCTGTACATGAATTTCTACACACCCACACACACACACACATGCATATATATAAGCATATATATATATATGGTCTGCATAAAAACTCTGTCATCTGAATGAATTCAAAATGTCTTTGAGATAAATTCGAATGCAGTTTATACTGGGAAAATGTCTTCTTTATTCTGAATTTTGAAATTGCTAACCATAGGAAAGAGGAAGGGATTATTTCCCTTGTCCTCCCCATGGGAAGGACGTGGAATGTGGAAGGCTCGCGCCCTCCACAGGCCGCAGCCTGTGGAGGAGGCGCGAGCCCCTCACAGCCCGACCCCTCCCCATTGGAGGGGCAAGGGCTTCCCTGAGTCTTAATTCTGCTCAATGCCAGTAAGGAAACCCTGTAAAATATCCTGTTCTGTGTGCACGGCCAGTGAATTCTTTGAACAGTTTTAAAAACCAGAATTTCTTTCTTCAAATTACACGCAGCTGTACATGAATTTCTACACACACACACACACACACACACACACACACACATATATAGATTTCCTTGCATATATGTGCCAAAATACAAGCTGAAACAGGTAAACCATTTCCAGAAAATAGTATGAATTCTGTTAATTATTTACAAATATCTCAGAAATGTTAAACCTGAAACAGAACAGAAAGGTTTTTGAGAAACCATGTAAACTGGAAAGCATCTTGATTACTTTAACATATACTTACTTACAGAAGTACAATCCTGAGTAAAGGAATACAACATAAAATGTGAATGCAAGATTATCTTCCAAACCTCTGAAATTCTGAATTAAATTGCACTGTTTCAGTATACTATTATTACTTTGAAACCTGTATTGAAATTGGGAAATTACACTATCAGTCAGCCTGAGCTTGGAAAGAATAGAAATACATGTTGAAAATAGAAAACACTGTTACATTCAAACAGATTGATTAAATCTTCTTTCTAATAATGCACTGAAAAGTATTAAGACATGTATGTTCTTCTTTAAAAACAAAGCTTTATCTAAATCAAAAAAGGGTTGTTTACCATAGAATAAACAAGATCTTACAACTGAATTTACAAAGGATGTTCTGAAATTCACATTGGAAATTCTTTTAGAATTAATTGAATGATTGAAACATGTACTAAAATGCATAACTTTCTGCTTTGGTATTATTTCATACTTCACTATGGTAACTTCTGGGACAGGGTGCCAAAGGTGGGCAAATAGAGACGGTAGTATTACCTTTTCTAAACTACCATTTACTTGTATTATTTTGCTTGGCCAAGCACTTGTACCATTGAAATAGATGGGTTTATTTTAAAATCCTAGAAATTTATATAGTCTCTGCCACCTCCTGTTGCAAGAAATGTGTTTATTTCTCATGTTAGAAATGCATATAGGCATCAGGCACGCATCGAGAGTTCCCTCCTGTTTTACTGTTTCGGGTTGCTAGGCTCCTTTATGCAGGGCCGGGGATTCCTTCGAGTTAGGAAGGGACCCGGGGAAGTCATGGACTTCGTGGTTGGGCGGAAAAGGCGCCTGAATCACATTCTTGGCCCCAGCTCGCAAGAAGACCAAAGGCATCACGGCGGTTGGTGGTACCAAGTTTTATTTGCTATTGATGTACTTATGTAATATTCAGATTTGGCTTGTGAAGCCTATTGTAAATGTATATGTATTTGTCATTCTTTGTGGAAACTTGAAATAGAGATATGATTTGAAAGTATCTAATGTAACATTGATTTGAGAAGTTAAAGTTTTATAACTTAGCATAGAGAAGATGTTTTCTATTAGAATTGTTGATTCTTCCAAGTAAGGTTGAATATATGTATATGAGAAAGTCATTGAAATACTTATGTTTTGTACAATCTTGATACATTACATAGATGATAATATTATTTATGAAATGCAATTTAAATTCTCTTTTATTAAGCTCATATGGAAGTGTTATGAACAATGTTGACTACTTGGAAACCTTTTATAATGATTTGACTAAATTGAAAATGCTCTTAATTTCTCTTTAATACTGATTTAAAACGGATTGAAAACACTCTTAATTTTCCGAGCGCTACAGTGGTTATATTTTCAGATTTTTTAGATGATGAATGTGTTGACCAATTGTATTCCAATGAAGACAATGAAAACATAGATGATGATATTGAGGTATATGAACGAGAACTATATTTTTGGAACCTAAAAGTTGAAAAGATGCTCAATAAGAGATGATAGAAGAAGAAAAAAAAAGATCCAGGGAAAGTTGCAGAGATGAAGGACAAGTTACAGAAGAATTGGAAAACCAAGAAGAAAGAGAAAACCTGCACTCAAGTGGACTTGAGCTCTTCTTTCCCTTGGGAGTATGGTGCACGGGCACCCACAGACTTTAATGCCCCAAGAGGGGTCAAATGTTGAAATTTTGTTTTACTTGAGTCCATTTCATGTAATAAGGTCTTATAAGACCATTTCATAGGTGTTTGAGTTGATTTTGGGTCATTAGGGGTCTTGTTGCAAAAAAATGTAAAATATTATTAATATTGCAAATGCTGTCAAATTGCACAATGTGGAATATGAAGGGTCAATGTTGCAGAAAGTGAGAATTTGAATAGTTGTAAGTTGAAAAGTTGGTTAAGAACCCATTATAAAATGGTTGTAAATTTTTAAATAGCCTTGGAGAGGTCGAAATCAAGGTTGGTGACATTTTTGAAGTGAAATCAATAAAATACATCCTTGTTTCTACATTTTTGAACATTAAATTATTGTTTCAGAGCTTGGTACAACCTAGTACAGTTGATTAATGATCTAAAACCAATTGGAGGTTGTTTTTATGTGAATCTACTATCATTTTATTTTTGTTTCATCAATTTTCATTAAGTATTAAGAAAGTTACAAGCGTTTTGGTGAAAGCGGCCAGGAACCCAAGTAGGCCTAATTTGAGGAAAAGCAGTCCAAAGTTGAGGGTTTCCATACAAAATAACCTACCCATATTTTGAGATATGTTAAATAAGGGTCAAATGGGTATTTGAATCAAGTTTATTTCTTGGAGATCAGTTCTGGTCTGAGGTTATGACCCAAAAACATGAATTTGTTGCTTCACTTCAAGCCTTATTCAAAGCGTAGCAACAGATTTTTGGCTTTGTTGTTCCAAAACAACCACCCCTAAATTTTTAGTATGTTTTAGAACTTCCAAATGGGTATCCAAAACAAATTTTATATTGTGGGTATGAATTTTGGTTATAAAATTATGAAGGAAAAACCCTGTTTGTTGTGCTACAAGGAATAGTGTCAATTTGTGAAGGAAATCATTGTGTTTGAGGTGGTATTACTTTGTCAAGGGTTTGATTGAGTTAGTTTGTGTTCAACCACCCTGATATACATTAGGGGTGAAAATTCACTCCTATGTACACTAACATAGATTAAGGAGGCTACACTTTGAAATAACAAGGTCACACTTTCTAGGAGATGTATTCTATCATCACTAAAAAGGGACTACTTCTTATAAAAACAATGCATGGGGACTATATGCCCCCCTTAAAATTTTAGTGTACTTTCTACACTAATAGTTTAAGAAAATACTAAGGGATCCCTTGTAGGAAGGAATGCACCTAATGCAAGGCTACCTAACCCTTGCCCCCCAAGCGTAGGGACAAAGATGAGCCAAAACGAATGATGGCATGTTGCTCCTTACAAAATAAAATATAATTGCATAAAACCTAGTTTATACCCCCATGCATTGTAATGAGTATTATATGACACTATAACTACCACATGGTAAGGAGCAAAGTGCAAATATCTTATTCTATTATTTGATCAAGTTTATCACCCTAAGGATCAAATTATTCCAATTTATTTTTCAAA
The DNA here is from genome assembly GCA_007258455.2 of Sequoia sempervirens. Classification (NCBI taxonomy): domain Eukaryota; kingdom Viridiplantae; phylum Streptophyta; class Pinopsida; order Cupressales; family Cupressaceae; genus Sequoia; species Sequoia sempervirens. Next base: position 1,120,490,163 of record VDFB02271358.1, on the reverse strand, counting down.
ACACAACATTGATCAGTAATGTGTTCAAATGTTCTATGATATGCACAATAGGATGTTTTTGTATTCTTTCGTTTAGTATCTCTTTTTTCATGGACGGGTGGTAATATAATAAATCCTAATTGTAAAAGTGTAGCTAAATTTCTCTCTATCTCAGATAAAAGATGTGGGGTGGGTAACAAACCTTTTCTAATATGACCACGAACCTTGTGTGGCTTGGATTATGGAGAAAATGTTTGATGTAAAGGTGGAGGACCTTGGCAACCTATACCTTTTGTGTCTTCAGATGGTATTTGTTCCAAAATGGAATGGATTAATCAAAATGAGATATGCTAATCAAATAACATGCAGTACTTACAAATTATTCCCAAAAGCATGCACCACTCAACATGCTCCTAGCTTAGCACCACTCAACATGCTCCTAGCTTTTTCCATCAAGGTTCGGTTCATTCTTTTTGCTACCATATTTTGTTAGGGTGTATAAGGAGTATTCTTTTACCATAATACCTGCATGCTTACATAACTCATCAAATTCCCTAGAACAATATTCACCCCCATTGTTAAATCTCAACACCCTTATCTTATAATTTGTTTTCTTCTCACTTAAGGCTTTAAATTCCTTAAACTTAGTGAAAACCTCATATTTTGCATACATAAAATAAATCTAGGTGTATCTTGAGACATCATCAATGAAAGTACAACATAGTAATGAGATCTTCCAAAAGAGTCAATATCCACTAGTCCAAACACATCTAAATGAATGATCTCTAATAATCTCTTAGCTTTGTTAGTTCCATTAAGAAATAATGATCTATGTTGTTTACCAAACACACAATGCTCACAAAAATCATTTTTACCAAAAACAATAATTAGAAACACCATCAACCAACTTTTTATTTGAAATATTATTAAGACCCTTTCACTTATGTGACCCAATCTATGGTTCCACAACATATATGCATTTTTAGTGTTAGTTACATTGATAGAGTTACAAAAGGTGGAGGAATTCAACCTAAAAAGGCCCCTTATCTAAGATCCTTTAGCAATCACCAAAATCCCTCTTATCAACCTACAACTATACAAGTGTCAAGTGTCACATGCATTCCAAAATAATTTAATGTGGATACTAAAATTAAATTTATCACAAGTTCTAGAATATGTAAAACATCATCAAGGGTTTTAACCCTTTCATCATTAAAACACAACTTTACCTTTCCCTTGCCAACAATCTTCTTCATGTTGTTATCAACAAGGAAAATTTCTTCCCCATCATAAGTTGAATATGAAGTAAACCACTCCTTATGAAGATTCATATGGTAGGAGCAACCTGAATCAATAAGCCAAGCATCATTACTAATAGTGTTAGCAGAAATAAACAAAGCATCAAAATCACCGTCTTTTAAGGACTTTTTTATGGAAGTATCTGAACTTTTTTTCTTGTTTCTGCACTCCTTCTTCACATGTCCTCTCTTACCACAATTCCAACACTTTACTCTGCTCTTCCTGGGGGTTTTAGAACGTCCTTTAGAATTGTCTCTCTTTTTATCCCCTTTAGGTCCTCCTTTTCCTTTGGACCTTCCTCGCACATGCAAAGTATCTTGGGGGCCCGCATTCATGGAAGTTCTTTTCATTTCTTCTAAACAAAGTGTGTCAATGAGATTATCCATCTTTGGATTTGCACCACCACCACTTATGGAAACAATTAGATTTTCCCAATATTCAAGTAAAGAGTAAAACAAGTTGACTTATAACTATATTAAACACATTTAAATGTTCTACAACAAAGTCACCATCCTTTATTTTCAAAGAATATAAGTGTATTTTGAGATACAATTTATTAGTTTGATAATATCACCTATTCTCTTCCACAACTTGTATGTCATAGATTATTTTGAAATATTCAAGAGGACGAAATGTACAAGACACAACTGAATGGTTACTTGTGCCTTCTTTTCCATTTTCTTCCAATCTTCATCAAACACACTGGATGGTTTCTTTTCATTTGAAACTACCAACCACTGATCTCTCTCTTCAAGGAGATCCTCCATCTTCAACTTCCACATCTTGTAACCAGTGCCATTGAATTTCTTAATATCTAGACGAGAGGTAGAAGCCATTGTTTTTTATCTTCTTCACAAATATGCAAAACCCACAAAGCAAAATCTCTCACTTAGCCAAAAAACCTTCAACACTAAAGAGAAAGGTGTCCCTCTCTCAATGAATCCGTTAGCTCTGATACCAAATGTTGGATATCAAGTTGAAACTTGCAGCAATATGAACTTAATAATGTGATTGCAAATCTAAAATTATGCATTCAAGATTACCAATTATGTGATTATGTGACTATCATATCCAAGAATGAAAGAAAAACAACAATACCACAAGTTGAGAACCACAAGTGACACAAGATATATGTGGACAAAACCTTACGTGAAAAAAAATCCACACCTAAAGAGATACAATGCTTGTATTCATCTTCAAATTAAGTACACATCAATACAACACTCCTCTTTGAAATTCAAAAACACTTTGTTACTTTAACAACTTGCAAACAAAATTTTGAAACCATTATCTTAAGGCTCCAATATATAAATATTTGTGGGAGAGAATACCATTATGGTATCCTAAAACAAAAAGCATAAACCACTTGTAAAAACCCATGCCCCTCTTAGTGGACAACCCATAAACATAGTGAAAAATGATCACATGGCCTTCACATTTGCACCTAACCCATAACCAATCATAATTGGTCAAGTCCAAGTGTTCCATTACTCTCTAATGGCTCTAATGGCTCATACCCAAAACATGCAAACTTGGGTGACCAACAAAGGATAACATGCAAATCATGCAAGCCAATACGTAAGGACATGCATTCCTAGGTGGTCCCCACCCAGAAAGTGGATGCCTAGATAAAATATTTTCTCAGGATGCTCTGTAATCGTTACCGTAACTGTGGGTTTACCTCTATGAATGAAATTACAATTTGTGATAGGAAAACTAAATAATAAATATTTTTCCTCTCATGTCCTCTAAGATACTTTCCAAAGAACATGGAGACACATATTATTAACTTACGATAACAATTATAATGTCACCTATCCTAACAAGGTGATGGGATCATTTGTATTTACTATGGAGAATAAATTAAAGAAAAAGGATGAGTAACTAAAGCTAGAAAAATAAATTATCAAGGAGCTACAAATATTAAAAAAGGTTCTTGAAGGCCAAGTATCTATAATAGTTGAAAATTCTAGTGATCCTAAGGATTTCCAAGTTTAAGATGTAATAAAATGCATCACTCAAACTCAAATGGTCTTATATTGGACCTATTTTATATGAAGGGGGAAATAGTCAAATAAATCCATCATAGATTGTCTATCCAAATAAGTGGAGGATCTAAAAGCACAAACATATTAAGAACAAGTTGCCACTGGTATCTTAGTAGTGGAACTGGGATCCATAAATTAGAATTTGAGTGCCAAAGACCTTCAACTTACTACACTTCAAATCCAAAGGGATGCCCAAAAAATAAATGGCATTACTAAAAAGAGAAGAAATTGGAAGCAATGAAAGATGAAATCAAGTAACTATAGACCAAGATTCAAGAACTAAAATTATCCATGGATCCCACTTTTTCCCTCTACAAAGCATATAGGAAATGAATTTAGTAGCTTTTGGGAACATCCACACTAATATTAAACTTTATAGAATATGCCCAAGCTCTCCAATCACCTTTTTAAAAGAAGATTGACACTAGGCATCCTACCCTCATGTTGGAACTCAACAATACTCATGACACTATTTTGTGGCTTGTTAGTGTAATATTTGTATCACTTAGGATTTGTTTAATTAGTATGATATCACACATGTTATCTAACTTTATTTAGGTAATTTATTTTAATTACTTAAGTAAGATAGGATAGTGAGTTGCATATTCTTGGTATCATACCTTTTCCCTTATCCTCATCTTATTTAGATTTGGAAATGGCAAGGGTATCTATGTGTATTTGTCTTTCCTTCCTATTTGATAACAAAGAAAACATTGTAATCTAGTATATTTTCACTTTGAAACTCTCTATTTTGGTAATTTTATACTAAATCATTTCCAGTTATAGCAATAAATAATTCTATTTAATTCATTATATTATAAGTTATAAGTTTTCTTATATATTCTAACATGGCATCAGAACAATTAGTGCTTCATTCATTTATTTGTTTCCATATATAATATATTTAAGGGAGATAATAAACTTTACATGCATGTTTCATAAAAACCCCTTATATTCTTCTGTTGCATCTTTGAATGATCTAGACAAAAAAAGTTTAAAGGAAGTTTATTAACCTTTAATTTTTTGTGTTCTTCTTTAATCTAGTGATTACATCTTTTTGGTGACTGGCAACATATTTAACTATTTTGTTGCATCTAGGAGGCTCAAGAAAGTGAAAAGGGGCCTTTATTTCACTAGATTTGAGATCCTATTACACAATAGTAGACAAGCATTTGAAACTTGAATCTTATGAATTTCTAAAAAATGGGATATTTTCAAGCCAAATGAACCTCACCATTATGCCCACAAGACCTAAAAACCTTATTTCCATATAAAAAATACTTTGGAAGTGATATTTTCACAAACAAATAGGTAATAGAAAGCTAGCAATTTGTACTTTGTAGCCATACTAATTTTGATAAAAAAAAAAATCTCATTTTTCAAGAAATTATATGTTTAAACTATTTGTTGCCCCCACATTGGAAAAACCATATATTTTATCTCAAATCTCTATTTTTTAAAAGTGAATAGATGTTGAAAATATTTTGAAGACCTCTACACAACTATACAAACAATTTAATATATTTTATATCAAATTATTTTATATTGAAATTTAAAATATTTTGGCCACTTTTGGGCCCTACAATTTTGTAATATAGTAAAATATTTATAAAGGAACTAAGTATATCTAGTAAAATATTTATAAAAGAACTAATTATAAAGTTCCAAACTTTATGATTTATGTGGGAGATGATTTTTAAAACTAGTGAAAAGGGGGAGTGTCATGTGTGCCTTATTTCTTTTATTTTTTGTACAAGAAATAACAATAATTATATTTTTTTCTTTTTTAAGTGGGTCAATTAATAGTTCATGTTCTCACACCCTTCAATTAGTTTTATTAACAATATAAAATGATAATATACTTAAATAATCAAGGATCTTATAGGGTTATAATGGGCTTTGAAATAAAATCAACATTACTTGTAGAAAAAGACCAAATGGAATAATAATTATGATCAAGCTTTTGGTATCTTGTGTATGTCTATATCTCTATATTTTTCCTTTCATATTAAGTTTTCCTCTACACCAAACAAAGTTTGAACAAATTTGGAAAAACTCTTTGGTATGTAGGATGATTTGAGAGGTCGTCAACTAGAGAATGAGCTAATAGGATTGAGTCCTAACAATTTTGAAACCATTAAAAACTTCTTCACAATCATAAAATTAATTAGTTTGTAGCTAAAGTAGTGTGAAATAAAAAAGGAAAGAAACACAATTTATCTTAAGTATTCTCTCTAAAGTTGGTTTGAATTATTCTATATTTTTTTCAACATTTCATGCCACCTAGGTTCTATTGACAAAATTCCTTCTCTTAATGATTTTTTTAGATCTCATTAAGGAAAAAGACAAACTAATCATATGGGTACAATCAAACCCTCAAATTCACTACAAATCAATGTGTAAAAGAAAAAAAAGGTTAGTCCAACAAGATAAAAAGTAAAAGAATCAAATGAAACTTCTATATCATAGGGTGTGTAACATGGGATTACATGCCACCCATATTTAGTGCTACTTCTCTCCTCTTTTTGTGCATTACCAACACATTTTTCTCATATTTTTGGTTTCATGTGAAATTGTACATGGTGGAAACACATGTGTTTATGTTATAGATTACAATTATATAACAGTTTTTGTATTTAAAAAAAATAGTCAAGCATCTTGTGTGTCTTTTCCATGTGCAATTTAGGGCATTGCATTGGCTAAGATGTGATATAATGGCACACTTTTGCACTAAGAAATTTTTAACAATACTATGGATGGTACAATAATTAATTGGAGTAGTAGTGGTGGTAGTTGTTAGAGGAAAACATAAATTGTAATTCATAAGTGCTTGTAACTATCAAAATTGTAGTAAAGTAGTATTTAAAATAGAAAAAATTACTTGCCTCAAAAATTCATGTCTTTTATACATGTACTTGAAAAAATGAAGTTTATATTTTTTTCTTGATTTAAATGATTTGACAAGGAATATTTAGGTTCTTAGATCTTTTGATTGCATTGGCGTAGTACATTTCTTTCTTAGAGGCTTGATGCAAAAGATGGAGCTTTAAGACAACCTAGTAACAAGGCTATAAATCATAGTCTTAAGAAACAATTATATTTTACACAATAACCTACTTTGATATCATGTAAGTATTAATTCATTTGTTAAATTAAATCTAATTCAAGGAAAGAAAAAAATCAAGAAATTAAATACTAGTGCAAAAATAGAGATAAACTGATGTATAATCATTACAAGTTATATTATTCATTAAATTGATTAAATTAAACAATTATAATATGTAACGATAAATACATTTTATAAAAATATAAAATAAGATGAAGATAACAAATCAATCTCCTCTAATAACATGATTTTTCTAAAACCTATCTAGAGAAAATAATGAAAGAAAGCAAGCTAATCTTAAAATTATATAAGTAGAAAATTTAGAAATAAGATGTATAATATCTATAATATGTCTCTAAGTAAGATAAATATAACCTAACATGTAATAATGTATACTTTACACCAACAATTATAAATCAACAAAGGGATTTAACTAGTCACTAAGAAATTTTCATACTTCTCTCTACATTTAACAAACCCTAAAGCTACTTTTCAATACCAAATTTATCTATGGATATAAAATCCCTCAAGCTCCCTTCGGGTTGTTTGTATTTTTCTAAGTTTGGCCCACACCCCATATATTTGAATATTCCCCGGCCCCTTTTTGAAGAACTTTTCCCATTCTTGCCACGTGTCTGTTGTACACTCTTCACAAGGATTCTCTCCTTTGTTTCTTCAGCGTGCCCCGCCATGCTTCCATGTGTTAGCAGCGTGGGCATTTGAAGTCTGTCTCCCTTCGCTTCTCAACCGAGTCCGCCTGCGTGCCACGTAGCATCATTCCATGTACAATTTTGGTGGACCCCATAGTCAATGCTAGCAACGAGGACTTCTCCACATGTATTCTCCATGGGGATTTCATCGAAGGGAAGGAAAGAGTGAGCAACAAGCCCTGCCATATTGACACATGTCCTAACTGACTTCGTGGGTGAGTGACACATGTCTGCACAAGGTTTTATTGATTCTATACCGAGACCAGAGGATGCATTTGGCTCGGGGGTGACTCCGTTCCATGGCTCAGAATCTTTTCAGTTGCAATGGTCTAGGGAAATCATTGCTTGAGACATCATTGCTCATGATGAAGGAATCTTTTCTTTTACTGGCTTGCCAGGTGGTGGGATTATTTTCTATATATATTGCTTCTTCCTTCCGAAAATGAGTTCAAAACGTATAGAAAAAATTGGGAAAGACACCAAGCCTTTTGTATTGTTTTTAGATTATTGTATAAGACTCATAGTCTGTGCCATTGTTTGGCCTTTCTATTTTTTAGCTATTTGAAAAAACATTATACTGTGCCATTATTGTATTGAGTAGTTTATTTTCAGAACTTCTATGATTTCAATATAAGTTTGTTGATTTAGACAATGTCTTTGACTCTTCCTTTTAGTAAATATGTATGGGAGTTATTTTATGTTATTGGATAAATTATTCAGGTTTTCATCTTTGATTCATGTTATTCTGGGACTTAGTAGATTGTTGAATGAGCCCTTAAATCTCATCCAAAAGATAGATTTACTATGCCTACATTTACATCTTGGCGTATCTCCTTAGTTAGATCTTTATTTTTTATATTTGCTTCATTTCCCATTCCAAAACCCCAATTACAGAAGAAGTCGGCTTCTTTAAAAACCCAGAGGTCACTCAATTTAGCGCAATTGGTCCCCCACTGCTGAGTTTCCCATAAGGTTGTTACCTTGTCAATTTTTGGCATCAACAGTTTCTTTTTCTGGTGCACCCGATGGGACTGCTTAAGTGTACCTAAACCTCAAGTGGGTGTATGAGCCATCATCCTGTTAATAGATCCCAAATAGCAAATAACCTTGGCCTGCTAGTGCCACCACTAGTAACAGTATGAACTAGAACCCATCCAGTGAACGTTCTGATCCCTCCACCAGCCACGTTGCCAATTGCAAATAGAATTTATGTGGCATGGGATGTTGGAGGCCCCCTTATAGCACCAGTAGCACCTACCATTTGGGCCCCTATCCCAACCTCGGCTCTAAAAGTTGTACCAAAATTCACCAGGGATGGCTCAAAAATACCATTTGAACACCTGCAAGATGTGGTGAATGTGTGTTTGGTGCATGGTGTTGCTGACCAAAATATAGCACTAAGGTTGCTTCCAACCTCTGTTAGGGGTACGGTGCTTGATTGGTACTGCACTTTGCAAGCTAACACTATTGGTACCTAGGATCAACTCAGAGACCCTTTCTACGAAATATTTTTGAATGATGGAGATCAGTCTTTGCTATATCATCAATTAGCGACCATAAAGCGGGCCCCATATGAAGCCATGACTGGCTTCAACACCCAATTCCACACAACTTGGCAAAGGATCCAGGTTGTTATCATCCCACTGACTGAGTTGGCATTCATGTTCTACTTGAAATCCATCAATGTCGACATCTCGATGATGATCCATTCCCTTGGCGGAACCACCCTACTGGATGCATACAACATCGCTATTAAAGTAGAGAATAACCTTATCAATTCCAGAAAGTTGTCACCTCGACCTACTATGCCTATATTTCAAAATATTTTAGTTCTCACCCAAGAGATGCCATCTACTAGTGCATTCACTCCTCCCAAGACTATGTACACATATTTGAACATGCCACAAAATGTTGCTTCTACATTCGGCTCTTCAAAGGATGATATGAACGATGTCAAAAAGATGTTGCATACCATCACCAAAAAAATAACTACCATCAAGCAAAACCAATATGCACCTCCAAAGCAAACCTACCAAAAATTATCAAGGAAAAAAATCTTCCTACTAGCAAAATCAATTCCAAGGAGGCCTACGCACAAATTTGCAGACTCAAGCAACTAATCAAATAGTGCCAGTACCTACTCCATTGTAGAATGCTTACCCGAGCTTGAGCCGAGAGTTGACAACACGGCAGAACAATCTCGCTAATGGCATCAATCCCTGGTGCTTCCCCTGCGATGACACACATGCCTCGAAACTGCCCGTGTGACAACCTACAACAAAAGGTGGTAGAACAACACAATCAAGGTGCAACGTCAGACCCTGGAGGTATATATATGCCTCTCCTCAAATGGAAAACATGGTACTCAGTGTGCAAATGCAGGGGTTGTCCTTGGAACAAGAAACATATATAGCTCCCGACCACACGCTCTTCTCATGGATGGAAGAAGAAGAGGCGATGTTTGCAAATGATGCATCCACATTGAAAACCCTACAAGTGTAGTCTGATTACAACACTAGCTCTAAGAGGAGATTTACAAGTGAACCAATAATCCCATAGCTCAAAAGTGCCTCCAACCAGACTCCTAGTACCTCCGCAATTGCATAACAATTTTAGCCGCAAAAGGAAATTGTTATAACCAAGGCTAAGGAACAGAAGCCTTCAAATCTACCACCATTCAATGTGGTGGAACAATTAAAAAATCCTCTGCTAATGTGTCTCTTTGGGATATTTTAGCTATTCTGGACCAGAAGTCATTGCTATAGAAGGCCCTCTAGGAAGATGTAATCATTGAGCCAACGAAGCAATCACTCAAGGAAAAGGTCATTGATCCATCACCTATGGCCAAATTTCTCACAAATTATACAAAGGAAGCCTCTATCACAGTTAGAGATAAGCTGAAACCCAATCCCTTTTTCCTAACCCTTATCGTGGGTAATAAATTATTGCATAATTCCATGATTGAATCTGGTGCTAGCACAACAGTCATGCCCAAGCAAATAGATGAAGCCTTAGGACTTAGCTATGAACCTTTAAAAAGGAGGGTTATGCAACTTTATGGGAACAAGGTCAAAATCGTAGGTGTCATTAATAACCTCCCCTTGACTCTATTCTCCTTCCCTAGTATCATAGTTCCACAAGATACTATGATCATATACATTCCCCCTATGTTTGGTCTTTGCTTATCCACAGGAATTCATGCCAAAGATAGGTGGATATCTTTTTTTGGATTGGTAATGCACTTGATCCTCAGGACCAAGCATGGAGCTAAAGTGAAAATAATATTTGAACCTCTACATTTGGAACATGTGGCCAATGAAGCCATGATCAACTTTGAGGTTTCTCATACCTCTTTCACCAAAGAGGAAATGTATTTTACTGAGCTACTAGAGGATGAAAAAGTGACCAGAGACTAGATGGATTCAGAGGAGGTCCTCTTGAGCGAATATATAGACACTGATCCTTTTGGAAACTATCATGCCACTGAGTTGGGGACTTATGTCATCTATGATGAAGATCAAGTGCTTCCAAAGGTTGTGAAGGAATCTGAGAATTGTCAAGCCTCATAGATATGGACGCTACATTTTTATGGAGTGAGATACAAAGTTGGCACAGGAACCGGGATATGTCTGACATCCCCATCCAATGAAAAGATACTCAAGTCTTTCCACTTCCAGTTCGCTTGTTCAAACAATGAAGTCGATTATGAAGGCCTAGTGCAAGGTCTAAACCTTATGGAGCATATGGGCATCAAGCAAATAATGGTGTTTGGAGACTCTGAACTAGTGGTCAATCAAGTCTAAGGGTTCTCTGCAACCAAGAATGTCCGCATGAGATCCTATAGACATAGATTTTGGGACCTGATCAAGGGCTTTGAAGCTTTCAATATCTAGATAGTACCCAGAGAGAAAAATGTAGATATCGATCGCATGGCGACAATCAGATCTCAATTTCATCTTGTTTTTGACTTAATTCATAACATACACTTTGTATGAGTGATCATCCAACTGATAATTCCAAATAATGATCAAAGATGGCAAGTGTTTGAAATGATGAACACATCGCCTCATTCATCCAACAATCAAGAGAGTTCGCTAAGCAATTCCAACCAAAGATTGTCGAGGCCTACGATGGAAAAATCATTCAATTGAAGTCCAACAAGCTTCCAAAGGGACTGGTCACTCTCAAAAATTTGTTCGATTGTGACGATATGAGGAATGACAAGAGGAAGTTTGTAGCAGACAAAAGCGACTATGCAAATCTTCAAGTTGGAGACGGAAGGAAACTCAAGGTCAGAAAAGATGTCCCACATCATGATAAAGAGAGACTCATCTATTTTTGTGAGAAATATGAAGGATTAGTGGCCTGGTCATATGATGACCTCAAAGGATATGATCTTAAAATCATCCAACATACTATAGAGTTGATGGAAGGAGCAAAACCTGTCTGCCAGAAGCAGAGGCTGGTGAATCCCAAGATTGAGACACTAATGGTGCAAGAGCTGGCAAAGCTAATTCATTCCCATATCATTTTCTCGATCAAACACAACACATGGGTATCCAACCTGATTCCAGTATGAAAGAACATATATATCCACCTATGTGTTGACTTCTAGGACTTGAACATAGCATCCCTGAAGAACCATTACCCATTGCCTTCTATGGAGTCTATCTTGCAAACAGTGGCAGGATTAGAGATGTTTTCTCTATTAGATGGCTGTTGATGGTGCCAAGTTGACCCACAACATGTAGGTAAGATAAAAGTGAAATATCTCACCTCTCCTAAAAAAGAAAATCAACAATCAAACTAATCACTTCCCAAGGTCTTTGATGTTGGTTCACAATGTTGTTGTTTCACGAAGTGGTCAATATGGTTGTAATGTTCAAGGGGCCTGCTGGTTGTGAGCTTCTGGATTGTTATAAGATCAAACATATATTTAAACCTACTTTAACCGGTTGTTTTAAAGAAATAGAAAAAGATAGATTAAATCTTTTAAACTGAAGATAATGTTGATTCATCCAACTAATCAGACTTCTTACCTTCCAAGGAATTCCTAAACTGAAACTGCAGAATAAAGTTAACTTGTAATTAATACAAAGTTTCATTCATTCACAGTGCAAAATTTAACAGTAGATTGCAAATCATCATTTAAACAAAACATAAGATAAAATTTCATTCCTTGAAAGCTTTCCAAATCAAATAATTAACCCAAGATAAATACCATTCTGGAGCATAATATGAAGTAGATTTAAATCTAGTTGCTTCTACTATTGGTGAAATAGATAAACAACATTTACAAATCTGGCAATATCACCAGTGTATAGAAAACCCATGTCTTTGAATTATCTCCATCTATACTAAGAAAATTTGGAAGATACATCACCTTCTCCTGTTGAACTTAACTCCTACTCTACTTCTGCTCTTGAGTTTATCTACTTTCTAACCCTAACTTACTAACCTTTCTTAACTTCTAACTTGTCTAATAATAATAATCCAAAGGAAGAAGATAAAGACGAAAATATCTGGCTCCCTTACAAAGAGGCAAAAATGTTATATATACCCGCGCGTCCAAAATGAGTTGGCTCCATAACACGTTGGCCCCAAAAGAGTTTTGGAACAAAGTCAATGATGCATTAAATGCATATACTCTGTTTATGTCAGCAAAAGATCGCTCTTAGGCATGGTTTCCAGATCTTTCACAACCATCATCCTTAACTCGCGGCCTTGGAGTCCGCCATTAAGACTCTAGGTGTTTCATCCTCGACCTTGAAAACCGCTCCCATAGAGCTTCTTTGAATGCTCTAGGGGTATCTCCATTCATGTCCACTACTCTTTCTAGTGAACGTTGTTGGAAACTGTGTCTCAAACTTACTAACGTGAAACCTCTGAAAAAGACAAGTCGGTGTGACATTCTTTCTGTTTGGTTGACTAGCAGCTGTGTAACCTTGTGGAATGCTCAGGTCGCCAAGACCTTGTTGTTGTCTTACCGACTAGAGTTATCACTAAGAATTTTCTGTCGCTGCGAGTTTTCCTACCTCTCTTTGCCCTGGGAGATCTCTTGGCGATGAGTGGAGTCGAGGAGAAATGTGAACTTTCAAAATGACTCATCCCGACTGAGGATCTCTTGCCAATGGTTTAACACTTTGGTGTGACCTGAAGGCTTGTTGGAATTCATAGCAATTGTTGAAGTCTCACCAGAAAATGTGTTTGTGCTGGGTGTAGGGGAGGCTCTTGCCGATAGCGATTGTCTGGGTGATGGTCTTGGATATCGGTATGACTCTTACAACTCATTATGACCTCTTTCTGATAGTTGTAAGTTATGCCGATAGCGTTAGTGGAGCATTGTAGCATCGAGGAGACACGACTAGTGTATCATCGACATGTGATTCTGCTTGAACGAATTTTGACCATTTGAAGATCCTACGTGGTATGTGTTCGACCAATTAGAGGAAGCTGAAGGCGAACTATCGGCGGTTAGACTATTGCAGCCATTCCTAAGCTTTCCTTACAAACATCTCATCAGTCATTAAGACTCGTGCCTTCTCTTTTTTACGCTTTCTTCTCAGCCTAGAACCTTCGCGGGTTGACTTCCTTGAGAAAAAACATTAGATGCTCTCGACATGCTTTAACCCTGTAAAATAATGCCTTTATTAGTCCTCTAAAGCATATAAACATCATCATTCACACTACCTTTCATATATCTTTCATTCAATTATACCTAGCAAAAAGAAACTCAACTCTGGGGGAGGCAGAACCAAATTCGAACCAGAAACATACTGACCTTTAATACCGGCGGGGTGGGAACCAGAATGAAATCAGAACTGGGACCAGAGTCGAAACGAGAATTGAACATAAGACAATTCGTTAACTTTCAATTCATTGCACCGTTCTAGCTCTGACCCCGCAAGAGAGAAAATAAATAGCCAAAACTTGACTAATCAACCAAGCGATCAGAACCGAAGTCAGGACGGGAACAAAACATGGAAATAACCAACATTTCCAAGTTCATCCCACATTCTGGCTCCGCGTCCACAAAAAGAAAAGTAACCGGGGACCGCAGCAGGGTGGGGGCGGAGTCAGAACGGGATTGGGGAAACAAAAACTTGAAAAAAAAACCAAATCTCAAATCCATTCCTAACCTGGCCCTGCAACAGAGACCAAACACAAGGAATAAACACGAAACAAATGCAAGCGGGATTGGAGCAAAAACCGATCCCGAGTGAACCACAACGGGGGCGAGAACAGAACAAAAACCTGACCTTGAACTTTCTCCAATTTCCAGGTTTGGTTTCCATCCCGAATCCGCCTTCGACAACATACAAAAAGACAATGAGGAAAAAGATGAGAAAGAAGAAAAACAAGGGAAGAAAACACCCCACGACCAAACGATCAGAACAAAAGGAAAAACAAACAAGTTCGGAGGAACCGGAACCAGAACAAAACGGAAACTAGAACTTGGAAGAAATTCCAAAGTTCAGTTTTGGTCCTGGGTCCGCATCTACCAGAACAACAAAGAACAAGCGCAAAGGGGCAGAACCAAAAACAAAAAACAGAGATGGGAGCGGAGACAAAACTAAAATGGAACTACACAAAGTTTGAAGTTCCATTTTGGTTTCGGATTTAGTCCTAACCAAAGAGCAAAGAATAACATAAGAACAAGGGAAGCGGGACCGGAGCAAACACTAGACACGGCCTGAACAATAAAGAGCGAGGAAGAAAAAGAGCAGAGACGAAGTCAGGACGGGAACACAAAATGGAAATTTAAAACTTCCTATGAGTTCCAATCCTGGTTCTGCTCCTACGAGAGCAAACAAACATAACACAAGGAAAATGACCAACAAACAGGAGAAAGGACCAACCCAAATGTTAGTCAAAAACAAACAATCAAAACAAAGAAACAACAAAAGAGAAGGGTGGAGTCGGAGTCGGGACAAGATCCAAACTAGAAACTATGAAAGAGTTCCATGTTTAGATTTGGTTCTAGGCCCGCCTCCGACAGAACAAACGACAGACTTAAGAGCAAAACAAATAACTCCTAAGACCCAACCAAACAACCAAAGGTGACCAAAACAAAATAAAAAGGGGGACCCATTTTAATCAAGTTTAAAATGGGGTGGTTATGCAAGGCATAACAATTGGCAACTTGGCTGGGAAAATGGTTTAACCATTTTCAAGAAACCAAAGGATTCAGCTACCCAGAACTCCTGGTTTATGGACATCATAATTCAAGTTAGGTCAGCTTTAACAACCAAGGTTGAGCTAAAATCTCAAATGTAAATCAACACTAGCTACCCCTAAATCTATGTGTGTGCTTGATGGTGCATCACCTTTTATAAAGTTTTCCTCACCTTTCGGACAATAATGTGCAAGATTTGAAGTATATGAGTTGATTCCCTTTAGCTATTGTGCAATGATACCGTAGGCATAGCTCCGCTGCCAGTCAGGCGTCCATAGCCCCAACGGAGATACCTCTAGTTTTCTCACAACATTTCTCTATTGCAAGTCAGTTGTCCATAGCCCCAGTAGAGATACTGGAATCACCCATTCATATTGAGTTTTCTTTTCTTAGATAGTTCTTTCTTTTTTTTCTTTTTCTCTTGGAGTTTTAGATATTTCATTCAATTCTTTCTCAATATGTCAAATGTCTGACATTTGTTCTGGGTTGAAAACTACCATGGACCACATAACAACATCTGGGGAATCAGATTTTTCACTCAAATCTTACAACACCATCACCCAAAGACAAATATACCATTACAAAAGGAGATGTTTCTATTGATTTGTGACAACTTCAGTCGTAGTTAATGAAGATTGTTTACTTTGCACCTTATTTTCTGAACTTTCCACAACTCTTATTGATAATGGACATAAAACGACAAATTTAGGACAAACTCATCCAATCAGAAAACCTAGAAATATCTAAACCAACTTCTCTTCTAGTAACCAATGTATACTTCAAATAACAACCCCCTTACAACTGCATAAAACGAAGGTCCCCACACAAAAAGGAAACAACAAGCAAAAGAACAGAAAGGAAAAGGCAAGCAAGGAAAACAAAAAACGACAAACAAGCAAAACAACAAATTATTTACATATATACAACCCATCAAGAATGCCAAACTTTCAAGATCCAAAGTAATGTTTAAGAAACTGTCCATTGACAAGCAATGGAATAGGTTCTCTTGTTAAACCGCTTATCCAGAAAGCATTTTCTCCTAGGATTTCAACAATTTGATAGGGACTCGACTAGAGCTTATCAAACTTCTGGTGATCGCCTTTCTTTTCATTAGCCTTATCCCATAGTAGCACAAGGTCTGATATTCTGAAAGCCTTGATTTTGGCTCTTTTGTCAAACCAACGTTTGACAACAGCCTGGTGTCTAAAGAATTGTTGCAAGGTAGCATCTCTTTGCTCTTCTAATTTCAACAAGCCAGCTAACCTTAGTTCAATCCTATCATCACTAGAGTAAAATTCCTGCATAAACTTAAGGATGGGTATTTGCAAGTGAATAGGGAATACTAGCTTAAATGGTGAAGTCTTTAAAGCAACCATGATCCTAGTCCTATCTGCCCATGAAGAAAAACTTAACTGGGTATTTCAATCCCTAGGATTGTTCTAAATAGTTTTTTTATTACTCCTAGGAGATTCTTATTAGTTGATTCTACAACTCCATTTCCTTGCGGATAATAGTTGGAAGAATACTTTAAAACAATTTTATGATCATAATCCCATGATATAAACTCGACAGAAGAAAAGGAAGGGCCATTGTCACATACCAGTGCAAAGGGTACTCCAAACCTGGTTGTGATGCATTCAGTGAGAAACTTGATTACCACTTCTGTTGTGCTATTCTTGCAAGGTATAGCTTATGTCCATCTTGTTCAGTAATCCATGGCAGTCAAAATGAATTTGTGTCTTGCAAAAGAATTTGGGTTAATTACCCCAATAAAATCCAGTGCCCATTGGGCAAATGGCCTTACCTCATAAACATGCTACAATAGCATGGTTAAATGACTCTCTCTTGATGCAAAAGTTTGACATATGTGACATGTTCTTACATGTTGGTGGGCATCCTTGAACACACATGCCCAATAATAACCAGATATGAGGATCTGATGTGCTAAAGAATCTACAGAACCGTGGCCTGTGCCATGTTTCCCATGAAATTCAGCAATTGCATGCTTAGCCTCTTGATGATCAAGGCATCGTAGATAAACTCCCTCAAAATTATTTCTATATAACAGTCCTCCTTTGAGCATATAGTGGGATTTTTTCATTCTCAGTGCTCTCCTCTGAGTTGTATTCATTCCCATTGGGCACCGATTATTGAGCATAAAATAAATAATATAGGCATACCAAGGGTCATTAGAAAATGACTGTGTTGTGTATTGCTGACAAATAATGTTCTCACCAGCATTGGCCATTGATTTAGATAGGTCTTGACCTTGGACAAGTTTCATAGGGCGAATCTCGAGATCGAACTCCTGCAGAATAGCCATCCATTTGCCCCTTCGTTCTCCCAACTCGCTCTACATAAGTAGAGACTTCACAGCAGCATCAGGAACCACAACAATAATTTTACTTC
The DNA here is from genome assembly GCA_007258455.2 of Sequoia sempervirens. NCBI lineage: Eukaryota > Viridiplantae > Streptophyta > Pinopsida > Cupressales > Cupressaceae > Sequoia > Sequoia sempervirens. Next base: position 1,120,472,436 of record VDFB02271358.1, on the reverse strand, counting down.
AAAGGATATAATGCATGAACTTCTTGACAGCTCTAACTAGCACAAAAGCTTGTTTCTCAAGAGGTGGGTACTTGACTTCAACATTCTTAAACGAAGAGCTCATGAAGGCAATTGGCCTCTCATCCCCCTCCTCTCTTCGCTGTGTCAGGACAGCTGCACATGAGTTTTCAAAGGCAAAAGAATAAACATAAAATGGATTCAAGTAGTTAGGATTGGTGAGGACTGGTGCTTCTGAAATGGATTGCTTAACCTGAGAAAAGGCAGCCTTTGCCTCATTACTCCATTCTATTCTAGCATCTTTCTTCATCATTTTGTTCAAAGGTTTAACAATCTCTGCAAAACCTATGATAAACTTTCTCACAAAGTTGATCTTTCCAAAGAAATATCTCATCTCTTTCTTACTTCTTGGCATGGTTAACTTCAAAATAGACTCAACTTGGTCTGGATCTATTGTTATCCCTCTTTCCGAGATTATGTGTCCCAAAAGTTTCCCTTCAAAAACCCCGGACACACACTTTTTAGGATTCAAAGAGACACCATATCGGATACATCTTTCAAGAACTTTAGCCAAGTATACAGCATGGTTTAGTCTATCTTTAGAGAACACTATCAAGGCATCCATGTAAATGATGATGCACTTACCAATCAAATCTTTGAATACTACCTCCATGGCACATTGAAAGGTTGCTCCAACGTTTATCAAACCAAATGGCATTCTCCTATAAGCAAATGTTCCCCACTTAGTAGTGAAGGTTGTCTTCATTCTATCTTCATAATTAATGATCACCTGATTGTATCCAGAATAACCATCCAGGAATGACATCATCTGAGACCCATTGACAGTTTGCAAGACTTCGTCCAGAGAAGGGAGTGGGTAGTTGTCTTTTTTTGAAGCTCTATTCAGATTCTTGAAATCTACACATAGCCTAATCTCTCCATTCTTCTTATGAACTGGAACCAAGTTATCCACCCATGTTGAATGTCGTACAGGGAAGATTATTCTTGTAGAAAGAAATTTTTGAACTTCCTTAAAGATTAGTGGTTCAATCAGGGCGTTGACGGGACACTGTTTATGCTGAAATGGTCTAGCTTCGGGCTTGAGGGGGATAGTATGAGTTATCACAGAAGTATCAAATGTTTTTAGATCTCCATACCCCCAAGAAATTGCATCAACATCTTTCTTCAGTTCCCTTAGTATATATTTTCTAATTGCTTCAGGGCAGGGTTTTCCTATGTAAACATTTCTTTCAGGGCCAGAATCGGCTAAGTTAACAATTTCATATTCACCTCCTTTATCTTTGGTTGATACCTTTTCTCGAGCCCTTGGGTCTAAATCAAAAATTCTTTGTAAGGCCACCATTCCCTTGGAAATGCTATTACTTTTCAGATTGAGGACACCTTCTTTATCGCAGTCTTCGGGGTCCCAGTCTCCTTGATCCCTACTAGACTCATCAATGATTTGTCCTTCGAAAACATCTGAGCTTGCTAGAAAAGAAAGGGTATGTCAATAATCATCAAAGACTTGAAATTTCTTGACATTAGCAAGGACAACCGGGGTGGATATCAACTCTACTGAGAATATCTTAAGCTTAGAGTCTTGCATGGGCTCCATGGTACTTGCAACAACAACTAATGAATCAGCTATTTGATTCTCCTCTCTAGGAATTAAACTAATCCCAAAAGCATCAAAGTCTTCAATCAGGTTCCATACCCAATTTCTATAAGCTGTCAGCCTTTTATTGTGACATGTGTATTGGCTACGTACTTGCTTGATAATCACTTTTGAATCTCCTTTAACCATCAAGGAAATAACTTTCTTTTGATGTGCCAACATCAGTCCCCAAGCTAATGCTTCATATTATGCTATGTTGTTAGTACATCCAAACTGCATCCTGTAAGAAGCAAAAAATGTTTTCCCTTTTGGGGTGGTTAATTCAATCCCAACACCACATCCTATTTTAGATTTGGATCCATCAAACGTAAGGGTCCATAGCTGATCATGAGCTGAGGTTGATTCCTTTGAGGTTGTTGTAGGTGTTTGGATAAGATTCACCATAGGTGGGGCCACTAGATCTTTTGCATCAAATATTGGGAATGGGTGTTTAATAGGTTCCTTAGGTGCAATTTTTGATTCCCGCTTAGATATATCATGTACTCCTAGGATATCTTTCTGGAAGTCACTTGTATCTTTGATTAATCCCTTGGTTTTCAGTATACTTGTGAGTGCAATGGTATCAAACAAACCTTGGGGTTGTTCATTGTAACTACGTTGGTCTGGTATTATGACCGGGGTAGGTTCAGTTTGAGGAGGGACTTCCTCTGAAGGTATATTATCCCTAGTTAACATTATCGTATTTTTGGCTTAAAATGAGAAGTGATTTGAAATGGCCTCAAGGTGACTTAGGTTGGTCTCTTCGGTTTGGGAAACATGATTTAAAACACCAATGCAGGGTTGGTAGGTTAGTTTTGAATGATCTTGGTAGTGTACCTTGCACCAATTAGGGAGTAGAAGACTCCACAAATCGATATCTTCCCCTAAGACTAGCTGATCCTGTTGCAACTTCCTAATCAATACCTGTTGGTTTGCATTAATCATGGGATCAGGAAATTTTTGTATTGACAAATCTTTAGAATCAAGAACCGAAAAGGTCAGAATTTCCTCTCTTTTATAAACCCCTATCTCGGTTTCAAAATAAGCTACCTCGTTGGGACAGTCATACTCAGTGATGATATGTTTGAGGCGAGGTTCACTCTCAATCCTAATCTAGGTAGGCATTCCCCTCCATGGTAGCCACATGTGTGAAAATTTGAGGGAGAGATATCCCCCTATACTCTTCATTAAATCTTTGCTCAATAGCATACCATAAGTCTCAAGAATGTCTGCTACTTGAATATCCATATTGGTTAAAATCCTAGGGTCAGACCCTACTTACACATGTATATTTCTCAATTCTCCAACTACATTAACCTCTGTTTTATTGAGTTGGATGACCTTGTTTTTTTGGACAGGGTTCAATCCCAATTTCTTGCATATAGAAAATGGCATAACATTTCCAGAAGCCCCTAAATCTAGCAGAAAATTATGTAGATTCTTCCCACAGATTCTCAAACTTGAAAGAAACGGTGGGGTACCTACCTTGCTTCTGTACAAAGCTGCATTCATATCTACAGTGGGTGCCACGTTGGTTTTCCCTTTTGATTTATTAGCTTCTTCAAAGCTTTCAGCACTATGTCTCATTGGGCAGGGCACCACTTTAGGATGTCAAAGTATGAGAAAGAGGTTTTCTATTTCTGCATCTCAGAAACAATATCAAATTCTATGTTATATCCTGCATTGCATTTGAAAACACCAGATGAATTACCTTTGTTGTGGGAGTTAGGAAAACCCTTCGGTGGAGGAGGGTTGTTATCAACACCCTGATTCAGAGGCACCATATGGTTAGGTGGTGCTGATGTAGTGAATGAACCCTTATTTTAATTTCTTAGGAAGTGTCCTCCCTTTGTCTGAAAAGCTTGGGCATCATATGCATCTTCCTCTAGTTCATTCTCATTTTGCATTGGGAATGAAGGTTCTTCTTCAAAGATGTCATAAGCCATAGTTGTATCCACTGAGTCACCTCCTTTATTTGAATTTCCTTGGAATATTTGGGCATCTGCCTGTGCCATCTTCATGACCTTCTCCATTTAAGGACAGTTTACCTCAGAATGAGTTGTAGTATCATGCAACCTGCACCAATTAGTCATAAAATTGAGATCAACCACATTCACATGTGGCCTATCCTCATTAGCTTGATAATTGTGAGGAACCCCACCGTTATTTGGCCTTGTATTCCATTGTCATTTGTTATTTGGCCTCTGGTTATATCCTCTATTTTTATTTTGATAGCCTTGGTTAGGGGAGTTTTGGCCTTGATAATTCCTTTGGCTGTGATTGTAATTGTTTGGATAATTACGCTGATTGTTATTACTCTGATTAGGGTAATTACCTTGGTTCTAAGAGGGGTTTAGTTTAAGCTAGGCCATATCATTTTTGACTTGAGATAGAGTTTTCTTTAAGGTCTCCACCTCGTTTGTGAGTTGAACTATCTTTTCACTCTCGACATTCTTAGCAATAGGTGGCTGACCGAAGGGATTTGATATTCCAACTTGGCTATGATGACCATGAGGACTGTGATGAGCCTATGATTGTTGAAGGAAGTCAAGAGCTCCGTTGGAAAAGAATGGAATGGGAGATTGAGTCTGCAACTTAGATATAGGTCCATAATGGGAAGGAGACATCCCTGGGACATTATTGAATAAATGGGTTGGGTTAGGCATCTGATACCCCATTGAAGGAAAACCTCCTCCCAAGTTTCCTTGTTGAGAGCTAGTTTGTTGTTGCAGCTTGATGGCTAGCTGATAAAATTTAGACAAGGAATCAATATTTGTTGGTTGATAAGTCCTTTGTAGGAACATGCCAAGCAAAGGGTCTATAACTCTAAAATATTCTTGAATGGCACTATTCTCAGCAACTAGATAGGGGTCCTGCAGTCTCCTATACATTCGTTGAAACCTGGTATTAAACAAGGGCAAAGATTCACATGGCTCCTTCCTAATGGTAGCAAATTGGTGGAACAAAATAGCTAGATCCACATAAAATCTAAACTGATTGATGAAAGCATTCTCTAGATCTGTCCAGCTTAGGATAGAACCTTGTGGAAGATTTAGGTACTAGTTGTACACCATATCCCCTAAGGAATAAGGGAACATCCTAAAAACTACATCATGGTGAGCTATTTGGGCTCTGGTACAAGCATCCTTAAAAGCTTGTATGTGCTCTTCAGCACTCCTTGATTCGCCATGAATGTATTTGGGACAAAATCTCTCAAGATTCCTAGGCATATCATGAAATCCTCCAGGAATAGTCCCCAATGGAGAGGGATTATTCATAAAAAATTCCATTGGTGGTGGTGGTGGGAGTTGAGCTAGCTGTTGGATGGGCTGAACTAGCTGTAATAGCACTTGAGATGGATTTAGTGGTGGATTGATAGGTATCCACTTAGGTATTGGTGAAAATCCTGGTGGAGTGAGTGGAGCTGATAAGGATGGTATAATGGTTGCCCCAGTCTTGTGAATCTTGTGTCTTGTTGGGGTCTTGATTTCTATCAAAGGTGGTGGGTTTTCGGTTGATCAAAGAACTCTATGGGACCTTTCTGGCAAGAAAAACCCAATATTATCCAGTTTTCTCTTCTGGCCCTCCTTCTAGCGCCAGATCTGTTGATGGTGCCAAGTTGACCCACAACATGTAGGTAAGATAAAAGTGAAATATCTCACCTCTCCTAAAAAAGACAATCAACAATCAAACTGATCACCTCATAAGGTCTTTGATGTTGGTTCACAACGTTGCTTTTTCACGAAGTGGTCAATATGGCTGTAATGTTCAAGGGTCCTGCTGGTTGTGAGCTTCTGGATTGTTATAAGATCAAACATATATTTAAACCTACTTTAACCAGTAGTTTTAAAGAAACAGAAAAAGATAGATTAAAGCTTTTAAACTGAAGAGAATGTTGATTCATCCAACTAATCAGACTTCTTACCTTCCAAGGAATTCCTAAACTGAAACTGCAGAATAAGGTTAACTTGTAATTAATACAAAGTTTCATTCATTCACAGTGCAAACTTTAACAGTAGATTGCAAATCATCATTTAAACAAAACATAAGATAAAATTTCATTCCTTGAAAGCTTTCCAAATCAAATAATTAACCCAAGATAAATACCATTCTGGAGCATAATATGAACTAGATTTAAATTTGGTTGCTTCTACTATTGGTAAAATAGATAAACAATATTTACAAATCTGGCAAGATCACCAATGTACAGAAAACCCATGTCTTTGAATTATCTCCATCTATACTAAGAAAATCTAGCAGATACATCACCTCCTCCTACTGAACTTAACTCCTACTCTACTTCTGCTCTTGAGTTGATCTAATTTCTAACCCTAACTTACTAACCTTTCTTAACTTCTAACTTGTCTAATAATAATAATCCAAAGGAAGAAGATAAAGACAAAAATATCTGGCTCCCGTACAAAGAGGAAAAAATATTATATATACCCACACGTCCAAAATGAGTCGGCCCCTGTTTTAGGGTTTACAAAAATGAGTTAACTCCATAACACGACGGCCCCAAAAGAGTTTTGGAACAAAGTCAATGATGCATTAAATGCATATACTCTATTTATGTCGGCGAAAGATCACTCTCAAGCATGGTTTCCAGATCTTTTACAACCATCATCCTTAACTTGCAGCCTTCGAGTCTGCCATTAAGACTCTACATGTTTCATCCTCGACCTCGAAAACTGCTCCCGTAGAGCTACTTTGAATGTTCCAGGGGTATCTCCATTCATGTCCACCTACTCTTGCCAGTGAACGTTGTTGGAAAATGTGTCTCAAACTTACTGATGTGAAACCTCTGAAAAAGCAAAGTCAGTGTGACATTCTTTCTGTCTAGCCGACTAGTAGCTATGTAACCTTGTGGAATGGTCAGGTTGCTGAGATCTTGTTGTTGTCTTACCGACTGGAGTTATCACTGTGAGTTTTCCTACCTCTCTTTTCCCAGGGAGATCTCTTGGCAATGAGTGGAGTCGGGGAGAAATGTGAACTTTCAGAATGACTCATCCCGATTGAGGATCTCTCACTGATGGTTTAACACTTCGGTGTGACCTAAAGGCTCAGTTGAAGTCATAGCGATTGTTGAAGTCTCGCCGATGGATATGTTCGTGCTGGGTGTACGGGAGGCTCTTGCCGATAGCGATTTTCTGGGTGATGGTCTTGAATATCAGTATGACTCTTGCAGCTCGTTATGACCTCTTGTTGATAGTTGTAAGTTATGTCGATAGCGTTAGTGGAACATTGTAGCATTGGGGAGACATGGCTAGTGTCTCACCGACATCTAATTCTGCTTGAACGACTTTTGACCATCTGAAGATCCTATGTGGTATGTGTTCGACCAATTAGAGGAAGCTGAAGGCGAACCGTTGGCAGTTAGACTATTGCAGCTGTTCCTAAGCTTTCCTTACAAACGTCTCATTCATCATTAAGACTCGCGCCTTCTCCTTTTGACACTTTCTTCTCGGCCTAGAACCTTTGCAGGTTGACTTCCTTGAGAAACAGCATCAGATGCTCTCGACATGCTTTAACCTTGTAAAAAAATGCCTTTATTAGTCCTCTAAATCATAGAAACATCATCATTCACCCTACCTTTCATATATATTTCATTCAATTATACCTAGCAAAAAGAAACTCAACTCTGGTGGAGGTGGAACCAAATTCAAACCAAAAACATACTTACCTTTAATACCAGTGGGGTGGGAACCAAAATGAAATCAGAACCGGGACTAGAGTCAGAACGGGAACTGAACATACGACAATTCATTAACTTTCAATTCATCACACAGTTCTAGCTCCGACCCCACAAGAGAGAAAATAAATAGCCAAAACTCGACTAATCGACCAAGCAATCAGAACCAGAGTTGGGATGGGAACAAAACATGGAAATAACCAACATTTCCAAGTTTAGCCCACATTCTAGCTCTGCATCCACAAAAAGCAAAGTAATCAGGGACCACAGCAGGGCGGGGGCAGAGTCGGAACAGGATTGGGGAAACAGAAAATTGAAAAAAAAACCAAATCCCAAATCCATTCCGAACCCGGCCCCGTAAAAGAAACCAAACACAAGGAATAAACACAAAACAAATGCAAGCGGGATCAGAGTAAAATCCGATCCTGGGCAAACCACAATGGGGCGGGAATGGAACAAAACCTGACCTTGAACTTTCTCCAATTTCCAAGTTCGGTTTCCATCCCAGATCTTCCTCTGACAACATACAAAAAAATGACTAGGAAAAAGATGAGAAAGAAGAAAAAGAAAGGAAGAAAACACCCCATGACCAAACGATCAGAACAAAGGGAAAAAAAATGAGTTCGATGGAACCGGAACCGGAACGGAATGGAAACCAGAACTTGGAAGAAATTCCAAAGTTTTGTTTCGGTCCTGGGTCCACATCCGCCTGAACAACAAAGAACAAGCGCAAAGGGGCAGAACTAAAAATGAAGACGGGAGCGGAGACAAAACCAAAATGGAACTACACAAAGTTTGAAGTTCCATTTTGGTTCCAGATCTGGTCCCGACCAAAGAGCAAAGAATAACATAAGAACACGGGAAATAGGACTGGAGTGAAACCTAGACGTGACCCGAAAAATAAAGAGCGAGGAAGAAAAAGAGCGGAGACGGAGTCGAGACAGGAATGCAAAATGGAAATTTAAAACTTCCCGTGAGTTCCAATCCTGGTTTTGCTCTTGTGAGAGAAAACAAACAGAACACAAGGAAAACAACCAACAAACAAGAGAAAGGACCAACCCAAATGTTAGTCGAAAACAAACAATCAAAACAAAGAAACAACAAAAGAGAAGGGTGAAGTCGAAGTCGGGACAAGATCCGAACTAGAAACTATGAAAGAGTTCCATGTTTAGATTTGGTTCCAGGCCCACCTTCGATAGAACAAACGACAGACTTAGGTGCAAAACAAAGAAATCCTAAGACCCAACCAAACAACCAAAGGTGACCAAAACAAAATAAAAAGGGGGACCCATTTTAATCAAGTTCGAAATGGGGTGGTTATGCAAGGCATAACAACGGCTTCTCCGAGTACAAAAAAATCCGAGTAAAAGAGGAGGACCGACACAAAACAACGTTCACTACCAAGTGAGGAATGTTTGCATATGTAAAAATTCCTTTCAGCTTCTCAAATGTGGGAGCCACCTTCCAACGAACAATGGACATTGATTTCAGAGAATTGATTAACAAGATTATGTTAATCTATTTGGATGATCTGACTGTATTCTCTAAATCTAAGGATGATCACTTTGATCATCTAGAAATGGTTTTTAAAAAATTCTAGGAGTTTGAGATATCCCTAAACCAAAAAAAATGTGTTTTCAAAGTGTCACAAGGTAAACTATTGGGACATGTAGTGTCCAAAGATGGAATTGCAATCGATCATGAGCGAGTGAAGGAAATTAGAGAGCTTCCCCTACCAGTCAATAAGAAGGGAGTTCAGTCCTTTCTGGGAAAGGTAAATTTTGTGAGCAAATTCATTTCTGATTTTGCAAGAATAATTAGACCTATCACCTTGATGCTAAAAAAGGATCAATTATTTAAATGAACAAAGGAAGCTAGAGAATCCTTTGAGAAGGTTAAGGATGTTATTTCGTCAGCTTGTGTGCTTGTAAATCTATACCTATCAAAGGAATTTATAATGTACATATTCAGTAGCAAATCCAACATCACTACTATTCTAACCCAAAAGGATGATGAAGGAAAGGGAGAACATCTAATAGCATTTCACTCTCGGGCCTTAAAATATTATGAAAAAAACTAAAAAATTGTCGAAAGGCAAGCATTCACCATTGTTAAGGGACTCAAGAAGTTATGACACCTCATATCTTGCAACAAGGTGATTGTATATGTTGTGCATTCTATTGTGTGTGAGTACATCATGGAAGGAGAAATCACAAAAAAAAGGGCCAATTGGATCACTAAGATCCTTGAATATGATATTGAGGTCAAGCCCACAAAGACTGTCTGAGGTAGAGGACTATGCGAGTATTTGACACATAATGAAGAAATGGCAGCTGAAGAAGAGCAACCCGAACTTGTTCTAACAAATGAACCCGAGTTCAAAGGTTGTTGGCTAGCAGACAGAGTAAGATTCATGCATACCAGAAAATATCTATCGGGCCTTCCTTCTCATAAGAGAAGATTCTATAGACTGCAGAACAACATATATGCACTCATCAAAGGAGTCATTTTCAAGAGGAACTTCAATGGCATTCTACTGTGGTGTGTCACCACATAGCAAGCGAAGAAAATTCTTGACAATTTCCAGAGTAGTCTCGTGATCGGATATTTCTTTGCAAAGACCACCACCATCAAAATCATGTGCGATGGATACTTCTGGCCTACACTATTCAATGACTCACACTCTTTGGTTAAAACCTGCAAGGAATGTCATTTCTTCATTGGAAGAAGGAAAAACTCCACAATGCCTCTCAACTCGATAGTGGTTGATGAACCTTTTACACAATGGGGCCTTGATTTTATCGGGATGATTAATCCCACCTTCAGCGTGAGACCCAAATGGATCCTCATGGCCACAGACTACTTTACCAAATGGACTGAGGCCATGCCCCTGAAGAATACAATAGAGGCAGAGATTGTGGACTTCCTTGAGGGACTAGTAACAAGATTTGGCCTGGAAAAGACCATCATATTCAACAATGCTAAGGCTTTCCTAGGTTCTAAGGTATGTAAATTCCCACTCATGCATGGCATATTCTTAAAAACATCATCAAATTACTACCCGCAGGGAATGGCCTAGCCGAGTCAACTAATAAAAATTCACTCTGACTTATTAAAAAAATCGGGTCAAAACATCAAGAGTGGCACAAGAACCTTCGGGCAGCGCTCTGGGCAGACTACATAACCCCTAAACAAGTTCTCAATACTTCATCGTACGAATTGGTGTACGGGAAGGAAGTGCTATTGCCCATCTCCATGGAGATTCCTGCACTACAACTGCTCAAATCCCTAGAGATTGAAGAAGATAGAGCTATGGAGGTTTGGTTGGCCGAGTTATTGGAAGTACAAGAAAAAAGAGAAAAGGCCCTAATGGCCATGAATAACCGCCAATAGGTGGTTAAGAGATAGTTTGATAAGAAAACCTCAGACCAGGGTCTAAAATGCGGAGACCTAGTGCTAAAGTTCAATGAGAAGGCCGCAAAGCTTGGCCAACACAGAAAATTGGATAGTCTGTGGGAAGGCCCTTTTATAATAATTCAATGCAAGAAACACAATGCATTCGAATTAGAAAATATGGAGAAAGAGGCATTGGGGATTCCGGTTAATGGAATCCACCTCAAATTATTTAATTAAGCTTCCTTAATTATTCTACCTGTGTAAATATGTAAGTATTGTAATTATTTTCCTTTGTGTTGTTTTGTTCGATCGATCTTTCCAAGCAACTTAAAGAAGTAGAAAAATGAATCCATATGCGGAAAAATTGAAATGAATCCATATGCAGAAAATTGAAATGAATCCATATGGGGAAATTGAAAATGAACCCATATGCGAAAATTTGAAAAGGAACCCATATGCGGAAAATTGAAAAGAAACCCATGTGTGAAATTGAAAAGGTACTCAAAAAAGAAAATAAATAAAAGGAACCCATAATACAGGATTGCAAGAAGAAAAAGAGAAAAGAAATTCAATAAAAGTTGTATATTCATTATAAATGAAATTATATACTTTGATAATACACTTCCAAAATGGCTATGAGGCCATGCTTTTAAAGTATATCAATATATTATGTAGTTTTTTCATATATATATACATCGCAAACCTTTTTAAGGCGTATATACAAAAAATAGATTGATTCTTAAAACATATAAAAATTGTTGGGTCTTAAACAACAATAGTAGGAGTATCATCATCAACAACATATGGAACAACTTTGTCGATAGGATCAACAAGAGCAGCAAGATCATGAATAGTGGCAGGGGTGTCAACAACAACAATGGCCAGTGAGGGAGGATATACCAAGTCCCTGAAGTCGGTATACCACTCTAAGCGATAGAATATCACTACATTATAGCAACGCAACAAGAAGTGGCAGGCGTGAGTGACCCTCTGGCGATGCTCTTCATGTGTTAGAATGCAAAATCCACTCAGAAATGGAACCCATAGCACCACTACATCCTCTTCGATATGTTTACAAAGGTTGCTCATTGTCAGAATGCCCAGGCCAACACCACATTCGCCACAATCTCTCCAAGGCCACCAAGGTACCGCTTCGGGAAGATTTCTAGCATCAAGCAAAGAATCATCTACTTAGGGACCTGTTTATCAAGCAAAGATGCAACAAAGTGAGAGAAGACGTCAATATTGACTCTATACATATCTTCATACTCTACGCAGTCCCGACCTAACACCCACTTCATTGCTATAATGGCCAATGAATGCTTGTTTTTCGTAATTCGCTTCATGCGAGTGTTAGAAATTTCACCTAAGAAAGTCTTCTATGACTTATTGCTAACCAGCCTAATTGGAGTATTCATGATGCTAGTTCTACCCAATTGCCTAATGCTAATTCTTCCTAACTGCCAAATACCAATTCTTCCCAATTGCTAGGTGTGATTTTTTTGTTGTCTTGGGGTCTATTTACAGAAATATTTAAGGCATCTGTGTGCCATAAGCATGATGCTAATTGAGTGATTAACTAGAAAATCCCACCAAGAACCTGCTCGAATTTCCCAACCAGTTGTGTCTGCCATGTACGACTCATTGCGTCCGAAGTTAAGAAGAGATAATTAAGTAGCTAAACTGGTGGCAGTCCTTGGTGGTAGTCTACACAGCTAGGTGTTGATGTGTCATGTTGCAGGTGTTTTTCAAACTCCAAGGATGAACTCAAATATTTTCAAGTACTCATTGCACTTTTGGCTTAATTATTCTTTTTGAGATATTAATTGCCAAAGCATATGAAAGGTTTATACACCTTCAATCACCGGCTCATTTTCCCAAGAAAATTGTGTTGTAGGACATGATTGCTAAATGTCATTATAATTTCTTTTCTTTTAAAATGGGCAAGAAATTTATTTCGCACAAGCAAAGGAGCTAGCAGTACATATTGAATTTAATGCAGAAAGGAAACCATCATCTACTGCTCTAGGCCAGGAAAAAGCTAAGTGTTGCATGCAAAGGAATAAGCATTGTGAAAAATTCCTGAGTACGCTATCCAGTGCAAGGAGTTTTGAGTGTAGAAGTTTTGAAGAGTCGAAGTGATATGCAACAAGTTTGAGTATCGCAGAAATCCACAGCAGAAGGAAAATGGCCCAAAATCCTTAGATAGAAGCACAAAGCGAGGTGACCCAAAGCTTATTTGATGCCATGCACTGATACATTTTGGTATTTTTTTCGACGACGAGTCGTCGAAATTCCAACGGCTGTCGGTCTGGAATTTCGACGTTTCAAATGCCGTTGAAATTTCGACGCAATAACAACGACGAATAGCCATCGAAATTCTAACAACCCGACGTCGAAAAAAATACCAAAATATATCAGTGATGCGTTTGACACCCATGGCTAACATTTTTGGCAATACCTCTTACACTTCGCCTGGGATACCAGAGAAGCTGAAGTGGATTCACATGCAGGCTGCGGAAAAGAAAAAACTCATAGGGACCAAAGCCAAATAAAGGAAGAATGGAATAACATTCATGATCTCGTCCTCAGAAAGAACCCTAAGACTCTTAGGGAGGTAGCCTATGAGAGAATGAAGAAGAATAGTGACTATGATTCTTTGGCATACAAGCAATGGTTCAGTGGGCTTCCACAGTATATGGTTCCTTTTGTACATCACTACCTGAAACTAGTCGACGAGGGCATTAAGCATTTTAACCCAAGTACTCGTGCCATTGAAGGCCAAGAGCTGAGATTTAACTTTAACGTGGAAGTTATTTGGGATATGCTATGCATCCCTATCAAAAAGGGCTCTAGAGTAGAAATAATGGAGTCATTCACTACAGGAAAAGGAGACAAATATTGGAGAAGCAGAGATCTTGCTCTAGATTTTTATAACAAAGAAACCAAAAGGCCCAGGGAAGATATGAAAAAGCCACCATAGATTCCTACAACGCACAATGATTTCCCCACAGAAATATAGGATGTCTTCTCAATGATGGCCTTTGTTTGCGGCCTGGACAGTGACAAGTATGTTTAAGAGTTTCAACTAGGTCTTGGGTTTCAGTTGCATAGGCAACATTCCTTATTCTGGTATGACTTCACAAAAGTCATCGTCAGGGAAATACTTAGCCAAATAAAGGAATACAAAACACAACATAAGTTCATATTTCCTTCTCTCCTTGCCATATGTTCTTACATCAGAACCCTCACTTTTTCAAAAAAAATGTGAGGTTGGCTATTTTTGATGAAAAGGGAATAAGAAGTCTAGTTTTTGTATGGACTCCTCTCCTCTCCGCAACTAATGACTATTATGCATTCTCGGATTATTTCTTGACTCTAATTCTACAAGACTTGAGTGAGGATGGTGATCTTTATCGGCTTTCTATCGACCAAACTGGGTGGATGTAGAGTTTCACTCTAAAATGTGACTGATTTCTCAGATAGTATTTGACATTCATTCGTATGCGTGGCTTTACCAATGAACCATTCTGGCTCCTAACATGTGTCACAGATCAGGTGTTGGCCCTTGAGATGTTCTGGAAAGTGTCAATTATTACTATACCTTTTTTGGAGGGAAGGCCAAGAAGAAATGATTTTTCCTTTCCCCACTGAGCTTCAAAATGGTGGTTATGGCAAAGAAGAAGACACATAATCTGCTACAAGTGAAGCTGGATCATCTGGGGCTAGTATGGATTTGTGACAAATGGCAATATAACCCTGATAATGACTTGGGAGGCACAAACATTTGAGTGACTCACAATCTCCAGCCTTACTGGGAAAAGCGATAGAATCCACTGGAGGATTAAGATGATCTATTGGTTGACCTGGTTCACATTCCTTCAAAGGATAGGAGGCCGCCATGGCTCAAATTCTACTTCCCTTCAGTAAAGTTTAATGAGAAGTTTCAAATGGGGGCCACCCTTCATAATGATTTGGTTAAGAATTTCAATTGGAATGAGGAAAAGATTAGGGATTTATGGATTTACAGACAAGAGATCCAATGCCCTGATACCCCTTACCAAGATGTAGACCTAGATGAAAGATTTGATACTCTATGTAATGAAGTGCATGATGATACTGACGCAAGCGATGATGAGGATGTAGACCCAGAGGAAGATGAAAAGTATGTAGGGAAAGGGAAGAAGGAAAAGGAAGTGAAGACGGCCCCAACACAGAAAACTAAAAAAGCAACGACGTAGCCTAGCACAACTATTCCAAAGTTGCAGGTGAATATATTGCATTCAAGATTCTCACAAACACACACATGGGCTATGAAAAAACCTAGAGTATCCCAACAACAATCGTCAGAGGTCATAGAGGTGGAAAATTCTCCACCAAAAAAAAAAAACACACAGATGTATCTTCTGGAGAGGGTTCACAAGAGCCCGCAATGAGCCAAGGATTGGAGGCCTTCACAACCCAGGTATCTTTCGCTCCCTCTTTTCTTGCTTCACAATCTTTGGTTCCTCCTGCTATCTCTGCATCGCCTGTCACTTAAAGTTTCGGCCATTCCTTCTCTACTTTTGATGCAATGGTTGTAGGAGGTTTCTCCCAATTCTCCCAAGCAACACAATCAACCTTTACTCCTTCACAATCCTATCCACCATTCATCAGAGCCCAATCCACATCCACCATTAATACCCCTTTTGCTACTATTGTATTGACCCCGACCTGGCTTGCTCAACAAATGGAGTTTGCTGCACCTCCGCTACCACCACCGCTTCCCATGCGTCCTCTTGCCACTTCACAGAATGGGCCTTGGTATGTTCCCCCATTCTCCCTACAAACAATCTCCCTTCCAAAGAGGAAATTAGTCAAAGCCACTACTCTCTCATTCCCTTTTTCTCTTCCTCCTGGAGCACCCTTCACAAGTGAGCTAATTAGGTCACCAACATAATTTTTGTCAGAGGGCGATAAAACAAAACAGGCATCGACTCTTAGGATCCAAAAGCAAAGGGACAAGGATGCTAAAAGGATGGAAGAGCCGAAGGTGCAGACACTTTTCAATGAGGCTCAACAGTCGTTGCATTTTGCAACCATGCATCTGAACGTCATCAAGCCTCAATGGGAGATGCGGCTCAAAGATTACACCATCTATGCTATGGGACTTGATCTACACACGACTCAACCACAAGATAAAGTTCAACTCACGGAGGAGACCTAGCGAATGGTGACTAACGACTTCCTTAAATCTAGTCGCCAACTAAAGAAGGAAGAAGAGCTAAAAACTATCAAGGAGATAATTGAATTCCTACTGGTGAAGAACAAGGCAAGGGATGTCGAATTTGCGCACTTGTCACAACAAGCGCAGATAGAGTAGGCTAGACTCCGAGAGGAACTTGCAAATTTCCAAGCCCAAGATTCCAACCTAGTCACTGAGCTATAGCGAAAAAACCAAGAATTACAGGACTAGTTGGTTCGGGAAGAGCAGGAGATGCAATGAAATAATGAGGAGTTTCAACATCAACACGCTCAATTAGAGCAAAGAATGCAACAAAAGGACATAGAATTCCTGGCCCAACAGGCCCAATTTGAGAAGGAAATCCAAGAGGTGAAGATTTCCCTTGAAAGGGAATCAGCAAACAGAGGCGAGGTTGAGGAAAAATGGCTTGTCAAGTCAAGAGCCCTACAGGAACAAATCTCCACTATAGACAAGAAAATTGCAGAATGAATAGAAGACGCCAAGTCAAGGGATGAAAAAATTAGTCTTTTGAAGAATCCTACCCAATCCCCTACTGCCCAGTCGAACCTCCTTCAAGTAGCCCAGTGAGTATATATTTCATAATGGGAAAAGGTCAAGGCCTTCTTCCCGACTCTTTAGTCGATGCTTCAATTCATGGCGGAAGCATCAAGTTTGAGCAGGAAGGTTTGCAGAACAATTGAACGATTCCCACAATTCATCGCGGAAAAGGTTCCTAAGGCAAAAAATTTGTTAGATAAAATATACACGGTACCAAACAAGGACTTAGCGAGTGCGAGGATCGAGGACTGCAAGTCAACCACCAAAACAACAAAAGAGTTCATCTATTACCACACAGTCATCCTCCATGCTAGTGAGTGTTCTGCCACACTGGGCCGAACTATGAACAACATGTGGGAAAAATTCTCTGAGCTAACTTAGATGGGCTTGCCTTCCCCATTTATTTTCAATGATTCGGTGGCCAAAGCGAAACAGATTGCAACAAAGATTGAGGAGAAGCAGCAGGGCATATCTGCTTTTCAAATCTTTAATCAACCCCCTACTGCCGAGGATATTGAGGGTGTCACTCATTAGATAGTGCGACTACTCTTTCAACTTGAGTCTGGGATCGGGATATCCATGAAGCTACCATTCAAAGAAGTGATCGTTTTGCATGAAACACAAGAGAATCTGTGTGACATATTGATGTCATCTGAGGATGACTAGCTGCCTCTACAGACCACTCTCTCAAAGTTTTGACTATGTCGCCTGATGGATAAGGCTTTGGTCTTCGAACCAGAATTTTTTAGGTTCCTCATTCCACAAGCGAAACGCCCCTGATAGTTGCCAAAAGTTGTGGATATAAAATTTCTCAAGCTCCCTTCAGGTTGTTTGTATTTTGCTAAGTCCGGCCCACGCCCCATACATTGAATATTCCCTGGCCCTTTTTTGAAGAACTTCGCTCGCTGCCGCCACATGTCTGTCGTGCACTCTTCACAAGGATTCCCTCCTTTGTTTCTTCGACATACCCCGCCATGCTTCTACGTGTCAGCAGCGCAGGCATTTGAAGTATGCCTCCCTTCGCTTCTCAATCGAGCTCTTCCCACATGCCACGTAGCATCATTTCGTGTACACTTTCAGCAGATCCCATAGTCAGCACTAGCAACAAAGACTTCTCCACATGTCTTCTCTATGGGGATTTCATCAAAGGGAATGAAAGAGCGAGCAACAAGACCTACCATATTGCCACGTGTCATAACTGACTTCATGGGTGAGCAACACATGTCCGCATGAGGTTTGTTGCTTCTATATCGGGACCACCGCCATCATTTGTAGAGGATGCATCTGGCTCGGGGGTGACTTCATTCCATGGCTCAGAATCTTTTCGGTTGCAATGGTATGGGGAAATCATTGCTTGAGACATTATTTCTCATGATGATGGAATCTTTTCTATTACTAGCTCACCAGGGAGTGGGATTATTTTGTATATATACTGCTTCTTCCTTTCGAAAATGAGTTTGGAATATACAGAAAAAAATGGGAAAGACACCAAGCCTTTTGTATTGTTTTTAGATTATTGTATGACTCACAGATTGTGACATTGTTTGGCCTTTCTATTTCTTAGCTATTTGAAAAAACATTATACTGTGCCATTATTGTACTGAGCAGTTTATTTGCAGAACTTCTATGATTTCAATATAAGTTTATTGATTTAGACCATGCCTTTGACTCTTCTTTTTAGTAAATGTGTATGAGAGTTATTTTATGTTATTGGATAAATTATTCAGGTTTTCATCTTTGATTTTTGTTATTCTAGGACTTAGCAGATTGTTGAACGAGCCCTTAAATCTCATCCAAAAGATAGATTTACCATCCCTACATCTACATCTTGGCATATCGCCTTAGTTAGATCTTCATTTTTATATCTGCTTCCTTTTCCCATTCCAAAACCCCAATTATAGAAGAAACCAACTTCTTTAAAAACCCAGAGGTCACTCAGTTTAGCACAATTGGTCCCTCATTAACTAAGTTTCCCATAAGGCTATTACCTTATCAATTTTTGGCATCAACATTATCCCAAACATAAATACACATGTTTAGGTGAGGGTGAATATGAACTATTAAAATTTCAATAGAAGATGATTTAACTACACCATGGTATAGCTCAATATTGACTAGGTTTGATTCCACAATATTAAATTGTCATAGTTTATTATGTACAATTCTAAGTCCAAATTTTTTGGTTCTCACTATTGAACATAATATACATCAAAATTATCATCATCAACAATTATAAATCAACATACAAATAAACAAATTCTAATAATATTTGTATCAATTATATTTATTGTACCTCCTCTTTATATTATGTAATTTAAATCTCATTATCTATTATTTAATTTATTATTAATTAAACACCATATTACTTTATAATATGTTTTTCACCCAACAATTATATAGTTAATTGTTTAAGTTAAGAAAATGAGAAATATTTCTATTGAAGTAGAATAATTTTAATTTAAACATTAAAAAAGGATTGGACATCATACCCTAAAGTATCTTATCACATCAAGCACATCGTCTCATACAAAAATATATATTAAAATCATTAATGTATTAATGATAATGTCTTAAAAGTCCTCAAATATCAAAATTAATGTATATAAATGTTAATTGGATATGCAAATAAGCATAGAATTCAAATTATTATGCAATTCACATCACAAGACTTAATGACTTAAAAGTCCTCAATATCAAAATTAAAGTCTATAAATATTAATTGGATATGCAAATAAACATATAATTCAAAATATTATGCAATTCACACCACAAGACTTAATGACTTAAAAGTCCTAATATCAAAATTAAAGTCTATAAATTTTAATTAGATATGTGAATAAACATAGAATTAAATATATTATGCAACTCGCACCACAAGACTAGAGGCTAGTAGATCATGTGACTTAGATTAGTATCAATTATCATCATGTTTGAATAACTTATTTTTATTTTTCTCAACTTTCTTTTAGGTTGACAAAATGGTTAAACTTAGTTAAGAGAACTTCTCTTGTGGTGATGGTAACTAATTAATAAGACAATACCATCTAATCAACCTTAGGCTAGTGGGGAATGGGCCATTTGGAAAATGGTGAAATATAGAGTACCTTTCAAAATGAGGGAGGCAACTTTAGTTGTAATGGCTTTTTTAATGAGATAGAGAAGGGTAGAAATATAAGTTTGGAGGAATTTGGCTAGATGTGTATTTTCATGATAACTAATTAAAATTTAGATGTGTTTCAAAATTTTAATAATTTTTTATTTTTATTTTTATTTTATTTTTATTATGAATATAGACATTGCAAACTAAAACATAAATCAACATATATTTTTAAAAAATAAAAAAAAATAATTAACATAGTTAAATATATATATATATATATAACGAAATAAATATCATTATGTGATTTGAAACATCAATGGAAAAAAGTTTACATATCGAATCATTAAACAATCTTATGATTTGCAACATCAATGTAAAAGCCTACGTAGCCTCTTCCTAACGATGGATCATTAAGTGTGGTTTAAAACATCAATGTAAGAACCTACGTAGCCTCTTCCTGATGATGGATCATTAAGTGTGATCTAAAACATCAATGTAAAAACCTACATATGGAATCAATAAAAAATCTTATAATTTGAAACATCAATGTAAACACCTACATAACTTATAGTAGTCCAGGTTTAAGCGTCACATAATAGGTAGATGAATCAAGATTTTCTTTAGGGGGAAGCATACATATTAACCTGATATCCTTTTTGTTTAAGGGATTTAATAAACCTTACATAACTAGCTCAAATAATATTAATGTTCTACTTATGTTGGGTGAGAACATATGGATGTAGCTTTATTATTGTTTTTAGACATCTCACAAGTTATATTTTTTATCTTATGCAATAATATGCTTTTTTATCATCATTTAGAAAAGATAGATTGTAGTTAGGAAGGTTGGAAAGAGGATGTGTTTAACAATTTAAAAGATTAAATCAATGTTATGCCTTAGGATCAATTGAAGGAGTATATTAGGATCGTTAAACGATGAGATGACAACCATTTAGGTTTAACCATAGACCTCAGTAATGTCAATGTCGAGTTGGTTTGTGTCAAATAAATTAATAGTTAAGTAATTTGATTTCAAGAGTAATATTATGAATGGAATGATAATTGGTAAACGATAAAACTTGTAATAAGTAAGGTTATTACGTATGATATTAGAAAAAATACTAGAAGGATGGTAAAGAGTAATGGTAATCATATTACTAGAATGAATATTGTTAAGTTGATGATACTATGGATGTTATTACTGACCTTGTCGTTAGTATGTTCCATGTTCGTGCATAGTTGATAATTATTGGTGATTTTGTGTAGTGAGAAAAAAAATTGGTGGTTATGTGTTATTTGGTTGTCTATAATTAGGGGCATGTCACTTTGAAAAAAAAATTACACTATTTACGATATCCTTATTGTTATTTTTAAGTTGATTAAATTAGTGTTGCTTAATATGAATAGCTAATTAATTTTTTATATTTTGAAAAATAAATTAGTAACTCATTTTTACTTGTCCACTTGTCCCCACATGTCTTCAAATCTAGTTGACTATGATTGTGCAATGTAAATACATCTTGTCAATGTTGCCCACAAATTTAGCTTGTGTTGAATTTTATCACCTATTTCCAACATATTTTGAAGCTAATCTTTTGAATCAATTTTGAAAGTTTCATTTTTCTTTGCTTCTGCATTTATCAACATAATTTCTTAAAATTTTAAATTTGTCCACAGAAAGCAAGAATCGTGTTGTACCAACAAATTTCAATTTTTTAATCATAATCAGTGAGTTATGATCAAACTACTTTAGGCCTCGTCTAGGTTTTATTTGACTATCATTGTAAACTTCATTTGTGGCAGGAAGAAAATATTTGGCTGAACAAAAAAAGTATTGTTTTCATTTGATTAACTCCTTATAATCAATTGTGGTTCCAATCCCACCCATTAAGCACGACTTATT
This sequence comes from Sequoia sempervirens, assembly GCA_007258455.2. Taxonomy (NCBI): domain Eukaryota; kingdom Viridiplantae; phylum Streptophyta; class Pinopsida; order Cupressales; family Cupressaceae; genus Sequoia; species Sequoia sempervirens. The sequence goes on along the minus strand of VDFB02271358.1, from coordinate 1,120,450,912 downwards.
AAAAATTTACCAAGCTTGTTTGTATTTTCAATGTTACTCAAAATAAAATAGATTAAATGCATATTCAGAGTAAAGTTGGTTAAATTATTTTAGTTGAAATTGGTAGGTAACAAAGTCAATCCAGATAGTTGAACCTAGCATCTGTACAAATGCCATATTCATGTTAGGATGAATTAATTTCTCCCACCATTTATTATTAAATAAAAAAGGTTACAATTAGTAAATATGTGTTCTTATTTAATATAGTTTGTTGTGATCCAGTAAGTTCCAAGGAAAAGCATTTAATCTTGTACCTGCTATTTCATTCTATAGAGGTCATCATAATAAGATACTTTCTAGAAATTATGATGGATACTTCTTCTAACACCTTATTTCATTTTTTTCCTATACTTTTTATCTTCCAAATAAAACATTATTTCCATGTTAAAGAACATATAACTACACAACAAACACCTCTTAATGCAAACTCTTCTCATACAAGCACGTGGAATCATCAACTAGGAAAGCATCACAATTAAAACTATTACTAATCATTCCTTCAATTCGCTATATCGAAAAAATGTAATTCAAAAACAAATTCTATTTGTTCCAAACATTTGTAAAAAATGCACCTTTTTCTGTTTTTCAAAATTCTATAGCTATAGTGGCAAAAACTAGCCTATAGCCTCGTTCATGGCCTCACTTATTAGGTGACGCAGGTTTCACAACTACTAAATCTTTGGGTCCTATTTTTATTTGATTAATTTATATTTTATTTAGTTGTATTTTTTTATCCTTTCTATTGTGATAAATATTGAAGAGGATGAGTGCCCAAAAAATGCAGAAAAGCGACATTCCTTTCTAGAATGAATAGATGAGGCAGTATAGAGGGAGGAAATGAAGTGTTCCTTCATAGCCATGGCATTTTCATTTTGCAGATCAAGCGTTAAAGGAAATGGCTAGAATGAGGGAACATTGGCTAATTTTTATTGTTTATTGTTCTTGTGTAATGAATAAATGCTTTTTTGTTTGTTTTACAAATCCATCAACATACAGGGTGTAATCTCTCTACTACGACCAATGAGATGTATATATTGTTCACCATAAAACTTTACCTCTATGTCATAGAACACCATACTCAAACCCTTTGGTAAATTATTTTCTAGAGTATTAAACTGCAATTATCACTTAGATATTATTCATGGCATTATTAATTACATCAACACTCTAGAATTATGTTTCTCATGATAAAATCTTTGAATATATTTATTGTTTGCATTGATAATAATATTGTATTTCTTGAGGGATCCCTTCATTAAATCAAATTCTGTATCTTTAACTTCATCTGGTATCCATCAAATTTTGTATTCTCTTGTGATGTAGCCTTAATAAAACACCTTCAAATTTCTAGATAACTATATAATTCTATCGACGTATTCCTTGTCCCCTATCTTTAACTTCATCTACCATCCATGAAATTGTGTATTCTCTTATGATGTAGCCTTAATAAAACACCTTTTATTTAACGGGAAGAGAAGCCATGATATGGCTGGGAGACTTGGGGGGAAAGTTAGGTATCCGGTTACCCATATTGTCGTAAATTATCAGCCCTGAAAATTCCGGCGGCTGGCATCGTTCTCCCATCAGAATATTCCTCTGCCACAAAGATTCTATCTCTTCCGTACCCGCGTGGTCATATGCAGTCAGCTCCTCTTCTTCGCCCCGCCCCACATTCTTAGCGACCAGCAGCCTTTTACTGCTACAACTATTCATTATAGCCCTCGCTGCCGACGTGAAACCGCGTAAGGCTCCAGCAGGCGACTCCATGGAACCACCGCTACCGCTTATGTTGCTGCCGGCTTTATCATACTTGCGGAAGTGCGTAACGCAGAGGGACAACGCCACGGTCACCACCGCTAGCGCGCATGCGACCACCGCTAGAAAACCCGCTCCCAGCCCCTCCACTGCAACCCACCTTGCCATGAGATTCGAACCCTTATCTTCTGATTATTATTATCCTGAAAAATAGGGTTTATATATGTGGGCGGATTTGGCTATTGATTGGATCTTGTTTGGAGAAATAAGTTCCTACTAATCTTCTTCTGTTTTAGCGAACTTGGTTAAATAGCTTGGATTGCATTGCATTGTTGATGGGTTGTTATGGGTTTTCCTTAACAAGGATAATTGGTTAATGTATTCTCCAAAATTAGAATAGGGGGAGGATTAATAGGAGTTTAAACAAATCTAAAACTTGGAGGCTTTCCCTCCCATTATGTATATCATTCCTTCTAAATTGGAAGGGACCATTTTGGAATGGAAGGGACCATTTTGGAATATACATTATTGTATAGTAAAAATATTAAAAAAAAATTCTTCATAGTAAGTTGTGATTCAAAACATATTTTAAAAGAAATCTTTGATTCAATTATTCATAGATTTGCATTGGACTTCAACAAATTTGACAAAAGCTTTTAAGTTTGTTTGTTTGTCTTTTTTTAATGCGGCAAGAGTGTCCTCCCAACTCAGCGCAACAGTCCATACCTTGGGTACCTGGGGCGAGCTGAGGCGAGACTAGCCCCTTGCGAGTGGACGCCATAGCCCACATATAGGCCCATCGGTCAACTACGAGAGCGGGGGGTTGAACCCGAGACCTATGGGGAGCAAACCCACATCTATTGCCATCTTTCTGGTCACCTTTTTTTTTTATTATCAAGTAAACTCAATTATTGATTTTGAATATGATGTAAGGAAGTCATAAACTTGAACCATTTTTATGGTAGGTTCTTCAGTGCTTCTTAATGCATCCATATTATTTTTCTTATCTTGAGATCATCACAAAAAAAAGTTTTGTAGGTATTAAAACTCCAATTTTACTTAAAATGGAATGACAAAAAATGTGGATGGATCACACCCTACATAAAGTAGTTGGTGTGATTGTACTTAGTTTTTTATATTTCAATTGTCTCAAGATTGTAATAAGTGATTCAATATTAGATTTATCTTTTAATACGTCAATCATCTCAAAACTCTAATAAGTGATTTCATATTAGATTTTTAATTGTCCCTATTCGTATCACAACATAACATTAAACAAAATCTACATCTTAAAGATTTCAAGATATGTAACATAATTTTATTTTATTTTAATTCTCAACACATGCTCATATACACTCTCAATTAATTTACTTTAATCAGTTATATATCTAAAGTATTACTTATTCTTAATTATTTTAATCATTTGTTAATACCTCCTACAAATAAATATGTTGTGTTTCCCTTCAAGGTGGTAGCTTTTTTAATAGTATACAAAATCTCTTTTTACAAACCTTTAATAAAGATATTGTTTTAAGCTCCCTAGTCTATAATAATAATTGAAAGTTTCTAAATGTAGTTGTGCATTATTTTTCTTTATTTTTATATGTTATTTATTAGAATGTAAACTCTAATTTTTATTAAACATTAATGCAATATAAAATTCATATTTTAATTATTAATGTTATTTAAAAAATATTATTAATTTTTAAATTAAAATATTTTATGTATATATAATATTTTTTCTTATAGAGAAGTTGTTGTCAAAGGAACAACTTTCATCTTTTAAAAAACATAGAAACATAAAAAAAACTTCTAAATAGAGGATTTTATTATTCTAGACTAAGTTATTATCATTCATTAAATACATTAGCCCCTCCTTGAGTTGTGGAGAGGAGATATGGATGATCATTTATAAAACTTTTGTATTCCTCCATATTACATTTGTTACTCCTAAAGAAAAAATCTTTAGATATCTTTGAGATCAAGATTATTCTTAAGATCTTTCCTATCAAAAATACCAATTATGTCTTTTACTACTTTGTTACAAGCAAGGTTTGATATAACACTAAAAATGTCTTTGTGTCATAGACTACATATATATCTATTCATTCCTAACTTTCCATATATCTTCTTGCCAAAAATATTAACAAAAATTGTTACAAAATGTTCCAAAAAAAGAATACATGAATATGACCTTCACTTAGTTGACCCCTTTTGAGAGTATCAATTATTGTCTCCTCGGTTATTAGTATTGCTATGTTGAAAAGGTGCCTAATTTGTGTGGATAAATATTTTGGGAGACTCTTGCAAGTTCTTCCACTTATGTTGATCCAACTTGTCATTCTTGTCAATTCTATAGTTGCAAGAATGTGATATAATGTTCATTTCAAAGTAGGCCATAAATAGTAATCATTATGAGATCTCTAATCAATGATAGGAAAATAATTTGTTGGAACACTCAACCATATTTAGGTTGCTAGCTTAGATCCATCTAATAGATACTTATCAAGAATATTGGATAAGTTTGACTATATTTAAACATGATTGAACATTAATGTATTGTCTTCTATATCAATATCATGATTGGAAAGAAGATATATAGCTTTATTCAATTCTCTAGATATGTATTAGTGTGAAATTTTCCATTTTGTTTATGATCGAGTCATTTATGGAATTTCTAAATTTGAGACTTTCAAGATTTTATTGCATTTATATATATTAATGAATCTCTTTTAATGTCAATGTTGTATATCCTCTCAATTTCATAGTTTAATTACTTCATAAAGGACCCTAAATTCTACTCCATTGTTTGAGCCATGGGGATTTTTTTGTTTAAATAACCCAAATTAGAGAACCTACACTATTTCATAAGATGCATCATGCACCTAAAGCTCTTGGGTTTCCACAATTAAATTTTAACTTTAATATACCACAAAGAGGGGCCATCCATCAAGCCTTTAATATTTTTTTCCTATTTTTTTCTTGAGAGTCATTGTTTTGATTTATGGGAATTTTTAGCAAAGTCAAAGATTTCATTATTTGATTATCCTAGTTTGTGAAAATATTTTTATTGGAATTGTAGCATTTGAAATTCAAGAATTCATTTATTCCAACATCAATTATTTTTATGAATCCACTAATATCATCTTGCCTATCTTTGAAAAATTTACATTTCATGTATTTCCATATTTTTAAATAACCATGGATGGGCTAACTTTCTATAACCCAACTCATGTGGATTTGTAGTTTTTACTTAGACAACCGTGAAAAACTAACAATAAATCTAGTTGAACCTCCTTTCCATCTAGAGCCTTCTTTCCTCCACTTATGGGGTAATCTACTATTGATACAAGTGCATCTCTAAGGGCATATAGAGTCCTAAAATGGTGGTGGTCTCTCCTTATTCCACTATATCCTATAATTATCAATCACTCTTGCATCATACCAATATGATAAATTTATGGCCTCATCATCATATATGGATTCCTATAATATTGTAAAAGTGCACCCCATGGCAATTTCACATTTACGCATTTGCCCCCTACATTTATGGCACCTAGCCGCATTTATGACAAGAACCTTATGAGTTGGAATTTCATGATTTCAACTCCATAAGCACCAATGATGAAGTGACAACAGTCTTCCACCTCATTTTGCATAAAATTATGAGTTTGACGCTTGCATGCACATAGATGTCAGTGCACTAGAATCCTCGATCTTTGCAAGTTCAAATGAGGATCTCAAAATATTGGCCTGTGACACATGTCATCATGGAAAAAAAATTAGTGTAACGACTCTTCCTATCCATACAACTTAACAAAACTCTCATTTTCACCCTCATTTGGGAGCATTCTCACTCTCTATCACTCCAATTTACTCTTCTCTTCTACATCATGTTTCTGTAGCGAAGCTCTTCCAGATTGGTGTCATATCAATAGCCAAATCTCTCTTGTAAGGGTCAAGTGTCACACTTATCAAACCAAGAGGAAGCCACAGATTGTTGGTATTACTCTCTTGCTCTCTTTTCTATTTGCTAGCATTTCTATTATGTCTATATCTTGTGGTAAGGGTTCTCCTCTATGGTGGGGTTTACTCTTATCACCATTGTGTCTACTTTATTTGGTGTCTGTTATTCTCTCTATCTAGTAGTCCATGGAGGTGGGAACACCAAAACAAGGGTTTGACTACGATAAGCCCCAAAACTACCCCAACATTTTTCTCCATCCTTTTTGTGTGCAGGTTTTTCGTGAGGAGCTTGTTGGAGGTTTCGTGAGAATAAGGCCTCTTGTAAGTTGACATCTCTTTTCTCTTGTAAATTATTCTTCTTGTTGTCTTTTGTGAACATTCTTACTTTTTATTAAGTTAGTCGATTAAACAAACCTCAGGTCTTGAATAGTTAGTAGATTCCTTAAGTTTTTCATGAAGGGTTTAATTCTTTGTTTGTACGAGACACCAATGCATCCCTAAGACGACAACATGTTATTTTGTCATCCCACTCATGCACAAACATCCTTTATTTGAGAGATTCTCCTTCTATCTCAAAAATATCTACAATTTTCTCTTTCAGTCCTCGAAGTTGTCTATTTGTAATCAGTCCTAAAACTCTACTTTTAATACATTTTTGCAATCTCTTTCATCTTAATCTTTTAGTTAATCTTGAGGTAGTCTTGATGTGACCAAGAGAAATTCATTTCATGTTGACTCTTCCTTGAGACATGGGAGTAGTGAATCCCCTCCTTCACATTTTGGTGAACCTGATGTGAATGAAGTCATGTCATATCTTTTTCTGCAATGTTTCAATATCTATGATAATCTTTTTTCTAAGGAATATTTTGATATGTTAGATTATGCTATAGAAAACTAATTAGAGAAATATTCTCCTATCCATAGATCTCCCAAAAAAAATTCTTCATCGCAAGCATTTACTTCTTCTTCGCAAGTCAAAGATTATGTGAATGTAGTGGAAGTCTCTATTGCACCTCAAAAGCCTGAAAGACTCACCACTTACGTGAATCTGATTAGCCTTTCTCCTAAAAAAATTCACTCTATTCATGGGTTCCCATTCAGAAATGATTCATTGGACCTTTACATGAGATTTTTGAAAGCTACATCTTCTTACTATAACATTATAGGTCACCCCTACAACACTAGGAGGAACAAACAAAATTTGAATCAACCTACTTCTCAACCTACTATTTTTACTTCTTTACCACCTTCTCAACCAAGTCTTCCTTCAACACCTAAACCCACAACTAAAGCACTTGGTGATTATGATCTTATGGAGCAACTCCATGTTAATCCTGCCAAGATCTCATTGTGGGACTTGCTTTAGTTTGCATTGGTATCAAGGTATGCTTCGGGAAGCCTTGCAAAAGATTCTCTTGCCTTCTTCCACTAGGTTGACAAATGTTAATGCATTCATAGCTGATATTCATGTAGATTTTTCAAATATTATGTTCTATCCACAAGAATATTCTACCCTCAGAAGTACAAAAGAAAGCGGATCCTTTATGATAATTTTTAACATTAATAATATTAGTATTGGGCATGATCTTGTTGATACTAGTTCAACTCTCAATGTATGTAGCATCGAGATATTTCCTAAGATTAAGATTGATTTTTCTTCTCTTGTTTCATCTTCATTATATATTTGTGGATTCAATAACGTTGGTCGACAAGCCCTAGGCACAATTATCTTACCTTTGAGGTTAGGAATCATTACCATACCCACCTTAGTCTATGTTATGTTTGGTACTTTACCTTACACCATTCTTTTAGGAAGACTCTAGATTCATGCTTTGGGGGAAGTTACTTCTACTTTGTATCATTCCCTAAAGTTTGTTGCAAATAATGAAGTCATCACAATTAAGGTTGATCCTAGCAATCTTTGTGAAATGGTAGTTGTTGGACGTGCCTCAGTTGCATCTACTCTTAATAATTGTATTCCTTCATTATCTTCTACTGTGTTGACTCCCTCTTTAGTGGTGCTTATTCTACAGGCTACCCTTGAGACAAATGTCACTAAAGAAGATCACCTTTGAGCAGGAAATCCTAAGTCTTCCCCATCCTCTTCTTCTTCTAAATCAAACACATGTCTTGGTGACAATTAGGGGTCCTTGGATTTTTCTAATTTCTTTATTGGAGAATACAAGGTTGATCCCATCCACCTTGACTTTCCTATTGTTTCATACACCTCTACTAAGAAAGTTGATTGTCCTCCCACTAAGGAAAACAATCAAGACCCTATTAAGGAGAATGATTGTACCCCTACAGAGGAAGATGATTGTGCTTATACTAAAGAGGCTAGTGTTTCTAGTCTTTTCAAGAAAGATGATAGTGATCCCATGGTAGAGTATGATCCTCATTTTTTGAATGATGCTCTCTGCATTGATCCTCCTCCCACTCAAGACTTACAAACACGTTATGGTCCTAGCTTTAAGCTCGTTTCTAAGTATGGTTATGAGCATAAGGGTCTTGGACATAATGAACAAGGTATTCAAGTTTCTATACAATGTATACCATGTAAGCATAACTTGGGGCTTGGTTGCTCTCTTGAATAGTCTAGGGAGAAACCATGGAAAAGTGTCAACATGATTTCCATTGAACCTTTTAGTCTAGTTCATCTAGAACTAATTGAGATAAAAATAGAATGTAATGAAGTTCCTCTAGATGTTTTCTCTTCAAAAAAAACACTAGAATAATTCTCAGGTGTCTACTCCCATTTGCCTCCTTATCACCACAAACTTCAATTCTTGTATCATTTGCATAAAAAAACGTACTTTGGAGAACTCATTTTGAATGATGATGATGAGTCCCATTTATCTAATGTGGATGATGATGCTACTATTTCCCATCCTGAAGTCCATATTTCTCTCCTTAAAGGAGATACTACTAATGTTTTTATGGATCTAAAGCCTTCTGAAAAGGTGATTTAAATTGGAAAATGTCTTTCTTCAGAAGAATCAAAACAAAACTTTGATCTATTATGTTCTCATCCTGATATCTTCACCTAGACATATGGGGACATACCCGACATTGATGAATCCATAGTGGTCCATAGTATCATTCTATGTCTTGATGCTAAGCTTGTTAAACAAAATATTCAAAAGATGAATCCCAAGGTTTCGTTGTTGGTTAAGATCGAGATAGAGAAGCTTCTACAAGCAGGCTTTATATGTCCTATCAACTATTCACCTTAGAATTGAATATTGTTGTTGCTAGCAAGCTTGATGGCTGTATTCATATCTACATTGAATTTTGTGATCTCAATAAGGCTTCTCTTAAGGATGATTTTTCGTTTCCTAATATCGATATCATTTTGGATTTGACTACAGGCCATGCCTTGTTGTCTTTCATGGATCCATATTAACCTGAAATATTTTCACTACCCCTTGGGGTACCTTCTATTATGTGGTCATGTTGTTTAGGTTAAAGAATGCAAGCGTAACTTACCAAAGGGAGATGACCCTTATCTTTTATGATTTCATTCATAAAATTTTGGAAGACTATGTCAATTACATCTTGGCTAAGTCTATAACTCGTCAAGATCATGTTGAAAATATTCATCTTATTTTTGAAAGACTTCAGCTCTATAAAATGAGACTAAATCCTCTTAAGTGCATATTTAGCATCAATGCCAACAAGCTTTTGGGATTTATCATCTCTTATCTTGGAATCAAAGTCTTGATGTGAATAAGATTGATTTGTAAACATAGCTCCACCTAAGAATATCTCTCATCTGTGTAGTTTGTAGGGGAAGATTCAAAAAATTCATAGATTTGTATCTCAGTTGGCTAATCGTACCCTTCCCTTCACATATTTGTTGAAGAAAGATGTTTGATTTCAATGGGATGATAAGTATGAGAAATCTATCAAATCTATAAAAAATTATTTGGCCAATCCTCCCGTCTTAATGCGAGTTGTACAAGATAGAATCTTTTTCCTTTATATTTTTTCATCACCTAATGCCTTAGTAGCTTTGTTAGGGGTATTTGCAGGATCATCATGGAAAAAACAGGCCCTTAAGTGGCAAAAAATTTAGAAAAATCAGTGTTAGGCAACTTGACGTAAAAATTTGAATACGTTATCTATATTATTTCAAAAATATGTAAGAATAGAATCTGTAGAAAATTGAATTTAGTTTCTAAACTCTAGGTTTATTTAAAAATAAATAAAATCTATTTGGTGAAAATTTGAAATTTCAATGAGTACTTAAATTTCAGGGAAAAAAAAAGAAGTAGGTGTCTGTCTGACCACCCTAACCATAATAAATGATAATATTTTTTTATAAGATTTTATATATAAGTAGAGGACTCATGTCCAGATGTGATGCATATTTTTTTGTAATTTTTTTCCAAGTAAATAATTATTTATGAATTTTTATTACAACTTTTAAAAAATATAAAAACTCATATGTCTGACCACCTTAACTTGGTCAAAACTTCATGAACTTTAATTTTTTTTTTTTAATCCTATAGTATGTGAAGCATAGAATGTGAGACATGTTTCAGACAAAGTTTTTCAATCAGGATCAAGACTTTAGTCGTAATACTAATAGAAAATAAATAATAATAATTTATTAAATTCAAATTAAAGCATAATTTATATTGGTGGAAAGCTGGGAATCTCCTCTAAAAACCCTTTTCGTTTCATCAATTTTGGGTAAAAAAAAAGTCGTCAGCCACATACCCTACAAATACCCATAATATTGCCACTTTTTGGCCCATCATGATCATGCACATACTTTTAGCTTGGCATGATGATGATGGTAAAGAAAGAGTGGTCTATTAAATTTTTTGTATCTTAATCAATTATGAAACTTGTTATTCTACTATCTAGAAACAATGTATCACTGTCTTTTTCACAACGTATAAGTTATGACATTATCTTCATGTTTAAACTCATGTCATAACAAAAAGTGATCTCCTTAAACATTTATTTACTAGGACTAATCTCACAGGAAGGTTAGCATAATGGGTCATGTTGCTTTCTGAGTTCGACATCAAGTTCGTAACTTAGAAATCAATCAAGGGTCAAGCTTTCGTTGATCATTTGGTGGAAGCTCCCTCATCTCTATCATTTCCCAATCTCAATTTATTTCCAAATGAAATATTCTTTCTGCAAATCATGAACCTATGTGGGAGATGTACTTCAATGGATTGAGATGTCAAACTGGCTTCAAAGAGGGTGTGGTTTTAATCTCACTCGAAGGAAAGCTAGTTCCTCTTTCCTTTTGATTGGAATTGCATTGCACTAACATCACTGAGTATGAAGCCCTTATTGTTGGATTGTGTGTCATGATTCTCTAAATATCGTGATTCTCTAAATATCAAACATCTTCGCATTCACAATGATTCTAAGCTTATTATAAATCAAATTATAGGAACATATCAAGCCAAGAAGAATTTAAGCTATCTTAGTAAATTAGGATTTGGCCTTATCATTTCTTGATCATTTCTCCTCTTTCACAATAGATAGTATTCCCAAGAGAGAAAATCGACAAGTAGACACAATGGTGAGTGCATCCTCCCTAGTGTCTTCAGACGATAGTGTATAAGAATACCACTTTTTGGTCTATGCTCTCCACTCTCGTGTTGTCTTCGATCAACCTAAATCTGATGATCTATTGTGTACTCATACAGACTCGAAGGAATGATATTCTAATATTTATAATTATTTGAAGACTGGAAGTTTTCCTGACAATGTGATGAAAAACACTCTGATGAAGAAGAAAAACTCAACTCTCACATCAACACCACAAAATTCAAATTACAAAAAGACTCCATAATGATTATCCCAAATTCAAAAATAACTTGTGTCAAATTAAATTGACATCTGATTGCACAACCAAATACTCAAATTGAAAAACAAATCAATTTTATTCATCTATTCAAATTTCATGAAAGTTTACAGTGCATTTCAAGCAAACCCATTACTCTGTCACTCCTCTACCATGTCCAACCTCATTTCCAGTGTTCACGCTCTGCCTCTATCACAAGTTCTTTTCTACATAATCATTGAACTTTATTCTCCTTAGGAACTCTTTGTTACCTTCAACATCTCCCTCTTGCCACACCCCTTACTACCCTTCCTTTACTCACCCCTCTTGATTTCTTCTCTGAAAAAAATCACGATCTACAAGAACTCTATTTTTCTTCCCAACTGTGATTGATTGCTTAACTTTAATTTGTGCCACACACCCTTAAAAGGCTCTCACTCCAGCAATTTCCATAACTCTTTGCTCACTGGATCTTATCTACACTACTCCTCTTTATTTCCACAGACCTGATTATCCTTTTGCAACATAGGATATGAATTTGAATCCTTCCTTTGTTATTGTGTGGTTTTCCTCTGTTGGCACGACACTATCTAAATTGATCACTCAAACAGTCATCTACTTATCACCTTGACACCATGGGCACGTGATATAGAGGGGTTTTTGTTTGTTCAAGCTTTCCTTAGCAGCGGATTTCTCCTTCTACCCTTGTCACCTTCACTGCGTGCCTTCCCTTCTTGTTTTTACCAAATTTAAATGATATTGTTGTATAGGGAGATATCATGGTAAGAAGATGAGGTGTTGCCTCTTCAAATTCAAGTATAGTTTCTTTCAAAACACATTGTGTCTCTTGATATTCCACATTTGATTAAAAATCACATTTTGCAAAAAAAATACAAATATTGTTTTCCATAAAATATCAAAGGGAGACAACACCAAATAATATAATTCATCCATTGAGGAAGTGAGAAAATAACCTAAAATCTCCAAAACTATTATTTCTTGGACCTTAAAGATTTCATCGTCAAATTCAAAACACAATCTAAACTCTACCCACAAAAAGGAGTTTCATGAAACCTTACCAAGACTTCAAAACAACAATTTTTTTTTTGGTGATGTCGATCGCTTGTGAACCTAGATGCTCCTACATCACACTCACACTTAGATACGAAATTTTTTTAGTCTGATACATTATATTGTCTGATGTTCTTTATCAAAAATCTTATAATGGTCTTCTTTGGTGTCTCACTAAAGAAGAAATACCCCTTGTCCTTCACGAAGCCCATTCGAGCTCTGGGGGTGGACATTTTGGTGGTAAATATTTGGTGTGTTAACTAATTCATGGGATATTTTTGGAAAAAAATGGAGCAAGACTCTTTTGCCTTTGTCAAGAAATGTCTACATTATCAACAACATAGCAGTCTTATTCGGGCTTCTGCTCAAGAGCTCCAAAATCATACCTCTCCTTGGCCTTTCACAAAATGGGGGTTGGATATTATTGGAAAAATATCACCTCCTTTTTCTAAGGGATGTATCTTCACCATTACTACTATTGATTACTTTACGAAGTGGGTCAAAGTTGTCCCACTTCGACCCACAAACACTTAAGTGATTTGTAGCTTTCTTTTAAACAATATCATTGTTCATTTTGGGTTGCCTTCTACCCTTGTTTATGATAATGGTACTCCATTTAAGAATAAAGAGGTGAAGCAATTCTTGGAGAAATTTCACATTCAACATCATTTTTCTATAACATACTATCCTCAATCTAATGGCCAAGCCAAAGTGTCTAACAAAACTCTTGAGCTCATTCTCCAAAAAACAATAAATAAGCATGGTAAAGATTGGCATACTCAATTAACATATGACTAATGAGCCTATCGCACAAGTGTTCATATTGTGACTCTAATGACAATGTATAACCTTGTGTATGGTGTTGAGTCTATCATGCCTTTAGAGCTAGAAATTTTGTCCTTGTGAGTTTGTATTAAAGGATTAATTGATGATGACACTTACTATGCTAATCATTTACATCAGCTTGAGTTGCTTGATGAGCATTGATTGCAGGCCCTCGACCACCTGAGAGCTTATCAATGATCACTCTCTAAACATTATAATCAGGGTGTTCTTTCTAGAACTTTCAAGGTACATGATCTAGTTCTCTATGAGAACCAAAGAAATGTAATTGTGTCACTATATCAAAAGGGGAAGTTCAGTCCTAATTGGTTAAGCCCTTACATTATCATCTTTGTGTATGGTTCGTGTGCCTATGGACTATCGTCTATGGATGGAATGCCTCTAAAATAATTTGTCAACACAATGCATCTTTGTCAATACTACGCATAGTGTCTATGTATCATATGTGTAATGCTCATCCCTCATGGATTGTAGTTTATTATGCTATGGAATTTCTTCATCAACACATTATCTTTATGTTTTGTGTAATGATGTAAACATGTGTGTGTTCAATTAATTTCTTTAATTAGGAATTATACATACATGTGTTTTATTATGGTGCACGTATTCGTACATTTTATTTGATTCAATATTTTGGTTAGGAAATTAGGTCATCATTGTATTTAATTAACATATATCCATGTGTGTTTATTAAATAATGATACCATCTACTCTAAACATACATCCATAAGTGTAACATCCATCACAAGCATACATGAAAGTAATGTTAAGGTTCAGGAAGATTGGAGCAATAAACATTAACAATTATATGCAGATTAAATAACCCAGAAATAACAATGAAGAATAACACAAAAGAGATCAACACATAAATTTAGCGTGATTCACCCAATATGGGCTACATCCACAGAAACTCAGCCACCCAATGATTTTATTGTCCAGTGCAAAATAGATTACAATCTCACAAATGCCATACAACAAGATACATCCCAGCTACTTATAATAAGCTTTTTGTAAGCTTCTAGAATTAGGGTTTTACAAAGTCATTTTTTCGCATGATGTGTTAGTAGGAAAACCTTGACATATTAATGGGGAAAAACCTTGATGTGTTAACAAAAAAAAAAATTAGGGGTTGTGCCCCCAAACCCTAGCGAGGATATGTTACGAGTGTACAGTATTTGCATGATCAGTCACCACATAACAAGTAAAAGCATACACATAAAGAACACCATGATGTTAGAACCAAAATCTCATATATATGTATGTATGTATGTATATATATATACATACATACATACATATATACATATACATATATATACATATATAGATGTATGTATGTATGTATATATATATGTATATATCAAAATGTGTGTCATGTACATGTATCACACCACTGTGTCAAAATGTGGTGTTTGTATATCTATGTATGCTTATACATCAAAACAATGCTATATAAAAATAATATCATCACTACAAAATTGACATGTATACAAAATGGACCCCTAGCCCTTGGTCATATGGCTCCTCGGGCCCTCTAGTCCCAGCGGCAATGAAACTTTGGGCTAGACAGAAGGGACAAAATGCGATCGGTGTGAGCACAAGATTGAAAAGCTTGCCCGTAGTCCATGAATCTCTCCCCACAACTCTACAACCTCCAAATATACTTGTGCCTCTCACTCTCGGGACTGCCTCAAATCCTCTTGAAGCTACTATAGCTAAGGATCCGCAGTCGGCCTCACAATTGTTGCCTACCCATCAAGGCCATTAAGACGACTTTGAAGGGTGTCACATGCTCTCTCAGCACTCATTTCCCTCATAAAGGGCTTGGTATCACTCGATGAGTGTAGTTTGTAGCTCGACTACCTGTTGATCTCTCTACCTAGTCATTGTGATGGCATCAATAGTCCTCTATATGACCTCTATGCATGCCTCTTCATACGTTGTCCTCGAATGTGCAATAAGCTCAAATAGGTGGGCATGTCACCCTACTAAAGCTAGCCTATATGCCTCAAGGATGCTACCCTAGACTGGCTCAACCAAGGACACCTCAGAGATGCACTGCCCAATGAATGTGATCTACTCTTGTGCACGTCCACTACAACCATAGAGTAGTAGACATTGTGGGTATCACATGATATATAAACAAAAGCATGTATATACATGAGATAAGGTTTCAATATGAAATACTAAAAGGAAACAACATAAATCATAGACATACCAGGATATCTGACCTACCAGTGTGGGTCTAGGGGAGGTGTGATGCTAGGACTTGCACATGTCCCTACTATTACTGCTACTTCCAGGGGAGGGACATTGGCTATCATCGGCACCGTTGATGAGATTGGGACAACTAAAAGAGGTGGTGAAAGCCTCTACCACTTCCTGGACCTCTTTGCTGCCACACCAATCACCTCTGCTCTCCCATCATTATCATCACTACCTCGGTCCTCTCCTCCTCCTACTCTTGCCTCCCCTTGGGCACTGAAATCGCCCCTGGGGGCATCTGCTGGTGAAATTAGGGTAGGACCATGTGTATCCCACCAAGTTTGGAAGCCACATGTGATCCCTACATCATCCACATACAACATTGGTGATTGATCATTATTTCTTGACCCATCATCACTAGTGACGATGTATAATATGGTTGGATGATGATGATTTCCCATTCTAACTACACTCCTGACTGGTCATGCGTATGTCGAGGGGGTTGAGGGAATGTTTTATTAAATCTTGAACTGGCAAATGAACCTATGCCAGTAATCTGATATAATAATATAATCTATGTAGCCTGTCAGGAAATGATCACATTGCATATGTCACAGTTGTCACCTTTCAGAGGTCCATCACATACCTTGATATGGTTGCCACCTAACACCATTGAACCACAATGTGTCAAACTGTAGCCATCAAAATTATAAATCTCCAAGCCTCCAATTGCATACCATGGGTACATGTGGGCCATCAATGTACCACGGGTTGTCCCCTAGGAATACTCGATTGGTCAGGTGTAAGTAATATGTGTAAAATCCCAAACCTATAGTAGTGTGTAGGTTGTAAGGATAGAATACTCATAATATACAAACCTACCCAACTCATGGTAGAGGTGAGTGAGCATGTTACAACCCCAAGAAAAAATGGTCTACTGCTCCTCCATCTCTCTGATGGTATGGATGAGGCCCACATGCAAGTGCAAGCCTTGCTCATCCATGGTCACTTGAAGGGCGACTGTAACCACCATCACCCTCCTCAGCGATGGTACTATCACACACCCATGCTCAAACCATTTGATGTAGATGTGGTAGGTAGTGTTGTCGAGGTCAGTGTGCCCGATGTAGTACTACTGGCCCTCAATCACCTCTTAGGGTGACTGCATGTCATCATGGACCACTGACCGTCTACTGATGGGTAGGCCTATGATTCAGTAAACGTCCTCTAAAGTAACCATCATCTCTCTTAATGAAAATTGGAAGCTAGATGTGGTTGCATCCCAATGCTCCATGAGTGCCATCAAAATTCAAAAATGGTAAAGCATCTTGAGTAGTATGTAGACCTACCATAGGCCTACCCTTGGAGATGATCTTCGTCGTCAAGATACATCAGGCCAATCTAGTCACACAACATCCTGAGCATGCACCCACCTTCATGCTCGTGCATCTCAGGATAATCCTACAAAATAAAAACAAAGTTCATGTAAAATCCATCTACACCAAAAATATTATAACTTCTACATCAAATGTTTTCTACGCGACCTCTGGGACAGAGGCGTGTTGCACAAACATCTATGTGACACATTGCTATCTAGGGTTGTCTACCATGAGAATTGCATGGACGAAAGTGCGCAAGGTAGACATCAACATAGAAAAATGTTTCCAAAACATTGTTAGGATGATAGTGCACCATCCAAATGCATTCACGCCAATCAGACACATGCACTGCGATAAAATTGGAAAATCCTAAAAAATGACTAAAAATGGACACACAAGGTTGAAATGAACTTACCTCATCAACATTGTCTCCCTAGGCTATCGCTCGATGCAGCTACTCAATCCTTAGCTCCTTGAAATCTCATATGCAAGGCATTGTGCTGACTTTCTCTCACAAAATTCAACAAATCGCTCATAGTGACTAGTACAAATAAACCTTCTATGGTCCCTCCTGGGTATATATCGTTCATTTGGGACTCATTTTTCCTCGTGAATGTGGTTCTTCCATTCTTCCTATTTTCACCCCACCTAGTTGGGGGAAAAAACATGAGGGGCATATACTCACCTCTTCATCATATTTTTCCTTCAAATAATTGTATTTTTCTTGAGCATTCCTCTTGCCATTGTAGCTTCTTCCAATTTTTGAGTTGACCTAAATTTGAGTTTTGGTGAATGGAACTTCACATCCAATGTTTTAGTTTCTCACTGAGCTCGATTGTTGGGGTGATTATTAGTATCTACCTACTCGACCTTTTCAGATCTACAGTATCCTTTCAACACATAATTTTATAATTTTTTTAAATTTTTAGGCTCATATTAATGTTCTCCTTTCTACTTTAGTGTAGCTTATTTTTCTCCAAAATCATCTCACTAAAGTGGGGGAAAAATGTACTGTTGTAAATTTCACCCCATGGCAATTTCACATTTATGCACTTGCCCCCCCACATTTATGACAAGAATCTTATGAGATGGAATTGTAATTTCAACTCCATAAAGACTAATGATGAAGCGAGAACAATCTGTCACCTCATTTATCATAAAATTATGATTCATATGCTTGTGCATGCACAAACGTCTACACGATACTCTAGCACCCCTGAGCTTTTCGATTTCAAATGACAAATCTCAAAATCTTGGTCTGTGACACATGTCATCGTGGAAAAATTATGAGTGTAACGACTCTTCCCACCCAGGCAACTTAACAAAAATCTTATTTTCACCCTCATTTGGGAGCATTCTCAGTCTCTTTCACTCCAATTTTCTCCTCTTCTAAATCATGTTTTTATGGTGAAACTCTGCCATTGGTTTCATATCAATAGCCAAAACTCTCTTGCAAGGGTCAAGTGTCACATATATCAAACCAAGAGGGATCTAGAGACTATAGGTATATTTCTCTTGCTCTCTTATCTATTTGCTAGAATTTTATTGTTTCTATATCTTGTGGTAAGGGTTATCCTTCATGGTAGGGTTTACTCTTATCACCATTGTGTCTACTTTTACTTTGTATCTATTGTAAGATGGGTTTAAATGAGCCAACCTAGATCCTAGTGACAACCACAACACTACTAAGCCAAAACCCAATCTAAAACAAGAGAAAATAATAAAAACATGAGAAAAATGAAAGAATCAAATTAAAATCCTTCCCATGCTTGAACTTGCATCACTTCCCTTGTCTCTTCTTATTCTTTTTTTGCAAGCAGATTTGTAGTTGAAGTTGTGCAAATACCTAGAAATTGTAAGCAAGAAAGTTGGAGATAAGTGGCTGCTAAGGAAAAAATGGAGGAGAAAGGCTTCTTTTATAGACAACCATTCGAATGGATGAACGAGATTGATCTTCTAGAAAGATTCCAAGATCGACAGATGAGAAGACATGCAACATAGGAAAGGGGAGGTTACAAAATAGGCAGTCAAGATTAGAAAGACCCAGAGACGATCGACGGTTGAAATTCGAAAATGAGATAGTGGAGGGAGAATATGGATGAATTAAAATTTGAAAATAATTAATTCATGAGAAGGAATCTTTGAACAAGTGGAGGCATAAATAATTTATTTAAATAATTTATTTAAATAATTTATTTGAGGAAAAGGAAAGTGGGAATTTAATTAAAATTATTTATAAAATTATTTTAATTTGTAAGAGAGGGGGACTGCCACATGCAAGACCCCAGGTCACAGAGGGACAAGACGCGAGAGGCTGCCCTAACTTACCTCAGCTAAGTGTAATGTTAGGAAATGTAAGGTGAGAGTGATGAGGACCGTGAGGCCTCTCAATTACTCTACAGGCCCGAAACATAGGAAGGGGCTAGGCGAGCCAGTTTTTAGGTCTAACACTATGCCTCAGAATGCTCTCTATCCGAGGATGAAAGCACAGTCTCTGGAAATTAGTGTGGCTTGTTGGCATCTCAAAAGTACACTGGCATTCATATGACCAAACAACAGTAAAGATGAGGTAAAACTAACAAAACTAGCTAATGGCCTAGCTGACTAACTAAAGCGCCAGAATGATGTGATTAAATAAATGAAATACTCTAATATTATAAAGTAAATAAGCAAGATAAAGAGAGCAAGGATGATCTCACCAAGTAATTCGTTCACCAACTGGTCTTCTGAGAAGCACGTATTCCTACACACAGAAAGAGAGGAGAATATTGGGTGGTTGTATAGAGGTCTTCCTTAGTCAGACCCCTGTTTAGGTGTTCCCACCTCCATGGACAACCTAGGAAACAAGATAAAGAAAGCAATACAATAAAGAGAACAAAAGCAGTTCAAAACAATATAGTGCTAACTCAACCAAATGATAGAGGAGAGGAGAGGGAAGCTTACCACCTCCACCAAGAGCACTCAAGGCTGCTTTAGGGAGAAAATGAGAGGAACTCAAGCCTCTGCTACAATGGCCTGGTCCCAAACTTGCTCTACCGACGTGATGGAGTGTTGCTTTGTTGCTATGGAATGAAAGAATGCTACTTAAAGCTTGTAATGGATGCAAAAGAGTGTGTTGAAGCTTATGGAGTGAATGTAGAAGTTGTGAAGAAGCTAGAATGCATGTTGAAAGAGTGAATATGAAGAAGGAATGAAGAGAAATGACCATACTCAGGTTGGTCGGCTGAAGGGGATGTTACAAATTCACTTCCAATAAGAAGAGTAATGCTTCTGCAGGTTTAGCCATAAGAATCTGCCAGGGACGTAAGTGCATCACATAGACATCTACATGCTGCGTGGGCATCCCCGACAGAAACACCTCCACCAACGCTCAAAGCAGGCGCCAAGTGGGATGCAAGTAGTGGGATTAGGTTGAAATAAGCCTCCAAACTTGGTTTTCTAAGGTGTATAAAGGAAAAAAGGAAATTTGCACATGCAGTGCAAATTTGCTCTTATACATTTTTCCCCCACTTTAGCGAGCATGAATACTGATGAGTGCTTGGTAAAGTAGATCAATGAAGATTAAGGTTAGAAATGTATACCTAAACCGTCGAGGAAGAAAACTATGATCTAGCAAACCTGAAGGTGTAGGGAAAGCAAAGGACTTCATAGCTGCTCAAAACTATGAAGTTAGAAAAACAAAGCATGTTACAGGCCTGCAAAATTGCGAGGCAACCCCTAAGATCTCTTGCATGAAAGAAGCCTCGTGAAGTAAGCACCTTACAAACCTGCAAGCCTACAAGGAAGGTATCCTCCAAGATCTCTCACATGAAGGAAGCCCAAAGGAAGTGGACTTCACAGAGTCAAGAAGCGGTGACACGTTTACCTGCAGATAGAACATGTCAAAAGCGGTGACACATCTACCCACAAATAGAACATGTCAAAAGCGGTGACACGCCTACCCAGAGATAGAACATGTCAAAAGTGACAACACGTCTACCTGCAGATAGAACATGTCAAAAGCGGTGACATGTCTACCCACATATAGAACATGTCAAAAGAGGCAACACTTCTACTTGTAGATAGAACATGTCAAAAGTGACTGTGTAGGAAAATAAGCGGACACTCATGTAGACCGTTAATAAGTAACACTTTCAAAAGGGTCCCTTAGGAACCTGACATGAAAAAGAAGGGGTCCACTCAAGGGATGCACTATTTGAAAGGTAAGGTCTAGTTAGACTGCCCCCAAGCTAGATGCGAAAAGTTGAATGTAATAAGTCTAGTCGGGCTGCCCCCAAGCTAGACATGAAAATAATCCATTCAAAATAGAGACTTTCAAAGAAGGGTCCCTTGGGAACCCATCGTGAGGAAGAAGGGGGGTCCACCCAAGGGACACACAATTCAAAAGCAGTTGTTCTTCTCAGAGTGATCCATCACCAAGGAATCCTTTCGAAAGATGTTCACTTCATCAAGGAATTTGAAAGGAAGGCTATGCCCTCATGCGAGGGGAAATAAAAGTTGTTCCCACTTCAGAGGAAGTTCTTCAAGTCCTTTCTTTACGAACCTGTGATGAAGGAAACACATTCGGTTAGGGTTCCAAGTTGAGAATGTGATTCTAAGGACAAGTTTGTGAAGAATTTCAAGAAAAGATCTATTGGCAATGAATGCATTTTTTGAAAGTTGAAGTGTTAAAGAAAGGCGTTGTCACACATGAAAGGGACAACTCAAGTGAAGAAAATAAAAAGCTAAAGAAAGCAAAAAGAGAGAAAACACAAACAAAGGACACATGGGTAGCCTGATATTTTGGGGTCAGAATTGCTCATAAATATATATATATATATATATATGTATAATAATAGTATATAAATGAACTGTCATCAACCCCCTACTATATCAGTTCATGTGCGGAATGCACGAGAAGAAAAAGTAAAAATAAAAAAATTGGGTCAACATGGAAGGGGAGCCTAAATGCCCCCAACACTTTGCATTGTCCCCAATTTAATGAAAATCAAGCACAAACATGGAAGAATGATGATACAAATAGAAGAAGGTTTATGACACCAAAAAAACACTTGTATCCAAGCACCAACAGGGGTGACGAGGGTCATCTAGGAACACATAGCATGAGCACGGGGAACACATCACAAAACACACACACACACACAAGATCAAGAAAAGGGGCCTCCTCCTAACATTTATTGGCCAAGAGGTCATCCGCTTCCCAATCTAAATCCTCATAAGGGGAAAGAGGATGAGCCTACAAGGGTAGAATGTTAAGAGGAGGAGCATCCAGCCCTCCCACAACAAGGGCTAAGGAAGAGGGCCCCTCAAGGTCCTCAACACTAAGCTCTTGTGGAGTCAAGGTCAACAATTTTGTGAACATTGCTGATAGGCCCGAGACCTTGTCCACAGAATTAAACATACACCCCACAAGAGTGTGGTGTCTAATGCTAGCGGCTGAGACAAGTTGTGTCTGAGGTTTTCCGAATGACTTGGGAGTAGTGACGAACTCTAGGGAAGTCGGGGCTAGTTCTGTTATCAGGACCAAACAAGTCATCGCGGGGCTACCACATGGAGAAGGTGAGGTCCTCCTATGTTCTCTATTTCCAGAGGGACCATCCTCCACCTCTCATTTCATCGGAGGAGATGAACTCCCCACAGACGAGGCTAGAGGCATGGAGGAAGAGGAGGAAATAACCACAATGGATACAATTGAAGTATTGATCATATCCACGGGCTTCGAGAAGGGCTGGATATCTGGAATGGACATCAGCAAAGGTGGCTCCACCGAAGGAGTGATGAACACCTGTACCGATTTAGGGTTAGGCGCATTTGTACTCAAAATGGAAGCTGGAAGCAGTACAAAGCCAGACTGAAGAGAAGTAGAAGGAAGGGAGGAAGAAGACATTACAGTAGGCCCTGAAGTAGGGGTGGTCATTTCTTCCTCCTTCTTTTGCGAGGTGGTTTGCTTGGCCAGGAGATCCTTTCACTAGCACTTGCGTTCACGTGCAAGGTAGTTTCTAAGGCTCTTAGAGTTAGAGGCTGAAGTTTGTGAAGGGACAAGAGGTTCTTGCTCAACCATAGGAAAATCCACTACAACCGTTTCTGGTGGAGGGACAGGTTCCTATACGAGAGCAAGGGGAATAGGTTGAGAAGCAACAGGAGGAGTCAACTCAAGAGCCTCAGCAGGGGGCCTCTTCCCACTCATTGCCTTAGGAGCAGGAGCAATAGGAGGCCACAGGTCGAACTCTCTACGAGAACCTTTCTGTCTACTATATAAGTAATACCACAGTTTGGGGTATTCATTAGGGAGGTCCACAATCTTAATCTTGTGCCTATGCCAAGGAGGAATCATCGGACTCAGTGGGTAGCCGCCAGGCTGGCTCATCCAATACTCTTCCCAAGAAGGGGGAAAGGATGATGCAAACTAAGAGGAGGTAGCCTTCTCTTTGCCTTTACAGTCCATCATGGACTTCTCCTTCTCTTTCAGAGAAGGAATAGTAGTTGGTGTGGGCTTCTTCTTCTCTTCTCGGGAAGAGGAGGCGACTGATTGTTCTATAATAGGAATGGTCAGTTTTGGCTCCCCTTTGCCCCCAGTTTTATACTTCACATAGTTCTTGTAAAGTAGGTCCATTTTCAGAGGAAGTGGACTAATCGGGGAGGGTCAAAAGTGATCCAATGAATATCCACCATGGGACACCAAGGGCTAGTATGCAATGTCATGCACTACATGCACGACACCTTCATGGGAGAACTTTAAACACTTGTGAATGACAGGGACAATTCAAATCATGGAGGTGAGCCAGGGTATACCTAGCTTCAGCCTGAATAGATCTGACTTTGGGATAACATCGAATACTATGTCGACAACCCTAGGTCCAACCAAGATGGACAAAGTGATTGAGCCATAGGGTTTAAGGCACAAACCATCGTGTGTACGGATGGTAGATTTCATTTCTTCATATTTTTCCTTTTGTAATGAGTTTAATACTAATGTCTCCTCAGTGATAACATTCACATGACTCGTGGGGTCTATCAAGAATCCTATCATAATGTTACCATTGACACGAGCAGGAATGTAGAGAGGCGAAGGCTTGTTGTTTAAGGGTAAATCCTATGATGTAAATGGAATGTCCGATGAACCAGGTGCAAGTGGAACAATGGAAGTTATCGTGACCATACTAACATAGGCCTCGGGCTGTGTAACAAAATCAATGGGATCAATAATCATGTCAGCAGAGTGTGACAGAAACGGGTCCATGTATATCTACAATTCACTATTAGCCTTCACCACTGATTTGTTAGCATTTTTTTTGTTCCCATTGAGATGAATGGTACCGTCCTCAATGCGGTCTTGTATTTCATGATGCAACCACATACACCATTCGATATCATGTCCATTAACATGATGGTACTGATAAAAAGTGCTCCCATCATACCAATTAGGGTAAGGTTCTTTAACAGGATTAGGAGTCAGTAAACTTATGATCTTATCCTTCAACAACTTCTGTAAGATGAAGGTATAAGATTCTGATAACTTTGTGAACTTCTAGTTTCATTTGAGGCTATTTTCATTAGCAGCGGCTACTACATTCACAAGATCTTTACCTTTCCCAGAGATTGATACAATTGAATTTCCCTCAGAATGAGAGGAGGATCCCCCGAATTGAGCAATTATCTGTTGATACTCTCATAAGGTCATACACAAGTGCACGAAAGAAGAGTATTTCATAAGGGAAAACTTCTCTTTCCAAGGCCTTTGTAAGTTCCCTATGAACACCTTCTGTACGTTAGAATTGGGCAGTTGATATGAGATTTGTGAAAGGAGCGCTTGATAACACACTATGAAATCAGTGATCTTTTCATTATCTCCTTGTTTACATCGAACGAGATCTGAAAAGTCATCTTCAGTTTGATGTTTGCTTGGAACTATCTAAGGAATTGATTTAAAAGTTGATTGAATGAGAAGATAGAGTTGTCAAGCAATGAGCAGTACCTTTCAAGTGTCGTATCCTTGAGAGATTGAGGAAACAATTTGGCCATGAATGCATCATGATGGAAGAAGTTAGTGCAAAGGGCATTAAAGGAAGACACATGTGTCCACGGATCTACCTTACCACCAAAATTCTCAAATTTAGGGATCTCCATTCCTTGAGGAAAAGAAGTGTTCAAGATGGCGACTGACAATGGGCTATTTTGGAAGAAAAGCTAGATGGCGACCGACAATGGGCTATGTTAGGAAATGCAAGGTGAGAGTGACGAGGACCGTGAGACCTCTCAATCACTCTACAGGCCTGAAACACAAGAAGGGGCTAGGCGAGCCAATTTTTAGGTCTAACACTACGCCTCAAAAAGCTCTTTGTCTGTGGATGAAAGCACAGTCTTTGGACGTCAGCCTGATGCCCTGGCGTCTCAAAAATACGTTGGTGTCTATACAACTAGACAATAGTAAAGATGAGATCAAACCAACAAAACTAGCTAATGACCCAGTTGAATAACTAAAGTGCCAGAATGATGTGATTAAATAAATGAAATAATCTCTAAAATTATAAAGTAAATAAGCTAGAGAAAAGAGAGCAAGGAGGATCTCACCAAGAAATTCGTTCACCAGCTGGTCTTCCGAGAAGCACATACTCCTACACACAAAAAGAGAGGAGAATGTTGGGTGGTTGTATAGGGGTCTACCTCAGTTAGACCCTCATTTAGGTGTTCTCACCTCCACGGATAGCCTAGGAAACAAGATAAAGAAAGCAATACAATAAAGAGCACAAAATCACTTCAAAATAGTATAGAGATCACTCAACCAAATGATAGAGGAGAGGAGAGGGAAGCTTACCACCTCCACCAAGAGAACTCAAGGCTTCTTGGGGGAGAAAATGAGAGGAACTCAAGCCTTTGTTGTAATGGCGTGGTCCCAAAATTGCTCTACCAACGTGATTGAGTGTTGCTTTGCTGCTATGGAATGCAAGAATGTTGCTTGAAGCTTGTAATGGATGCAAGAGAGTGTGTTGAAGCTTATGGAGTGAATGTAGAAGTTGTGAAGATGCTAGAATGCATTTTGAAGGAGTGAATATGAAGAGGGAATGAAGTGAAACGACCATATTTAGGTTAGTCGTCTGAAGGGGGCATTACAACTTCAATTCCACTGAAAAGAGTAACGCCTCTGCAGGTTCAACCACAAGAATCTGCTAGGGACATAAGCATGCCACACAGACATCTGTGCGTCACACGGGCATCCCTGATAGAAATGCCTCCACCGACGCTCAAAAAAGGTGCCAAGTGGGATGCAAGCAATGGGCTTAGGTGGAAATAAGCCTCCAAACTTGGTTTTCTAAGGTGGATAAAAGGAAAAAAGGGGATTTGCACATGGGGTGCAAATTCGCTCTTATACATAATTAAATAAGAGGAAATGGGAAAAGAGCATTAAATAATTAATTTGAGTTAATTATTTAATAGAAGGGAAGTATTGGAAGATAATTAAATAATTTCGACAATTATTTAACTATAGAAGAATTCAAATATTAGTGAATAGTTAAATAATTAATTTTAATTATTTAACTATAGACGAATGATGATAAGCAAATAATTAAATAAATAAAAATTTATTTAAATATTGAAGAAAGGGGAAATTAGCGATGCAATTAATTTATTTAATTGATCAAAATAGAATAAAGTTAAGAAGTGAATTAATTAAATAATTGAAATTATTTAATTAATAGAGGAATATGATCAAGAATAATTAAATAATTAAAATTATTTAATTATGTGGAGACGAAGACCAAGAAAAATGGAGCTCGCAGACTAAGACATTTTTCAGTGTCTACATCTACTTTATTTTGTGTCTATTATTCTCTCTATCTATCTAGTGATCCGTGGAGGTGGGAACACCAAAACAAGGGTTTGACTGCGGCAAGCCCCAAAATTTCCCTAAAAGTTTTCTCTGTCCTTCTTGTGTGTAGGTTATTCGTGAGGAGCTTGTTGAAGGTTTTGTGAGAATAGGACCTCTTGTAAGTTGGCATCTCTTTTTTCTTATAAAGTATTCTTCTTGTCTTTTTTGCACATTCTTACTTTATGTTAATTTAGTAGATTAAACAAACCTCAGGTCTTGAACAATTAGTAGATTCCTTGAGTTTTACATGAAGGGTTTAATTCTTTTCCTATATGAAACACCAATGCATCCCTGAGATGACAACGCGTCACTCTATCATCTCACTCGTGCACAAATTTCCTTTAGATGGGAGCTTCTCCTTCTATCTTAGAAATATTTTCAATATGCTCTTTCGGTCCTTGAAGTTGTCTGTCTATAACCAATCCTGAAACTCTGCTTTTAATAAATTTTTTCAATCTCTTTCATCTTAATCTTTCAGTTAATCTTGAGGTAGTCTTTAGGTGACCGAGGAAAATTTGTTCCCTATTGATTCTTCTTTAAGACATGGGAGTAGTGAATCCCCTCCTTCACAATTCCCGTCTAGTGATGGGTGATCTATCTTCCTCCCAAAGTTATAATGTAGATCTTTAATTCCTATGAGATTGTAGTATTGTTGGGGGAATGACTTGTTGGATCCCAAACACTCTTGAAACATGTTGATTATAGAAACACTCAATCACTACATGGTTTGTTTCCCAATAAACCACCATGATCTCCTAATGTGCTCTAGTTAGAATAGATCATCTACATCAAAGAATATCTACCTATATGTACACCAAATAATATTGTGTTGTGATGAATAATCAAAAATATGTCACCATCCCAATAATGGTGTCACCTTACTCCATCTCCCAATGTTACTAATCTCCCACCAAAAATCTAATGTTTTCCCTTTATTTTTAGAAATCGGTTGTTAGGAAAAGGTGTGTTGTACACCTTGCATAATGTATTTAATGTAATTATTTTTGGGGCCATTTTATGTTGCATGTAACATTGGGACATAAGTTAAGTTGATAAAAATGTAATTATTTAATATTGGGGAAAATAAATAAATAAAGTAGCCAATATTAAATATAGGGACATGGTTTTGCAATCTAATGGTTTTAGTCACATGGTTTTGTGTAATACCACTTGGTGGTTTTGTGGGAGCTTACTTCTATAAAAGCAACCACAAGGGTAGTTGTTTAGGTTGGGAAGTTTACATGTAAGCTCTGGTTAGCATTTTTGAGGGTTTGAAGCATGGCATGGGATGTGTGGTTGCATGCTTGTTCACATGGATTACTTGGAGAGGGCTTGTTGCTTCAATGGTGTTCATGGAGACTTTGAAGATGTATTGTAATATTTATTGCTGAATAATACATGAGAGATAGGTGCTTTTGGAGGCTGGTTTTTTCCCTCTTGAGGGTTTTCCCAAGGTATATCTTGTGTCATATTTTCATGGGCATGTTTTCTATTCTCTTGCATGTGGATTCTAAATACTTAGTTGCATAGATTTCTCTTTTGGGTTATGTGGAAATTGTCTTTAAATGGCTGCAAGTTTCCAACTAGTAGCTTTCAAGATACACAAACCCATAGCTGAAACAACACCCACAACAAGTGCCAACACATCCAACTATCCATACCTCCAAGGTATACAAAACATAGTAAACTCATGTCAACAACATCTCCACCCATAAACTGCAATCACAAACTCCAAGTGCAAACCTGTCAAAGAATGATATACACATCCAAGAGATCCCACTGCAAGGGTAATGAAAATCTGAAAAAATATCAAGGTATACCAAGTCTACCAATAGCATCATATAGAAAGTGTAAATAACATCATGTAGTACCAAGGAATCATCCACAATGATATGCAAACTTGTAAATCAATAACCTATAAGAACAACTCTCACCACAAGTCTCCATAGCTCTCCCAAGTTCTCCACACCCAACAAAGGAAAAAGATAAAGGAACCTCCATGTCATTACCCAAGAACATAAGTAAAAACACATGACCACAAGCTAGTGTTTGATAGCTCCAACCAAACCTCAAACTAATGTAATGTGAATCTGAACATCCAAGAAGATAACCAAGACCAAAGAGAGAAACATTGCACATCATATACCTATAGAAAATCCTTCTACATACACCTCTAAATGCCAACTGTGTCAAGTATGATCTCCTCCACAACACCCCAAAAGAAAATCCACAACAACACCCAACCGTTCAATCACCAAGATCAAACATAACATATGTATCATGTAATCAACATGGATGTAGGCCTCTCATAATCGAAGAAGATCAAACTAAATCCATTCCCAGTGAAGGAAATAAGCCCAAAACATCTCCTAAACTCAACATCAATGAATGCAATCACAATGCATAAGGAGATAAAGCATGAACATGCCAAAACCCCTCAAATGAACCCTCCAAAACCATATATCCATAGCTCAAGATCCATATGCATGAGAAGATAAAGCATAAACATAAAGCACCTGAAAGAAATAATGGGAAATACCTCTCAAGTGAAACCACTGAGTAGACCAAGAGTTGGGAATGAGAATGCTCCTCCAAGACATCTGAGTCATCAAGAATCATCCAAGAACACTCTCCTCATAGGTCCATGTTGAACTCATCTCCAACTAAGGTGTAGGATCCTCAAACTTCCCGCTAAAATCTCATCAAGAGTGACCATCTCAACACATGTCTCTAATCACAAGAGAACTCAAGCCTCACCTATGTCTCCAATTATCCATGAGTACTTGTAACCAACCAATCCATTCCAAACTACAAATGCAATATAGCACCATCATGAAGTAATCAAGCAAATGTTGATGTACCGAATACCAAGAGAACCACACAAGATCAATGTCAAAGCTCTAATCATGAATCAGGAACATAAACATGACATTTGTGATCTAACCATCTCCTCCTAGGAGATCACATGCACCATAACATACATATATACATCTTGCTATCAAGAGAACAAGTACCATGTCACAAATCTAAGCTAGCATCAAGAGTAAACCATGACATAATAGCTAAACACTCTAAACCAAGAAACCATATCCCCAATCATATGAAGATAACCATACCAAATGACGCATTTGTGTCATTTCCAATAACTCCCACTGAATTGTGATACCGAGTCACACATGGAATTGTGACAACCATCCTCTCCATGAATATCATCTAGGTCTACACACACAACTAAAATGTCAATAACATAAAAAGTAAAACCAAAATCTCCAAGCCGAGAAGATACCTACAACCACCAAACCATCATAAACAAATCCAACACTACCAATCCATCACTGTCAAAAACTCCCATTGAAAAGTGTAATCAAGCTATCCATGAAATCATGATAATAATCTCCTCATGATGATCAACCAAATGCCCTCACACAATCAAATAACTCAAATGTAACAAGAGATCCCAAAAGGCAAAGTAAAACCATGATCCTCATACCAAGAAGATAAACTGCCACAACCATAATCAAGAACCAATCAAACACAACCAACAATGCACCTCCATAAACCATAATGACATGTCAAAGTATCTAAAGCACAAGAAATATCCATGACACCATGATCACCGCCAAGTGTAACAACAACAACCACTATGTGTCCACATATCTGCATAATCATAGTCAATTGCATAGGTCTCATATCATGACTATACTTGGTAATACCATCTCACCTCCTCAATAATGACAACAAAACTAGCAAACCAAGTGACTAAACCAATCCACCAAAACTAAAAATGCATCAACACTGAAATATCAATGGGAAAAGACAACCCATGTCCAAGTCATAAATGCAACATGTAAGTATAGGCTGCCCACAACATTGCACAACTTGTAGATACAATAATGCAACATAAAAATCCAACCAAATAATGATAACCATATCAAATGAGAGAATATTCTGAGATGTACAACTGAGCATACAATGAATCCAACATCAAATCTCTAAGATCCGATCATCCATAAACTCATAGCATCACCATAGTCAAAGTAACCCATAAATAAATCAAGTAAGAAAAAAACAAATAAACCATGCCAAAATAACTCCAAACCTTATCCACTATGTAGTGCTCTGAACAAGCTTTTTGTTGACTATTCGAAGTCCAAAATCTGACTTCGTATGCACCCGATATCACCTCTTGAAGCTCAAATAGAACATCTGACTTTGACCAAGCAAAACACTGTCAAAACTACAAAATATGGAGAGAAAAAAATTGGTACCACAGTGTAGAGCTCTAAGTAACCTTTCCAAAAAGTCCAAGAAGTCAAAAAATTGACATCGTGAGTGAAATTTATGCCTCCTAGAATAAAACTGCTCCAATCTGACTATAAAGGCTAATCAAAGTGGACCCCACCCCAAAAAATAAATTATTTTTTTCTGCACTTTAAAGGGGATTCGACTAACTACTAGACCAAAATCACCTATGTACATACAAAAACGCATGAAAAAAATACATAACAACATACATGGAAACATACATAACATGACGAGACGTCGTAGTGCGGGGCCCGCCAGACAAGCGACCACTGAGTAAAGCGGAAGACGGGAGAAAACGCCTGGTGATGGTTAGGTAGGAGTTAATGGAGCCATCAAGTGGGTTTTCTCACCTGTTTCCAGGTGAAAAAGGCTGGAAGCTTAGCTTTGTCGACAAGTTTCTTTTGTCTAGAGCGAAAAAAGTGGAAGAGAATGACATGGGCCTTTTAGGAGCCTTTTATGTTTTGAGAAAGAAAGGTGAAAATACTATTTGTTTCCAGTCTACACGTTGAAAGGAAAAGCTAAAGGACTGAGTGCACGTGGATGAGTTGGAGGAGAAAAGCTAGAAAATCGACGTTGTAAGTTGAAGTTTGGAGTGCACGTGGAGGAGTTGGAGTGTGTTACTGACCAAATCGAGGTGAGGGGTAATTCAGTTATAGGTAGAGGGTTTTACAAGATCATTTAATTTGTAATTTGGGAAACACAATGTGGAGTATTTCAGTTACCTGAATGTCCTTGTTTAAATGTATGAATGTCTTCAAAATCACACATTCCATTGTTGTGTTCAAATTTCAGTCGATTGAAAAAAAAGAGTGCACAAAATAATTATGAATGGGAAACACAGTGTTGGGTTTCAGTTATTTGAATCTCCTTGTTTAAATGTAAAGGGTTGTCTCATGGTGGGTTGCTTGCTTCTTAACACCCACAATTTTACAACATGGAATGTTACAAAACAATATGAATGTATTCAAAATCACATATTCCATTGTTGTGTTTTAATTTCAGTCGATTGAAAAAAAAGTGCACAAAATAATTGTAAAAGGGAAACACAGTGTTGGGTTTCAGTTATTTGAATATCCCTGTTTAAATGTAAAGGGTTGTCTCATGGCGGGTTGCTTGCTTCTTAACACCCACAGTTTTGCAACATGGAATGTTACAAAATAATATGAATGTCTTCCAAATCACACATTCCATTGTTGTGTTTAAATTTCACTCGATTGAAAAAAAAGTGCACAAAATAATTGTAAATGTGAAACACAGTATTGGGTTTCAGTTATTTGAATCTCCTTGTTTAAATGTAAAGGGTTGTCTCATGGTGGGTTGCTTGCTTCTTAAAACCCATGGTTTTGCAACATGGCATGTTACAAAACACTATAAATGTGTTCAAAATCACATATTCGATTGTTGTGTTTAAATTTTGCATGATTGAAAAAAAAGTGCAAAAATAATTATAATTGGAAAAACACAATGTTGGATTCCAGTTATTTGAATCTCCTTGTTTAAATGTAAAGGGTTGTCTCATGGTGGGTTGCTTGATTCTTAACACCCACGATTTTGCAACATCGAATGTTACAAGACAGTATGAATGTCTTCAAAATCACACATTCCATTGTTGTGTTTAAATTTTACACCATTGAAAAAAAAAAGTGCACAAAATAATTGTAAATGGGAAACATAGTGTTGGGTTTTAGTTATTTGAATCTCCCTATTTAAATGTAAAGGGTTGTCTCATGGTGGGTTGCTTGATTCTTAACACCCACGATTTTGTAACATGGAATGTTACAAGATGGTATGAATGTCTTCGAAATCACACGTTTCATTGTTGTGTTTAAATTTCATACCATTGAAAGAAAAAAGTGCACAAAATAATTGCAATTGGCAAAACACAATGTTGGGTTTTAGTTATTTGAATCTCGCTATTCAAATGTAAAGGGTTGTCTCACAGTTGCTTGCTTGCTTCTTAACACCCACGGTTTTGCAACATGGCATGTTACAAAATAGTATAAATGTGTTCAAAATCACATACTCCATTGTTGTGTTGAAATTTTGAATAATTGAAAAAAAAGTGTAGAAAATAATTATAATTGGGAAAACACAATGTTGGGTTTTAGTTATTTGAATCTCCCTGTTTAAATGTAAAGGGTTATCTCATGGTGGGTTAGTTGATTCTTAACTCCCATGGTTTTGCAACATGGAATCTTACAAGACATTATGAATGTATTTGAAATCACATATTCCATTGTTCTATTTAAATATTACATGATTGAAAAAAAAGTGCAGAAAATAATTGTAATTGAGAAAAACACAATGTTGGGTTTCAGTTATTTGGATCTCCCTGTTTAAATGTAAAGGGTTTTCTCATGGTGGGTTACTTGATTCTTAACACCCACGATTTTGCAACATGGAATGTTACAAAATAGTATGAATGTCTTACAAATCACACATTCCATTGTTGTGTTTAAATTTCACTTGATTGAAAAAAAAAGTGCATAAAATAATTGTAAATGGGAAACACAGTGTTGGCTTTCAGTAATTTGAATCTCCTTGTTTAAATGTAAAGGGTTGTCTCATGGTGGGTTGCTTGCTTCTTCACACCCATGTTTTGCAACATGGAATGTTACAAGACAGTATGAATGTCTTTGAAATAACACATTCCATTGTTGTGTTTAAATTTTGCACCATTGAAAAAAAAAGTGCACAAAATAATTACAATTGGGAAAACACAGTGTTGGGTTTCAATTATATGAATCTCCCAGTTCAAATGTAAAGGGTTGTCTCATGGTTGGTTTCTTGTTTCTTAACACCCACGGTTTTTCAACATGGCATGTTACAAAACACTATAAATGTGTTCAAAATCACATATTTCATTGTTGTGTTTAAATTTTGCATGATTAAAAAAAAGTGTAGAAAATAATTGTAATTGGGAAAACACAATGTTGGGTTTTAGTTATTTTAATCTCCTTGTTTAAATGTAAAGGGTTGTCTCATGGTGGGTTGCTTGCTTCTTAACACCCACAGTTTTACAACATGGAATGTTACAAGACAGTATGAATGTCTTCCAAATTACATATTCCATTGTTGTGTTTAAATTTCACTCGATTGAAAAAAAAAGTGCACAAAATAATTGTAAATGGAAAACACAATGTTGGGTTTCCATTATTTGAATCTCCCTATTTAAATGTAAAGGGTTGTTTCATGGTGGGTTGCTTGCTTCTTAACACCCACAGTTTTGCAACATGGAATGTTACAAAACAGTGTGAATGTCTTCGAAATCACACATTCCATTGTTGTGTTTAAATTTCACTCGATTGAAAAAAAAAGTGCACAAAATAATTATAAATGGGAAACACAGTGTTGGGTTTCAGTTATTTGAATCTCCCTATTTAAATGTAAAGGGTTGTCTGATGGTGAGTTGCTTGATTCTTAACACCCATAGTTTTGCAACATGAAATGTTACAAGATAGTATGAATGTCTTTGAAATCACATATTCCATTGTTGTGTTTAAATTTCACTCAATTGAAAAAAAAGTGCACAAAATAATTGTAAATGGGAAAACACAGTGTTGAGTTTTAGTTATTTGAATCTCCTTGTTCAAATGTAAAGGGTTGTCTCATGGTGGGTTTCTCACTTCTTAACACCCACAGTTTTGCAACATGGCATGTTACAAAACAGTATAAATGTGTTCAAAATCACATATTCCATTGTTCTTTTTAAATTTTGCATGATTGAAAAAAAGTGTAGAAAATATTTGTAATTGGGAAAACACAATGTTGGGTTTCAGTTATTTGAATCTCCCTGTTTAAATGTAAAGGGTTGTCTCATGGTGGTTTGCTTGCTTCTTAACACCCACGGTTTTGCAACATGGAATGTTACAAAACAATATTAAAGTCTTCCAAATCACACCTTCCATTGTTGTGTTTTAATTTTAGTTGATTGAAAAAAAAGGTGCACAAGACAATTGTAAATGGGAAACACAATGTTGGGTTTCAGTTATTTGAATCTCTTGTTTAAATGTAAAGGGTTGTCTTATGGTGGGTTGCTTGCTTCTTCACACCCACAGTTTTGCAACATGGAATGTTACAAGACAGTATGAATGTCTTTGAAAACACACATTCCATTGTTTTGATTTAATTTCAGTCAATTGAAAAAAAAGTGCACAAAATAATTGTAAATGGGAAACACAATGTTGGGTTTCAGTTATTCGAATCTCCTTGTTTAAATGTAAAGGGTTGTCTCATGGTGGGTTGCTTGCTTCTTAACCCCCACAATTTTGCAACATGGAATGTTACAAAACAGTATGAATGTCTTCGAAATCACACATTCCATTGTTGTGTTTAAATTTCACTCGATTGAAAAAAAAAGTGCACAAATTAATTGTAAATGGAAAACATAGTGTTGGGTTTCAGTTAT
This sequence comes from Sequoia sempervirens, assembly GCA_007258455.2. Classification (NCBI taxonomy): domain Eukaryota; kingdom Viridiplantae; phylum Streptophyta; class Pinopsida; order Cupressales; family Cupressaceae; genus Sequoia; species Sequoia sempervirens. The sequence goes on along the minus strand of VDFB02271358.1, from coordinate 1,120,415,261 downwards.
TTGAATCTCCATGTTTAAATGTGAAGGGTTGTCTCATGGTGGGTTGCTTGCTTCTTAACACCCACAGTTTTGCAGCATGGAATGTTACAAAATAGTATGAATGTCTTCAAAATCACACATTCCATTGTTGTGTTTAAATTTCACTCAATTGAAAAAAAAGTGCACAAAATAATTGTAAATGGGAAAACACAGTGTTGGGTTTTAGTTATTTGAATCTCCTTGTTTAAATGTAAAGGGTTGTCTGATGGTGGGTTGCTTGATTCTTAACACCCATGGTTTTGCAATATGGAATGTTACAAAACAGTATGAATTTCTTCCAAATCACACATTCCCTTGTTTTGTTTAAATTTTGCACCATTGAAAAAAAAAGGTGCACAAAATAATTGCAATTGGGAAAACACAATGTTGGGTTTCAGTTATTTGAATCTCCCTATTCAAATGTAAAGAGTTGTCTCATGGTGGATTCTTGATTCTTAACACCCACAGTTTTGCAACATGGAATTTTACAAAACAATATGAATGTCTTCGAAATCACACATTTCATTGTTGTGTTGAACTTTTGCATGATTAAAAAAATCAAGTGCAAAAAATAATTGTGATTTAGAAAACATAGTGTTGGGTTTCAATTATTTGAATCTCCTTGTTTAAATGTCAAGGGTCGTGTCATGGTGGGTTGCTTGCTTCTTAACACCTACGGTTTTGCAACATGGAATGCTACAAAACCATATGAATGTCTTTAAAATCATGCATTCCATTGTTGCGTTTAAATTTCACTCGATTGAAAAAAAAAGTGCACAAAATAATTGTAAATGGGAAACACAGTGTTGGGTTTCAGTTATTTGAATCTCCCTGTTTAAATGTAAAGGGTTGTCTCATGGTGGGTTGCTTGCTTTTTAACATCCACAGTTTTGCAACATGGAATGTTACAAAATAGTATGAATGTCTTTAAAATTACATAGTCCATTGTTGTGTTTAAATTTTGCACGATTGAAAAAAAAAAGTGCACAGAATAATTGCAATTGGGAAAACACAGTGTTGGGTTTCAGTTATTTGAATCTCCATGTTTAAATGTGAAGGGTTGTCTCATGGTGGGTTGCTTGCTTCTTAACACCCATGGTTTTGCAACATGGAATGTTACAAAATAGTATGAATGCCTTCAAAATCATACATTCCATTGTTGTGTTTAAATTTCGTATGATTGAAAGAAAAGTGCACAAAATAATTCTAAATGGGAAAACACAGTGTTGGGTGTTAGTTATTTGAATCTTCTTGTTTAAATGTAAATGGTTGTCTCATGGTGGGTTGCTTGCTTCTTAACACCCACGGTTTTGCGACATGGAATTTTACAAGACAATATGAATGTCTTCAAAATCACACATTCTATTGTTGTGTTTAAATTTTTGCATGATTTTTTTTTTTAGATTGCAGGAATAGTCGGGTATTTGTCCCCCTATAAACTACAGTGCGCCTGGTAAAAATTTTTCACGTGACGGGTGGGGCTGGCGCGACATGCCCTCTGGTACCATGGGTTTGGGGGGAGATTAGACCTCGTGACCTCTTTCTTGCAATAGGATGCTTTAGCCAATCGAGCTAGGCCCCCCGCCCCTAAATTTTTGCATGATTGAAAAAAAGTGCACAAAATAATTATAATTCGGAAAGCATAGTGTTGGGTTTCATTTATTTGAATCTCCTTGTTGAAATGTCAAGGGTTGTGTCATGGTGGGTTGGTTGCTTCTTAACACCTATGGTTTTGCAACATGGAATGTTACAAAACCATATGAATGTCTTCAAAATCACACATTCCATTGTTGTGTTTAACTTTCGTATGATTGAAAAAATCAAGTGCAAAAAAGAAATGTGATTTGAAAAACACAGTGTTGGGTTTTAGTTATTTCAATGTCCTTGTTTAAATGTGAAGGGTTGTCTCATGGTGGGTTGCTTGCTTCTTAACACCTACAATTTTGGAACATGGAATGTTACAAAATCGTATGAATGTCTTCAAAATCACACATTCCATTGTTGTGTTTGAATTTCACATGATTGAAAGAAAAGTGCACAAAATAATTGTGATTTGGAAAACACAATGTTGGGTTGTAGTTATTTGAATCTCCTTGTTTAAATGTGAAGGGTTGTGTGATGGTGGGTTGCTTGCTTCTTAACTCACACGGTTTTGCAACATGGAATGTTACAAAACAGTATGAATGTCATCAAAATCACACATTCCATTGTTGAGTTTAAATTTCGCACGATTGAAAGAAAAGTGCACAAAATAATTGTAATTTGGAAAACAAAATGTTGGGTTTCAGTTATTTGAATCTCCTTGTTTAAATGTAAATGGTTTGTCATGGTGGGTTGCTTGCTTCTTAACACCCACAGTTTTGCAACATGGAGTTAACAAAACAGTATGAATGTCGTCAAAATCACACATTCTATTGTTGTGTTTAAACTTTTGCATGATTGAAAAAAAGTGCAGAAAATATTTGTACTTCAGAAAACATAGTGTTGGGTTTCAATTTTAAGTACATTTTATTTGTAGCTTTGGAGCAATTGCTTCCTTATCATCCCTTAGGACAACAACTTCCATTTTTTGGATAGAGTTTTGAGTGTCTTCAATACTTGTCTATAGCTTTGCAACCACTCTTTTCTTAGCTTTGAGAGTGTCTTTCTCATTAGAGAATGTAGAGGTTTTCTATTTGATAAGTTATTTACAAAACTTGTCGACCTTTTCACATATGGCTTTCATGTCTCCAACCAACTATTTCTCTTTTTTTGGAATGAAAAACTTTTCTTGTTTACACAATATGAATGTAATGAAAGGAACGTCTTCAAAATATAAAACAAGTCACAACTAGACTAGAAATTGTGTTTGAACTTTCTCAAATTAATAAACTATGGCATGTTGGAAAACACTGTGGGTTGTAGTTTCTATATGTTTCCTTGTTGTAAGCTGAAGGGTGGAATTTTTTGCTTTTTTGCTTGATGTTCTTTTGCTGGTCATTTTAGTTTTATGTTCATAGATGTTTGACTTCATTGACTCATTTTTGTATCACTAGATGCAAAGATCGTGTTTTTTTATTTTCACATTTCTAGAAGCCATAGAATTAATTACATGTTATTATTCACATTAGGCTTATAGGCTAAAAAGTTGCAGGTTGGACTTCCCATCCTATTGTTCAACCTACACTTTTTTAGTTCATGAATTGTCATATACGCTTTTGTTGGTCAAATACAATAACAACATGCCTGGTGGTCAGGTTTTTACACCCCATATACCGTGATGTCTTATTCTTCTTTCACGTGAGGTTGTGATTTTACATGTGGTCTTTATGTTCGCGAGGTTCCAGTAGACACCGTGTTTTCCAACATGCATTGGTTGACATCGTGGTTGATAGAAAAATTTACACATGTATGAATTTCTTGATTCAGTCCATTATTGATTCATGATTTTGTCAACAAATGTCAAAAACTTTTTATTCTTTTGGCATTACAGGCAGCAATGGATGCACATTTATTTACATAGAAGGTTCTAAAAGGTCTTGGTTGCTCTCTAACCTTTCCTCTCCATTAACACATGCACATGCACCACAACCGGGGTATCTTCCCTAATACATCCATTCTTGCAACTGTAGAATTAATTACATAGTGTTATGCACATTACACTCATACACCACATAGAAAGTTGTAGGTTGAACCACTCATCATGTGGTTCAACCTTCACTTCCTTTTTTCATGAATTTCTAGATGCGCCTTTGTTGCACATGTTAAGTCACCCTAAACGGAAGGCTGGATATCACAACATGCCTCCTCAGGTAAAAGAGGTTTGTACACCCCATATTCTTTGAAATATTTGTTATATTTACATGCGGGGTTGCAGTCTTTATGTCAACGTGGAGGTTCATCTATACGCCATGTTTTCCAACCTACATTCGCTTACATCATGGTTGATAGAAAATTTTACACCTTTATACCTTTCCTCATACTCTCCATTACTGATTCATCTTTTTTTCAACAGATGCAACAAACATGTTATCATTTTGGCATTGCTCGCAGCAATGGATGCACTTATTGTTTTTACATACAAGGTTGTCATCAAAGGTTTTGCTTTCCCTCTAACCCTTCCTCTCCTTTAACACTTACACATGCAACACAACCAACATATCTTCCCATGATAATACATCTGTTATTGCTCTTGTATAAGTAAGTATATACTGTGATGCATGTTACACTCCTACGCCACATATGAAGTTCTAGGTTGAACCACTGATTGTGTGGTTCAACCTTCGCTTTTTTATTCCATTCATTGTTAGATGTGCTTTTGCTCCTCATGTTAAGTCATGCAAAATGGAATGCTGAATACCAAAACATGCTTCCTCAGGTAAAAGAGGTTTGTATATCGCATATTCTCTGAAATCTTTGTTATATTTACATGTGGGGTTGCGGTCTTTATGTCAGCGTGGAGGTTCATCTACACGCTGTGTTTTCCAACCTGCATTCGCTTACATCATGTTTGCTAGAAAATTTTACACCTTTATACCTAGCGTAATCCTCTCCATTACTGATTCATCTTTTTTGCAATAGATGCAACAAACATGTTATCATTTTGGCATTGCTCGCAGCAATGGATGCACTTATTATTTTTACATACAAGGTTGTCATCAAAGGTTTTTCTTGCCCTTTAACCCTTCCTCTCATTTAACACTTACACAAGCAGCACAACCAATGTATCTTCCCATGATAATACATTTTTTGTTTCTATTGTATAAGTAATTACATACTGTGATACATGTTACACTCCTACGCCATATACGAAGTTCTAGGTTGAACCACTAATCATGTGGTTCAACCTTCACTTGTTTATTTCGTTAATTGCTAGATGTGCTTTTGATCCTCATGTTAAGTCATGTGAAATGGAAGGCTGAATATCACAACATGCCTCCTCAGGTAAAAGAGGTTTGCACACCCCATATTCGTTGAAATATTTGTTATATTTACATGTGGGGTTGTGGTCTTTATGTCAACGTGGAGGCTTATCTACACACTATGTTTTCCAACCTGCATTCACTTTCATTATGGTTGATAGAAAATTTTGCAGCTTTATACCTTTCCTCATATACTCCATTACTGATTCATTTTTTTTCAACAGATGCAACAAACATGTTACCATTTTGGCATTGCTTGTAGCAATGGATACACTTTTTTTTAATTTTGGCATACAAAGATATCATCAAAGGTTTTGCTTGTCATTTTTTGTTGCCGTTGTCTATGTCCATGTGTACATTGAGATGGACTGTCTGATTTCCAACCTGTGTTTCTATTATATTCTATGCATAGCTTGATTCAATCTATCACCTTTAATTTTCCTTGGTTGAAGTCGACAACCTCCTATTGGTTTCACGTGGGTGACAACAATGCAAGCACATTTTATCTATGTTTAATGAATGATTTCTTTCTTTTTCTTGACACAATCCACACTAATTTTAAATATTCATCCAATTCTATCATTTCCTAGAATGGGGAGAGGTTTGAAATGGAAGAAGCAAGATGAATTGTAGGTGCAAGATGTACAAAATCAAGGCTCTCCTTTTCCCTCTTCCGATTTGGAATGGGTTGCTATTTCCGTCAACAAGGATAAGGTCCTTGACCTTGTTGCAACAATTCCTATTATGAGACTTGATCATTTCATTTGCAGTGAAATTTCCATTGAAGGTTTCAAAACTAAATTTGTGTACAAGAAAACAAGAGAACCTACCACCTCGTGTCCCTCAATGACAAAAATTATGGCAAAACAATTTTGTATCATAGGTTTGTATCTTTCAACATTCATTTCTATGGTCAAATGATATTTTACTCTCTTGGTTCAACATGATGAGATGATGCCTTTTTCCCAGCTACTAGTGTCAATACGGTCCTCAAGACAATAGAGACCAGCCTCCACCAGAGAAGAAACCACATAAGACATTTATACAAATGCGAGGTTGTCAATACCACTTCATGGTAAAGGTTATGAATGGAAAACCTGATGTTGCATATATTATCTACAAGGAAATGTTCCACATTGATAAAAAATGGTCAATTTTGCTATGGCATTCATGACACAAGTGGAGTCAAGCATTCTATGTTTTCCACTAATCTATCCACAGAGTGCAAAAGCTATATTGAAAGCCTTTTTCTCATGGACGTCAATGTCAATGCAATAATGGATAGACACATCAACGATCCTATCTTATGTGGGATGATTTCCAAGAGAGATCAATTCCTTACAAAAAAGGATGTAATGAATGCCTGGTGAAAGGTGCGTTCTAATCACGCACAAAACCATAAAGTCAATTCGACAAGTATCCTACTATGGAGTGGACAGGACTTTGACAACTTCTACTTTCAATGGCTCGATGGAAGCAATACACCTTTTGTTATTGGGGTTCAGACTCCATGGATGTTGGATAGGATGGTTAGCCACTTGCACAATTCAATCAGCTCGATGGATTCCACATTTGCAACTAACAAATATGGGGTGAGGCCTTACAAACATTGACAAATAGTTCTTTGTGTTTTCAATGATCTTGCTAGCTATAAACCTGACAATGCTCATGCTGAGTTGTTCTGTCTATAGTATCCATTGTATACTCTCCTCGTTTTCAATGAGCAATAGAGTGGTGTGCCGGTTGCATGGGTAGTCTCCTCATGAAGCAAGATTGAGGACATCTTTGTGTGGCTACACATATTGCATGACCGTGGAAGAAGAGCCAGACCTGACTGGAGAATCAATGCATTTTTGACCGATGATGCGACTACAGAAATCCAAGCTATACAGTATGTGCATCCCTTTCTTCATTTGTGTACCTTTCTCATTTGCTATTTATTTTCAATGCCACTTTCTCATGCAATTGAGTGGTAAACAATATCATTTGTATTGTCTATTAGGGTTGTATTTCAATTTCGTGTGCTTCTATTCCTTTGGAATGTCAAAAGGGCTTGGCTAAAGAATGTATATAAGTATGTAGCCAAGGAAAGGGCAATGGACATCTTTTGCAATCTTGGCGCGATCAAGATGGCAATCGGTGACACCAAAGATATTGTCACTCAGCTATTGAACTCTTTCTTTTAGGAGTTCAATGATCATCCCCGATTCTTAGAGTACTTCAACAAGACCTAGTGCGAAGGAGAAGGTCAAATTAGTGAGTTGAAAATTATTGTCACCTCGCAAGATTCACACCATTCAAATTATTTGATGTTACCTCTAATACGTTGTGGTTTACTTGACTATTGGATTTTTTTTTTCACAACCATATGGGAAAAAAATTGCAGACTATTCCCACATGCCAAAAAGGATACGAATGCAACCATTGAGTCGTATCATTGCGCACTCAAAACTCGGTACTTGTGTGATCATTCAAAAAAATGCACTAGGAGAATGGACTATTTCTATTACACACTTGTGTATAAAATGGAACCATTGTATAGGCAAAAGGAAAATTTGCAGCATTATGGTTTTTTGACAAACCAAAAGTGTTTAAATATGTGATCTAGTTTAGAGTGGGCCAAGGCAATTTTGTACGATGACTTATTCCCAATGAAACAGATCCTGGACGATACTGGGTGAAAATTCAAAATAGGTCAATGCACTACCTTGTTCAGAAATTTGGGCAGCACATTTTTGTTTGTGACTTCCCTTGGAGTTTGCAGGGGAACACTTGTAAACATGTCCTCAAGGTTGCTGACTTGATTAAAAGATCATCTGCCATTGAAGGGGTGGTCCATGGCAAGTGAATTTCAATTCAAATTGTGTTACTTTATGGGAGTCAGTTGTGTTTTGCATTTTCTACTGCCTAATACAAATTTCTTTTGTGTGGTCATTTAGATGGGGGAGGTCAACCAATTGATAAAGGCATAGATTTGAATGAGACATTGTCATAGGGGGGCATAGAAGAAAAAAATACTAATGTTCTCACCCCTACACAAGCTCCTTCTATGACTCATGTATATGATGAACATGTGGTCATAATGTCTCTTTGGAATGACACAAACGAACTCTTGAACAAAGTGATGCATACACCACCACAATCTCTACAACAGGTGCAATCATACGAAGAATGCATGTACAGGTTTCTAGAGGACCTATGACAATCAAATGCATTTATGTTTGAATTCATTTTAGATCCTAATCAAGATGCAACTAGCACTGTTCACATATGTTCATGGTTTAGTGCAATTATGGATCGTCATCGACGTCCAACCTGGCATATGAAGAATTCTGCACAACAGTCAGATCATCGAACCCCTCTGAATGAATCCTTTCCCTTCTCCAAGAACAATAGTTTGAATCTGAATGTCAATATGCAATGTGATACTTCACATGCAACTGCTATGGATGTGGCAGAGGATACATCTAATACAGGTGACTATGAGAAAACCAATTTCAATTTATATATTGTAATAGGAAATGGTATTGCAGATTTCTTTTTTGCAGTATGTGCTTGTACCATGTCATAAACTTTCTGATTTCTTTTTTGGATTTTTTTGTTCACTTCAGCATTCCAATATGGGGAAAGGAGTCCTCACTGGCGATTTTCTTTTGCGAGTGTAAACCCAAGGGAAGGTATGGCTCAAACTTAATAACTATGGTTACATAAGTCCAATTTTTGTTATGATGTTATGCAATACCATGCTTCCTTATAAAAATTTGGCTATGGTGACAGGCTGATGTCGGCCAACGTGCCTTCACTCTGCTACTTCTTCAAGTCTTACTAAGGATTGCACAAGCATAGTTCAATGAACCTTCATCTATAGGTAAGAATATTTGTTTTGTTTACTTAGTTAAATGGGTGGGAAATCCATTTGAGGTATTTAGAAGAGGTTGAATGAAATTTAGAAGTGTAAAGAGCAAGAAATTCAAAATTTGCCTATGAACCCTTAACAAGGGGTTTTGAGAGTCTTGTGAGGTTTTAGACCTCCATCCCACTGATGCAAATTTAGAGGAATAGTGGGATGGATTGTAATGGGTGTAATTAGGATGCTTTAAGACAGGGGAAGTGAAGCATTCAATGTTTGGTTGTTGATATTTAGAAAATACAGAAGTTTTCCAATGAAAAAGGATGTGTACAAGTTGGTAATTGAGAAAAGTGCATTCAATGGGGCTGAAAGTTTGTTCCTAAAGCATGGGCAGACATTTCTAAACATGTTTCATATGGTGGCAAAGCATGGGAGGGTTTGGAATATAGTACTTTATTAAACCCTCATTTGTTAGAGATTTTTTTGTGCATAAAGTAAGGGTTTAGTAGATCAACATTTGCTTGAGCCTTTTTATTCCTAAAAGTAGGTGATTCCTAAGTTTTAAGACTTGTTAAAGGATTGTTTGAAGTCGTTGGGTGTTTTGATGATGATTTAAGACCTCCTCCTTTATAAATTTGGGCTAATTGAGTGCATTTCTAGCAATACAATCATGTTTTCAAGCATTCTTCTCAAAACAATAGCATCTGAATTTGTGATATGTTAAAATTGGCACAAATGGGTTTCTATAACAACAAATAGCTTATGGGGTTTCAATGTAGTTTCGATGGAATTCCCACTCAACTTTACACACCAATAAATTACTCAATCACCCAACTCTTCACACTTTGAAACACCCATTATGCCCAACTCAAACATACTACAAAACTTCAATAGGTTCTTTTGGAACAAACACTTCAAACAAGCTCTTCTTCACTATCCTTGACCCCAAAATAGGCCTATTTTACAAAGAGACTCATATTTTAACTCTTAACAAACCTAAAATTTTGATGGGGAAGCATTAACAAGTGACTAAAACTAGAAAATCCATAATTACTTTTGGAAGATATGCTTCCCAAGACACTATTTCACTAAACCCTCATTTTGAGCCATTTTTCATGAGGTTTTTATGGAAGTCAATGTTCCCAAGCTTCCCACTCTCTAAACACTCTTCAAATATGACTAATTAAGCCTACAAAAACTTAATCTTACCTTAAAATTTTCTGCCCCCAAGTTTGATAGACATTCACTTACTAAAACCACCATATTTCACCTAAAACCACTCATTCTTGCCATGCATGGCAACACACAAAATCACCTACAACACCTTTCGAGCTCTTCCAAACTCATAGAACACATTTGAAAAGGTCATTAGATCATGGTGAGTAGACCTAAAAGGGTGTTGTTTGAATGTTTGGTTGTGAGGATTTAAGTCTGCTAAGACTGAAACTAAAAGTTGCCTTATGAAAGATGTGCAATGTAATGGATGTAATCAACGATATGAATGTAATTAGCGATGTGATCTCTATGGCTCAAGGAATGATTCTAATAGGTTGGGTTTTATTGCTAGGTTGATGGTTTTCTGAAGGGAGAAATGAATTAGGCGGTTTGAGTTGTTGTCCATGTAGATTGTGAGTGGAAAAGAGCATGAAAAGTGAGGTTTAAGGTTAGGGTTTCATCAAAAAGGTGAGGTCAGTGCTATCCATTATTATTTTAAGCATGTACAGGCCTGAATAAAGGTGTTTGAGTTGGTTTGAAGGTTTGAGAAAGAGTGGAATATAGTTTTCCAAGTTACCCTCATGTCAATGGCTTGAAACAAGGGTTTCATGAATAGGCATTTGGGAAAGACAGTATCTGCAAACCAAGGGTGGATTTGGTGGTTTTGAGGGCTGGTGAGAGCTGCCCCATTTGTTTCCTAGGATGGTTGTATGATTAGAGTGGTGTCTCTTTGTAAATTTGGCCTAATTGGCCTTGTGGACAACGCTACCATTTTTTTGTGCAAGTTTTTCAAAGAGAGTTGTATGTGGGTTTGAAGTATGTTCAGGGGGACTGAAATGGGTCTCTACAATAATGATTATTTCCAAGGGTTGTTAAGAGTTTGAGATAGTTAAGTTGAAAAATTTGAGTCTGCTGACCTACAATGAAAAATAGTATTTTCTTACAGCCTGCATTAAATAAGAAATGAGTCACAACCCACTTTGTTTTCCATCCTGGAACTGTGATGTGCATTTTTTGTTCTTAACATATGAACATATATTGGAATAGAGTGTTTCGTTGAACGTAAGGGTTGTCATAAAATAAGAAGGTGAACTTCAAAACATTGTTCTGTTATAGTCTGCTTAAAATAAGAAGTGAGTCACAACCTAGTGTGTTTTCCATCATGCAACTGTTATGTGCATTTTTTGTTTGAAACATATGAAGAAATATTGAAATGGAATGATTGGTGAAAGTAAGGGTTGCCACAAAACAAGTAGGTGAACTTGAAAACATTGTTTTGTTACAGTCTGCATAAAATAACAAGTGAGTCACAACCCACTGTGTTTTCCATCCTGCAACTGTGGTGTGCATTTTGTGTTCGTAAGTTATGAAAAAGATATTGAAATGGAGTGTTTTTCTGAAATTAAGGGTTGTCATAAAACAAGAAGGTGAACTTTAAAACATTGTTTTGTTACGTCTATATAAAATCAAAAGTGACTCACAAGCCAGTGTGTTTTCCACCATGAAACTATTATGCGCATTTTCAGTTTGAAACATATGAAAAAATATTGAAATGGAATGTTTGGTGAAAGTAAGGGTTGCCATAAAAGAAGAAGGTGAACTTGATTTTTTTTTTTTGTTACGGTCTACATAAAATAAGAAGTGAGTCATAACCCACTGTATTTTCCATCATGCAATTGTTATGTGCATTTTCTATTGGAAACATATGAACAGATAGTGAAATGGAATGTTTGGTGAAAGTAAGGGTTGTCATGTATCAGTATCTTGTTTTTAGTTATGCAATGGGAAGTACTGCTTTGAGTTAGAAAGATACACAAGTGTAATGAATATAATTAGTGATATGAATATAAACTATAAAAATATATTTTCTACAATTCATTAGTTCAACTTGTCTGATTGCAACAAATATAATGCTCACATTATTTTCCATGTTTGAAAAGACACTATCCGTACATAGTTAGTTCATTATGAAAAGTTTTGTTTCACTTTGAATTTTTTTAGCAACTGTTTCATGTGTTTCTAATTAGATAATTTTGTTGTATGTGCTGAAATTTTTGTTGTATTTCCTTTCAAGCATTGTTCTTCCTGTTGTTCGACTCATGTGTTGCCATATGCCCATTGGAGATACTGCATGTGCTGCCTCATTAAGTTCCAAACAATAGGTATAATCTCTTTAGTGCTAACATTATGTATATCTTCCACTTTGTATGCTTCTTTTTCACTGTTTCCATTGCATTGACAATGTCTTTCTAATTAGAGAATGCAGGTGTACCTTCTAAAAAAGTTGTTTTGTCTTTCATTTCAGGAATTTTAGTACATGTTGTTGTAGTTCTATAGAATACATCCCACAGTTCATGAGCATGGGTGGCTAGTTGGTTTACCAACTACCACCAGTATCTTCCATGCAATATTCTTGCTCGAATTGAGGAATTGAGCCTCCCGTATAGGTTGCAGGAAAAGATGTTAAGGAGAATGAATAGAAAAGGGCCAAACTGCACATATTTGCACTATGATAATTATGCTCACTTCTTCAACATTGTCTTTGGTGTATGGGCACATATGGGAATGGATGTTCAATATTACAATCTAAAAATAGAGATTGTAAATTTATGTGATTGGCCAATGTCTCTTTACATAGAAATTCGAGACCTTTCCTAGCTAGATGCATCTAGAAGGTGTGCATTAAACCAATAGTTATCATATGCAAGCACAATCCTATGGACCAGCTAAGCATGAGGTTTATGAGATTCCTCAAGGGGGAATCTCTAATTAGTAATCACATAGGTCTTGTGGAGGAATGGTTGTTGGTCGTGTTTAAATTCAACCACATTGTCAGGCTTGAGATCCACTATGTTAGGCCCTCATTCAGGCTACTACATGCGCATTATGGGGTGCCTATGTTGTATGCTATCAATTCCACCTTGACAATCAGAGTGCAGAAAATCCTTTTGGATGCTAAGAACGCAAAGATTATACTTGTTCGTAAATAGTTGGCATAGTTCTCAGTGTTAGCAGTATTAAATGTGGATTGTAATTTTCTTCAGATTGTATAATATTGACTCGAAATGTTCTTACATTTTACTGTGTGATGTGAATTGTTGTTATAAAATTTGAAGGTGAACTTGAATACACTATTTTGTTACAGTTTGCATAACAGACACTGTTGTCTTTGAAGAAGAATTGAGAATCAAGAGACAACCCTCTGTGTTTTCCATTATGCAACTTTTCTTCTGCATCTCTTTGAAACGTATGAGGATATTGAAATGGAATGTTTGCTACAAGTAATAGGTTGTTATAAAATATGAAGGTGAAATTTAATACACTATTTTGTTATATTCTGCATAATAGAAACTGTTCTCTTAGAGCAAGATTTCAGAGGTGAGGGACAACCCTGCGTGTTTTCCATTTTGCAACCTTTTTTTTTTGCACAGTGTTCCAAACATATAAGGAAATTGAAATGGAATGTTTGTTGCAAGTAAGGGTTGTAATAAAATATGAAGGTGAACTTAAATACATTGTTTTGTTACACTCTGCATAATAGAAAGTGTTGTCTTCGATGTAAGATTGAAAAAATTAATGGCATACTCTATTTTTAAGTTATTTTCCTGCATTTTATGTGTTTGAGGCCATTGTACGACCATATTCTAGGGATAAATCATCCCCTCATCCATTTTACATGATATACCTATGAGTCTACTTTATGATTCATTTGGTTTCATATAAATCCATTTACAATTCTCAAAGATATTGAAGTTTTTCTCCAGGCGGCTTAAAAATTGTGTTTGTCAGATTTGCACCGTTGGAATCTCCTAAAAATTGGTGAGAGGAATGTTTGATGAGTATTCTAAATGATGTGAAGGTTGAAGAGAATGGTAAGGTGGTTTTGGGCAGTTATCATGAAGCCCAAGGTCTGGAAAATGCGTAAAATTTGTAAATGACTTTGTACATAGGTGACTTGATGAGTTTTGTTTATGGAATATGAGTCATTGTTGTGTAATTTTGTTTTGCAAAGGTTTCTGGGCATAGTGGACTCCATTCTAAGATAGGGATTGGTGAATTTATGAGTATTTGGAGACCATTTATTGACTGTCCTGTCATGACAGAGTTGTCAAAAGGCCTAGATTGAACAGTATTTGGAGTGTTTGGAATTTCCTTGAAAGGATAAAAAGACATTGAAGAGTCATTCAAACAGATTATTTTACATGCCATGGAACTAAGTTAAGAGTGTAAGAGTCTTTTGTTGTTGTTTATCAAGTTGAATGATTAAAGGAATCCTAATTAGGCCAGTTAAGGACAATCTATTTTGAAAGTTCACATATCGAGATGTTTAAGTTGGGGCTTGCTTTCTATTAGTCATTTGTTGGTTAAAGTGTTTTGAGGAATCTACAAGAGGTTTTTGGGCCTAGTTCTTAGTTTGGGTATTTTGAAACAAGGGTTTTTTGAAGGAAAGTTACCTAAAAGGTTGAGTTTTCCAGTTTAGTGATCTGAGTTGTTTGACCCCTGCATTCTCATCAAACGTTTCCTACAAGCAAGGGCAGTTATAAAAATATGAAGGTGAACTTCAATACATTGTGTTCTTGTTGTGTGCATAACACTAATTGTTGTCTTTCAACAAGATTTGAAAAGTGAGGGACAACCCTATGTGTTTTCCATCCTGCAACTTTTTTTATGCATCTTGTGTTCCGAATGTATAACGATATTGAAATGGAATGTTTGCTGCAAGTAAGGGTGGTTATAAAATATGAAGGTGAACTTCAATAGACTCTGTTCTTATAGTCTGCATAACAAAAAGTGTTGTCTTTGAAGAAGAATTGAGAAGTGAGGGACAACCCTGTGTGTTTTCCATCCTGTAACTTTTTTTTTGTGTGAAACATTTGCTGCAAGCAAGGGTAGTTATAAAATATGAAGGTGAACTTCAATACATTGTGTTATTATGGTGTGTATAACACTAACTATTGTCTTTGAACAAGATTTGAAAAGTGTGGGACAACCCTATGTGTTTTCCATCCTGCAACTTTTTTTTGTGCATCTTGTGTTCTAAATGTATAATGATATTGAAAGGAAATGTTTGTTGCAAGTAAGGGTTGTTATAAAATATGAAGGTGAACTTCAATACACTGTGTTACAATATGCATAACAAAAAGTGTTGTCTTTCAAGAAGAATTAGGAAATGAGGGACAACCCTCTGTGTTTTCCATCCTGCATTTTTTTTGTGTGTGTGGAACTTTTGCTGCAAGCAAGGGAAATTATAAAATATGAAGGTGAACTTCAATAAATTGTGTTCTTATGGTGTGCATAACACTAACTATTGTCTTTGAACAAGATTTGAAAAGTGTGGGACAACCCTGTGTGTTTTCCATCCTACAACTTTTTTTTGTGCATCTTGTGTTCCAAATGTATAACGAAATTGAAAGAGAATGTTTGCTGCAAGTAAAGGTTGTTATAAAATATGAAGGTGAGCTTCAATACACTGTGTTCTTACAGTCTGCATAACAGAATGTGTTGTATTTCAAGAATAATTGGGAAGTGAGGGACAACCTTCTATGTTTTCCATCCTACATTTTTTTTTTGTGTAGAACTTTTGCTGCAAGCAAGGGTATTTATAAAATATGAAGGTGAACTTCAAAACATTCATTTCTTACAGCCTGCATAAAATAAGAAGTGAGCCACAACCCACTATGTTTTCCATGATGCAACTATTATATAAATTTTGTGTTGGAAACATATGAGTAGATATTGAACAAGAGGGTTTTTCTCAAAGTAAGGGTTGTCAAAAAACAAGAAGGTGAACTTCAAAACATTCATTTCTTATAGCTTGCATAAAATAAGAAGTGAGCCACAACCCATTGTTTTTTCCATGATGCAACTGTTATGTAAATAATGTGTTGGAAACATATGAGCAGATATTAAACAAGAGTGTTTTTCTGAAAGTAAGGGTTGTCAACAAATAAGAAGGTGAACTTCAAACCATTCTTTTGTTATAGTCTTCATCAAATAAGAAGTGAGTCACAACCCACTGTGTTGTCCATCATGCAATTGATATGTTCATTTTGTGTTCCAAACATATTAACAAATATTGAAATGGAATGTTTGGTGAAAGCAAGGGTTGTCATAAAAAAAGAAGGTGAACTTCAAAACATTGTTTTGTTAAAGTCTGCATAAAAGAAAGCGGTCATTCAATAAGAATTTAGAAGGGAGTCACAACCCAATGTGTTTTCCATCATGCAACTATTATATGCATTTTTTGTTGGAAATGTATGAACAAATATTGAAATGAAATATTTGCTAAAAGTAAGGGTTGTTAAAAATTATGAAACTCAACTTCAATACATTGTTTTCTTACAGTGTGCATAACAGAAAGTGGTAGTTGCATGTGCTTACGCACTAGTACACAAACAACAATATATGACTAAATAAACTACTACAAATTGCATATAAATAACTAATTTTGGTCACGTGACCATTAGTAGTTTATTGCCGGTCATTTATAACGCGACCAAATTTATGACTAAACTATTTTAGTCATTTATTTAGTCATTAACTTAGTCATTGATTTGGTCATTAATTTGGTCATTGATTTAGTCATTAATTTAGTCATTAATTTAGTCATTAATTTAGTCGTTAATTTAGTCATTGATTTAGTCATTGATTTAGTCATTAATTTAGTCATTGATTTAATCGTTAATTTAGTCATTGATTGTTATTAACTGGTCATTAATTTAGTCATGATAGTGATTTATTTAGTCATATATTTAGTCATTAATTTAGTCATATATTTAATCATTAATTGTTGTTAACTGGTCATTTATTTAGTCAAGGTAGTCATTTATTTAGTCATATATTTATTCATTACTTTAGTCATATATTTAGTCATTAATTTAGTCATATATTTAGTCATTAATTTAGTCATTACTTTAGTCATTTATTTAGTCATTATTTTAGTCATTACTTTAGTCATATATTTAGTTATTTAGTCATATTTAGTCATTTTATTTACTATCATTAATTTAGTTGTTGCAAAACTGGTATTTATTTAGTCAAGGTATGTCATTTATATATCATATATATTCAAAGTCATATATTGTCTTAGAGTAGGTAGTAGTTAGTCCAAAGTACTTTCATAATGGCAAAACATCTACATATTACAAGCTACAACATACATGATTCAACATCATGATAAATAAAGGTAATCTACAATAAAAAAATTTAATGCAAATATATATCAATATATATATCAAGTTATAAGATGTCAAAGATGTCTAAGAGTATATATGTAAATATAATAAAAAATGTCAAAGTTGTCTAAGAGTTTCCAAGTCTTTCAAATACACCATGATAATTAAGATCCCTGAACAACATATTCAAAATACTGCATAAAGTAGTGAGCCAAGATGTCTAGCAACTAGTACATGATAAATATGTTCAACTATGTCATTTTTTGCAAATATTTTAGTGGCCACTGTGTGAAGGTTCCCTCTTTCTCTTTCAGACGAACAACTCCATCTATTTTGTCTTCATAAACAAGGGGTATGTTACTTGTGACCTTTAAAATGTTTACATTTGCATCCATTGTTCCTTTCAAGTTGACTCCATGTACAATAGATAGGGAGTGAATCCGCCCAATGCCCACAACATCACCATCTAATGGATCCAACACCTTAACTTTATCTCCTTCTTTGAGTTTATCAATACATTCCTGCAAAAAGAAAAAAATAACACATTATAACATAAACTTACATAAAGGCTTCCAACAAATAACACATTATCCATGTTCCTACTAAACTTGCATAAAGGCTTCCAACAAATTTTTATGCATGAATAACATAAACTAATAAACTTGTATAGTTTTCTCTTTAGATTACAACAGCTACATGCAGCTCAATCAATATCTCATTTAGACAAATAAAAAATTGTAAGATTTAATATTCAATACCATAGAACACAGAAAATACGATAAAATGTGTTCACTGAGGTCATCACAAAACTCACCGTGTTTGGAGAAGCAAGCTGCTTTCCACTCAACATACTAGTAGCTGATCTTTTTACAAACCCATTCTCATAAGCCTGCTTGTGCATACACATCAGCAATTTAAATATCAACAAGCATTCCATATTAACTATTGTTCAATAACCTTATTGCAAACCTTCCTTATAACATAGAAAACAAGAGAAAATTACAAAACATACATTTCTACCAAGGTGTGAGGAGTCAAAAACTAGGAAAAAAGAATTTTTTATCCAAAACCTGTGGATGATAGTTAATTTTTGTTCAAAATTTCAATTCAACTTATAAACTCGAAGTTAACATTTTGACAAAATGATTTGACAAGGCATAGGGTTGGTTTCCATCCACACATAAGGAGATTCATAAAAAATGATGCACAAGGCAACCAAAAATAAATCCAAAGCATGACATTCAACTTATATTATATTTGATCTATAACAATCCTTGGAAGATATGTTGAGTTTTATTACGTTCAAAAGTTGCACTTCATCCATGTTCCTACTAAACTTGCATAAAGGCTTCCAACAAATTTTTATGCATGAATAACATAAACTAATAAACTTGTATAGTTTTCTCTTTATATTACAGCAGTTACATGCAACTCAATCAATATCTCATTCAGACAAATAAAAAATTGTAAGATTTAATATTCAATACCATAGAACACAGAAAATACAATAAAATGTGTTCATTGAGGTCATCACAGAACTCACCGTGTTTGGAGAAGCAAGCTGCTTTCCACTCAATATACTAGCAGTTGATCTTTTTACAAACCCATTCTCATCAACCTGCTTGTGCAAAACAAAATCCATCTTCAATTAATGTGGAAGCATAGAAAAGGTACATAAACTATTTGATAGAATGCCTCAGAGAGATGCTATCTCATCGAATGCAATGATTGCAGGATATGCACAAAATGTATTTTTTTTAAAAAAATTAGAAACTTTCAAGCAAATGCTATTGGCAAGTGTAAAAGACCATAAATTTCTCCAGCATTCTCCCTCCCTACCTATGCCAAAATAGGAGCATTGGAACAGGGTATGGACATCCATTAAAGCATAAAGAAAAGAGGAATTTTATCAGCTGTTGTAGTTGCAACTACCCTGGTGGACATTATGCAAAATGTGGAAGCATAGAAAAGGCACGTTCACTGTTTGACAAAATGGTCCAAAGATATGTCATCTCATCAAATGCAATGATTTCAGGATATGCACAACATGGAATTTCCAAAGATTCTCTCAAAATATTTGAATTAATTAAGCACTCTAGAACATAACTTGACATTGTAAAGTTTCCTAATGCTCGTGCATCACTAATTCCACTGCCCACCATGGCAGTCATGTCCTCCTGCTTTAGCTCTCTAATAAATATCAGCTTATCTTCGTATCTTTCATTATTTAGTATTATGCATGTATACAAAATGTGGTGGAAGAGACAAGACACAGGAACAAAAGGTTTGACAGATGGACAAACCTTCAACTATAAGAATATTTTTCCTCAAGAATTTCTATGCCACATAATTATTACTTATAAATTATCCGCATATATACTGCAATGGCCACACATGCCTAGCATAAGAAGAAGAAAGTTAATACAATACGAGCGAGTTGTATAGGGTTATTGTTTTCAATATTATACTTGTCTTAGAAAAGTTGAAGTGGCATGGTAGTTGTTTGCAGGAGGTTCTATGTGAGATAAGTCAATAATGGGGTGAGGGAGAATTGATCAGACTTTAGAAGTGATTATAAGACTTAGTAGCAGGGATGTAATTTTTGAAATATTTGCAACACAAATGACCTTAATTGGCTGATTAGAAAAGATAGAAAGTTCATTAGTTCATAAGTGAGGCCCGAGTGGTTACTACGCCATATTGTTGGCTTGTTTATTTCATTGACCTTTTCCTCAAGATTAATGGCCTGATTAGTGATTATTTTGACTACTTCAGACTTTATGCTTGTTGTTGTCTTCCCTAAGCATTTACATAGAGACATTTAAATTTACAATAGATTATGTCTCCTTCAATAGATCTAGAAAAATAAGTATGGTATTTCTTCTATTGTTCATAGCTTTAGTAATTTGAGCACCCAACACCAAGAAATTAGCGTGAAGTGAACCTTTGAACTGACAACATTTAGGACACTAATACAAGCATAAGAAATGACCCAATGACGTTGTTAGAATGGAATTAGTGTCAAGAACATTATCTTCTAACTGATTCCATTTAAGGCCCTGATTGGAGTGACTGAACATTTATTTTCTTTGGTTGATATTAAAGGTCTTTCATAAAATGATGGGTTGTTTCTTGACTATTGCAATTCTTAAATGTTAATTATTTCTAATACTCACAAATTTATGCTGTTTTATTAAATATATGAAAGAATGTTTGATTTTTCTAATTGAAAATGTGTAATATTTATTTTTTAAATATTATCTTGCCTATTGATAATGGAGCCTAATTATATTCCTAATTCAAAGTTTTTGTTTTAGTTATGTTTCAATTACTGTCAGTGAATGCATATTTGTTAAATGGTCTATCATTAGATCTCATGTACTACACAATGGTATCAAAAAAATGGACCAATTTTTTCAATAATGAACCTTCCACACCTATTCGGCATACCCATTGCACACCAAGGTGCAATTGCTAGTAAATACAGGTTAAATGGTCCTATGATGATTTTTGATACTATAATAGATATTTCTTGATTTGATTAGAGACCAACCCCAAGTAATGAGATTTCAATGGTTTCACTTTTGCTTTCATAAAAAACTCATGGTATTTTTTATGTATCCATTGTTGATTTTCAAAAAGGTGTGGTGCCACCACTTGATATGCATTTGTAGATCTAGGGCCCCCTTCAATAGCTAGTTTTGGTCTTTTTCTAGCTTATTCATCCCTTGTGATCTCTTGTTCTTTAGATGGTTTTCCTTATTGCAGCCCTCTTGTAATTAATAGGAATAAAACACTTTTACTTGCATTTATTTCTCTATTGCCAAGATCTTACTCTCATTATTGCTCAAGCAATGGGCTCTTCCCTTCACTTGTGTGTTCTTTGATCTGTAAAAAGTGGTGGGCATTCCACACACTTCTCATCAACAATGAATTTCTTTATAGCTATTTTACAACAATCCCAATGACTCAATATTCAACAACTACTTAAGAAAAAAGGATGGAATATTAGTCGTCACACTATAAACCATCCTATAACAATAAAGCTCTATCTAGCATGCTCCACAACAAGGATTCAATTTACTAACTTAAGGAATACTCTGAAACAATTCGTGCAGTCAAGAGAACCCATAATACAGTTATTGAACCTGGAGAAACCCACCATGGGAAGAAAAATCTAGCATAAAAAATCCATTATGATGCTTCTAGACTTAAAATTTTACACCCTTCTATGTTCAAGTGTTGCAACTGTGACAGGTTGCCAATGAATCGAGAAGGCTATTTAAATCTATACACCCTACCATGTTCAAGTGTTGCAGCTGTGACAGGTTGCCAATGGAATCAAGGAGCTTATTTAAACGTCCACACCCTTCTATGTTCAAGTGTTGCTGCTGTGACAGGTTGCTAATGAAATCAAGGAGGTGATTTTAAACTATGACAATATTTTATTTTTAAGTGTTGTAGTTGTGATAGATTGTCAACAGAATCAAGGAGTTTATTTAAACCTTTAAAATTTCCTATTATATTCAAGTGTTGCAGCTGTGAGAGGTTGACAATGGAATTGGGGAGGTTATTTAAACCTCTGCAACTTTCTATTTTCAAGTGCTGTAGATGTGACAGGTTGCCAATGGAATCAAGAAGGTTATTTAAACCTCTACAGTCTTCTATGTTCAAGTGTTGCAGCTGTGACAGGTTGCCAATATACTCAAGGGGGTTATTTAAACTTTTACACATTTCTATGTTGAAGTGCTACAGCTGTGATAGGTTGCCAATGGAATGAGGGAGGTTATTTAAATCTATAGACCCTACCATGTTCAAGTGTTGCAGTTGTGACAGGCTGCCAATGGAATTAGGAAGGTTATTTAAATGTTCACACCCTTCTACGTTCAAGGTTGCAGTTGTGACAAGTTGCCAATGAAATCAAGGAGGTTATTTAAACCATGACAATATTTTAGTTTTGAATGTTGCAGCTGCAATAGATTGTCAATAGAATCAAGGAGGTTATCTAAACCTTTGAAACTTCCTATTATGTTCAAGTTCTACATTTGTGATAGGTTGACAATGGAATCAGGGAGGTTATTTAAACCTCTACAACTTACTATTTTCAAGTACTGCAGACGTGACAGGTTTCCAATGGAATAAGGAAGGTTATTTAAACCTCTACAATCTTCTATGATCAAGTGTTGCAGCTACGACAGGTTGCCAATAGAATCAAGGAGGTTATTTAAACTTTTACACCCTTCTATGCTCAAGTGTTGCAACTGCGACAGGTTGCCAATAGAATCAAGGAGGTTATTTAAACTTTTACACCCTTTTATGCTCAAGTGTTGCAACTGTGACAAATTTCCAATGGAATCGGGGAGCTTATTTAAACCTCCAACTCTATTATATTCCAATGTTGTAGCAATGACAGGGAGTTAATGGAATCAATTTTAGATTGGGTTCTAGGTGCATGCAGTCATGCAGGTTTAGTGGATGAGGGCTGCACATACTTCACACATCAGTAACCCTTAATGCATTACAATTTACATAAATAGTTGATCATTAGGTGTGCATGGTTGACCTTTGTGCCCGTGTTGGCTATATTGAGGACACCCTAAACATTATTACTAGGATGCTAGTTAAATCTGTGGTACGTGTGGATCATATATGAATATAGGCTGAGTATTTCCAGCAACACTGCTTTTTTAGTTGGATCCTAAAAATGGTGCAACTTATGTTCTTCTCTAAAACATCTGTATCAGAAATAACTCAAGTTTCATGAAGAGAGTGTAGTCTCTTCTTTTTATGGAACATAAGAACATTATAATCAAATGTCACTGATACTAGACTGAATCATGATTGGATATTAGAATAAATTATATTAAGAATAAGAATGAATAATTGTTATAATCTATGATTATGAAAACCACAACATCTTGAGGTACACATCTTAATTTCTACAAATTACACTAGATCCCAAGGGGAAACTATAACATGAATTTGATGATATATAAGCTTCAAAATGTTAGATTATACCTATACATGCACATGTTATAATTACATATTTGTAACCCAAACATTCCCCATGACCTACTAGAATAAATGTTATTGGTATGGAGAAATGATAGGAGAAAAATACTAATGAATAAATCATAAAGGTCTGAAAGATACACACCTAGAAATTTTGGATTTGAAACCCATTTTTGCACTCACTTGATGCACCACTGCCCTGTCATGATTGCTTAAATTGCTTTCAAATGTAAGCACTGCAAAATAGTAATATTTAAGTTAGTATATGCATAAGCACATAAGATTTCCCTCATGCAACAGTTCCTTCAATTAGAAATGCATGTCTGAAACAAATTATAATTACAAGGAGATCGGAGAAACAACACTAGGATTTAAGGTATATCCTTACAATTTCATGAGTAAGAAACAACACTAGTATTTAAGGTCTATCCTTACAATTTCACGAGTGAGAAACCTAGTATGCAAATCCATTAATGTGCATATGGAATTTCATATTATTAAGGCATACAAGCAAGGATTGGCTAAGTAAATTAGTTATTTCATTTTACAAATAACTTGTCACACTGCATTCAATAGCAACTTAAGGCTCAAATATACAAGTAAATCTCAATGAATACTCTAGTTTGATATTAATAGATGAAAGTAGCAATAGAAGTATTAAAACTTCCCTTGAGGGCTTACCTAGTATTCTAGGATTTGACTTTCAACCTCCAAAATCCTTACAACTTTAAAAATTCTTGCTCACGCCTACTATTTGCACTTTTCTACCCTATCTCCATTTTATTGACTTCCTTTCTTGCAACTACCCAAATTCCATCATTTCACATTAATATTTCCCCTTTCTCCTTTGTTGTGCCTAAATAAATATGCATATGGTGCTCCTAAAAAAGAACTTCCAGCCTAACATATCAGGTGCAAATATGCACACAACAATTTTGTTTGGAGCACATTTATAATGCCTTAGCATTATGTCTAACAAGAGATTTATTTCTAGTAGCCTCTTATTCTTGTTTTAAATTATTACTATACGAATTTGTAGTTTTATTTTGCTTAAACTCATAGAAGGTTGGGGATTAAATGATTAACTTGTGGAAGATAACACAATAGTAAATATTGCATATTGCCAAAAGATGTTTAAATTTGACTATATATATCACCAACCAATGAGTGTTGAAGATATGTATTCAAGTTGGTCTTCCAAGTACTAGACAAATTGACAAGACCTCTAAACTCAAACAAAGTATAAGATCAAAACTATGTCTCAATGTTATTTTTCCTACAATCTACTTACAATTGGTTGAACCTTAACTTGGATCTCAAACACTTAAGTGGGTGTAGGACCAATTTGGCCATATAACCTTTATCAAAAACAAAACCACAAAGTCTATGTCACCTTGCACCCTAACACCTACAAGATTGACATTTATACCATCTCAAATTTCAACAAATAAATATTAGTCTAGATTAGTCATAAATAAATTCATACATGTTCAATTTAGCCAATTATAACCATAATTGACATGATAATTCCCCAATCCATGTAAAATAAAATATGCCAAGTTCATCAATGATCATTACCTTAATTGTCTTCATACACGAAGGCACACATGTACACACACAACCCAAGATAAAACAACACAATTGGCGAGTCCTCACCCTTGTCTAGATTACATTGGGATTAAGGGTGCTTTACAACTTAGTTTTGTGGTAATGTGACAATTCTTTGGAAGAACCACTATTTTTTTATTGGATATTTTCAATTGTCCTACCTCCTTATTTTGTCTCAAATGAACTTCAACGTGATAGTTTTATATTTATGCTCCCTCTAAAGAGGATTGTTGCCCTACAATCCTTTGCACTTCCCTCGAATTGAGTTCAGCTTGATTACTCATTTCCCATTTTGAAGGGCCTGCATATTCCCTCTGAAGATTTCAAACATATTTGAAACAACAATAGTTTGACTCTATTTGATACCATAATTTCATTGACTATTTCTTTGTTGAAGATGTATTTTTCCTTTGGTTGTAATGAAGGTGTGTTAGGCACTTTTGGGTGCTTCTTTTTTGGAATCCCAACCAAACTGACCATACTCATGGCATTTATTCCATGTGAAGGGAATCGAATCATTATCAAATTTTCACATATATGTGTATTTATTACATTCTAGAGTTCTCTTTTGGCTCAACCTTATTGATGAAGTGGCCCAAAGTGTTACCAATTGTAGCAAAGATTTTTCATCCTAAAAAAATAGAGGAAGATGAGGAAGTTTCACCAAAACAAGAACTACGTTGGACATATATTTAGCAGGATTAAAATCCATGGACCAATGTTCTAAAATATAATCCTCTTACTTCTATAAAATATGGGCCACTTTAAGAAATCAGATCTATGTCCTCTTTTGTTTAAAAATAAGTTATGGAAACTTTCTCCACAACACCAAATGTTCATTCTGCCTTTCAATAGAAGTTCCTAATGGAGAAGAGTTAAATTATTCATGCTTTTAGGTCTTAGCCAAAGACCCATACACTTTATAAAAAAATCCAAGGCTTTTTTCTTTAAAGGAATCATTGTTGAATGCAACTTTAGACACCATTTTCAACTTTTTGACTAAACAAAATAAAGATGGTTTAGCCTTAGACCAACAAGCAACTATAGCTACTAACTTCAAAATCATGGAGTTAAAAAGCAACTATAGCTACTAAAACTTCAAAATCATGGAGTTAAAAAGCAAAGCCACAAGAATTGCTTGTAGAAAGCTCTGAAGATGGACCAGGCATCTTTGTGTTTGCAGCTGCTGCCGCCACCATGGCCACTATTGTGTAGTGTGTGCCCTGTTTCCATGCCCTAATGAAGAGTGTTTTCTTGCCCTGAAAAATGTTTGGCCTTCAACATTGGATCAATCCTCTGTCACAACGGATTACATTCATCATTGACATTTTTTTTGAAAAAATATAAATCATTATCATTCAGACAATTAAAATTCGTAACTTGTATATTCTTCATCTTTTAGGCAGAAGTTTTTAAATTAGAATCAAAAGTGATATGATTTTATTCAAAAAGAAACACTGGAACTCCATATTCATTTTAAGGAAATCAAGAAAATATCAACAAGAAACAGAAATCACAACATATCCAAATGGAGAAAAGATATGATGGCCATAATAAGGTATGAAAGTTCATCAACACTACTAATTTACTAAATAAACCATAAACACATCCATCAACATGACAATGTATGTAGGGTATTTATAGACATTTCTTAGCATTACATAGTGTGTATTAGAAAAATTTAAGCAAATGAAATGAGTGGGTGTAAAGCCCAAATACTCAACACTACCAGACAGGAAGAGTTTGAGGAAGCAAACCCATTGGCAATGTCCCACCCGCCTTTGCAATCATCCTCCCTATGTGAAAATGGGAGCTTTGAAGGGAGCTTTGGAACAGGGTATGAAAATCCATAAAAGAAATGTGCGTCAGTAGAAAATGTTGTTGTATAGTAAACTGTGTAGGGTAAAAGATGTCGTAATGTCAAAACCTAAATGTGCACATTATTAGGAACTTGGCAATAATTTTCATTTTAATAAACATACTCTAAGAGTCAATACTAGCTAGGGAGAGTTTAGAGGAGCGAGAACCAACAGTGACGGGAAAACTAGCACAAAATGGTGAAAAGCAACAAAAAAAATGGCAAAAAATGATGAACGTTTAAGATTTGTTTAATCATAAAAAATTAATAAAATATATATAATTTAAAATATAATTAATATATTATATATATTTAATATAATAGTAATAAGATTAAATTATATATAATATAATTATATTTATTATTAATTTAATAGTGTATATAGGTTATATTATTATTATATATTGTATTTTATAATAAAAAATATTAAATATAAATATAAAATTATTATAATTAATAATTAATATATTCTTATATAGAACAAATTAAATTAATATATAAAAAATTTGATAGTTTAATTGATCTTTGGAGAGATTAGGAAAAAGAAAGAGAGATCAATGGGGAGACAATTCTATACCCAATGCCTTCCACACAATAGGTATTTTTGGTGCACTAAGCAACCTAGGCGGCCAAATGGCGCACTTAGGTAGGGGTCCCATGAGGGGGGATTAAGCTCTATGGATTATGATCAAATTTGAAAGAAAAAAGAATAGAGTAATAGTCACAATGGTCACAATGGTCAGGATTTCATGCCAAAAATGTGCTTTATAGCTTAAACTTTATTTCACATTTCAGATTGGGATGGTACTCACCTTTTTGTGTTTGTATATGTAATCTTCAATGTGTTTTCTAACAAGTCTGATTATTTTAGACTCATATGTGCACCCACATGTGCATGTGTGCACACACACACGACATTGTGTTTAGGCAAAAGCTCAGGTTGCATCTATTTTATGTGATACCTCTAGGCCTGATACATCTCCTTTTATTATATGAATATTTGAAAATTTTCTATATTTTTAAAATTTTCCCTATTTTTTAATAGCCATCCCTTGCTGTCCCCTAAAAATTGGCCTCCCTCCTGTCCCCGTCCCCATCCCCGATACGTGTGCCTATTAGATTTTGAAATGCACTTGAGAATTCCTTCAAAGTTGACATTAATCAACATTTTGAGACAACTCTGCAGGAGGTGAAAATTGTTGTGATAATGGGTTTAACTTCTCATTTAACCCCTGGGGATGGTGGTAGTCCATTCAAAATGTTGTGATCTCATCTATTTGGCCATTTGATCCTATAAACTGGGCAATGTTGCTAAGGAAAACCTCAGGCTTATGGGTTTCTATGGCTACAACTCTGAAATATTATTTCCCTCCTCTTTTCATGTTTTTGCCATATCATTTTGGTATTCTCATGCATGGCATGGAGTTGTTATGGTGCATAGCATAGAGTTTTACCACCACTCTATCTAAAGTAGCCATCCATACTGCTACAATTTATTCTGAGTTTTCATGGTTTATGTTTAAGGGTTTGTAGATGGGCTCAATTAATCTACCTTACTTTTGTTTCTCTAACAGATTTTGCTAACAATAATTATGTTGGTAATTACAACAGATATTATGCAACATATTACTGATGGATGAAGAAATGCTTTTATTTTAGCATTTTCCTTAGGATGGCTAATAATATGGATTGCAATTCAACACTGTGTATCTATAATTCTAAGAAAGATAGGTTAGCAAGAAGAGTTGAAATTTTGAACCCTGGTCAGCTACAAGGTATTTATAGAGTAAGCTATCTATCAAAAAACATATATTTGGCTTGACATAGACTTGTGGATTAATTAACATAGAATTTTTTGATTGCCTGCTAGGTATTCTTGCAAATCTGGAGGCAGTAATGTTGATATACCTGCATGTTTGGATATGTTGTAATTTGGAAACTACTTTTCTATACAACACATATCTTGGAACAAATTTCCCTGTGAATAAACTGTAATTTCCTTTTCTGAAGTAAAATAATTAAGGAAATGTCAGAATTTGGAAAAACAGTTTCTTATGGAATCCTACTGCAGGATTAAAGATCTTTGAAAGGAAGGAGCTAGATCCATAATTTTGTTAGACCTTAAAAACACAAGCACTTGAGAAAAAATCTTACTTGGCCTTGCCTGAACCGAGCGATCTTTAATATTGCCTTCAAGTAAATTTAGTTGTTTCAACATATACTGCAGGTAGGAAACTATAAAAGTTAGTAAATATATGGAGAAATAATGAAAGTTCCAGTTAGCAAATGGTACTTGAAAAAAAACAATATACTCAAACTTTCAGAACCTTAGTCCTTCCACTAAAATTTGTATCAATTATTATTAATGATAAGATTATAATATTTAATAAAAGAAATGCATATGGTATTTTTTAAGCATTAATAGATCAAGTTATGTGTATTACTACTTGAGAACCGGCCTTCCAACATAGCCCCATTCAACTTTGTTGAATGATAATTTACTATACAGAATTTGCCTTACAAAATTGTTAAAACCTTCATTTTATCTGTCTAATTATAAAATTCCAAATGAATGCAGCTGATTCTAGAAAAAATAGTATTGTAATGAGCAACATCCATAGCTTCATTTAGATACAAAAGTACATTTACTCAAATTATCATATTACAAGAACACCCACAAAACCAAATTTTCAATCGTTGCAGCTCAAGAATCCTAAGATAGTAACATGATAGACAAATTTGTTTTATAATTTGAATTACTATGTCGGTCTATTAGGCTACCATGGAAATCCATAGCATGACCTAAAGATCTGTTTGGTTCCTAGGCACAACATATTATTACACTTATAATTTTATTCCCTAGTCTAAGTCTTATTATTCAAGTCATAGATTAATATGAGTACGCTAGAGTACAAAGTGAGGGAAAGCCCTACAAAATGTATCTTTTTCAATAGTATGTGTTAATGCAATACAGGAAGACACTATATATGGGTACTCTTGTGTTACATTTAAATTTGTATCTGCAGTACATCCCAAGTGAGCAGGTGCTTCCCATATTTTGCATATTTATTTGTTGCTCAATTTTTTCTTTTTGGTTAACAAAATAATTAAAAACCTTACAACACATTGAAATTATTAATATCAGTTAATTAGGATTCCTTTCCCACTGAGTGAGGGAAAGCCCTAAAAATTCATCTTTCTCAATCATTTTTGTTAATGCAATACAAAGAGACACCATTGTGTGAGTACTCTTGTGTCACAACCAAATTTGTATTTGCAATCCATCCCAAGTGAGCAGGTGCTTACCATCTGTTGCATAATTTTTTGTTGCTCAATACTTTAGGAACCCATCAAGATCATTATACAAAGCCAGACTAGTTAATAAAGTTATTAAAAACAATACAAGATCAATATGATGAAGAATTCCTATAAGCAATGCTTATTACTATTTTCCCAATGCAAAAATGTGGGCTTTCAGGAAAAACAGAAATAAATGAAGAATAAAAACCAAAGGTAGATACCAAGTTTAAGCACCATTCTTTTAAAAAGCATCATTTCAATCTAGAACTTTTGCCCTTCAACTCATGACAAAAATTTGGACTTCTATAGCTAAATCCCACTTTCGTCTCTATAAATGAAACCATTTCATTTTTTAGCAACTTACAAATGTAGAAGAATTCTTGACTATGGAAATCACCCATTACAATTAATCCAAGCCTGCTGGAGTTATTATATATTCATATTAAATAACATACTAGAAAAACAAAAATATTGCATGTTTGTTGAATGGGCCACAATTTATCTTCCAAAGTTTGTGGGTTCCACCAAGGAACTCTCAATCACCAATAATCAAAGAAAACATTTTGATGTTGTATTATTTTCAAAGTTTTCCCATTTATCACTTTATAGAAGATGTTTTCGGTGGGAACTGGTGCAGATAGATGTATTCAGCAATAAAGAAGACACGAGCAAAGTGCTTTGGAAAAAGATGCACCAACAAATATGGTGAAAGGGAAAATATAGTTGCAACTATACAGTTTCCTAAATCGTTAGAAATTACCATGGATACATCCATTGCAAAATATGCATAATACAAAACCTTTTGTATGCTATACAAAACACATCCCTTTTATTTGCAACCCAAACATACAGCTATTGATACCCTATAATACATTTGGAGCAAAATAGATCTGAAAAATGGCTTTGCAAACAACCGTTTGAAAGAATAGTAAACTAGTAAATATAGATCCATCATGTCTTAGAATCTAGCAACTTATGGGAGCCTCGATATTGTGAATTCATTGAAGATTTGACGAAACCCACAACACCTATATGTTGAGCATGTAGGATTCTGTAGTGCAGATAAATTTTCCATAGAGCTTCACTCTCCAATGCTTTAAATTTATATTTCTTTGTTTGGGCTGTTCATTGCATTCAATTGTCTAGGATTTCCAGACCTCCCTAATTCTTTGGAAGAGTGCATACACTCCAAGCTTCCAATGTGAGCTCTTTCATCCCTTCTTGCTTGACCCAAAGAAGGCTTGAAAGCTCGTAAAATGGTTTTCTATTATTTTATAGGCCGATGGAAAAGTCAGGACAAAGAGTACAAGTTCCCTGCTGCTAACTTATGTGATTGCGTATAGTTGTAAATTTTTGAGCAAATGAAAGGTTGATTCTATTCAGGAATCATGACTTGTCAAAAATCCCTTATATAAGCTATAATTAGTTTAATTTTTCCTGGTTTTATGATTTATAAGTTTTGAGTTATAGTTTGACCATGCTGAAAAATTGTCCTAATCAAATGATCATAACCTTAGTTTTTCCTTCACTCATCACTGCTCCAGCATTTTTCCAAAGCTATCCAAGAACTGCCTTTGACTGATTGTTGCATAAGCCCAGGAGAAGTTTGCCAAATGTTGAAGTGAAACGCCTCTAATTTGTCCTTGTACTTTTCTAACCTCTAGGAGATAAATTGATATATCAACAACGATTACTTTTAGGTAACAAGAAATCAACCCTCATAGATAGACCTTTCTAGGTGGATATGATCTGAAGTTTTTCCATTGGCACAAACACCTATGGCAGCTTGGAAAAGAGAGTTGCTACAGCCTTGTGGAAGAAATTACCAAATTGTTTAAAATGAAATCTATTTCAATCATGTCTGTAATAACCGCCCTTGATTATTTTTGAATATTTTCAATTGAAATGAGATACAAAGCAATATCCTTTCCACTTTCTGATCACCTAGTTCCTGAGATGGGCAAGGTGAGAGCATATGGTAACCAAAACTATACAATTAATAGGAATTCTTGCAACTGAAAGGAAAGGCACTTGATGGCTAGCCAGCCAAACTCACTTATTCAGTTGAGTGCTTATGCAAATGAAAAAAAAAAAAAAAACACTACATGCTTATTCATCGGAGTGTGATGGAAAAGCAACCACTTATTCGATGGGTAAACAAAAAGTACTTCCACTTATGTAGTGGGTAAGCAAATTACAATTAAACCACTTGTTCAATGGGGTAATAAAATCTAAAACCCTTCCACTTATTCAGTGGGGTAAGAAAATCTAAAACCCTTCCACTTATTTAGTGGGGTGAGTTTATAAATCATTGAGCATATGCCAAACCCACTAATAGTTCTACCATCATTTTACAATGGTATATCAGAAGTTATGCTAGTTTGGTGACTACATAAGGAGACCATTTTGGGGACATTTAATTGTTCTTAAATCTTGTAGATGCTTTAATGTTGTCTTCTACTCTAATAAGGACACCTCTTCAAAGTTGTCAAGCCTTTTGGAAAACTATTTACTTCAAAAGGTCCATATAAGCACGATAGAGGGGTAGTAGCCACTGAAGTGATTTATTTTGAAAATAACCTTGAATAATGTGTTGAATTTGTAGTTCATCTTTTGCAAGAATTTCATTAAGGTCCCTTAGGGCTAAAACCCTTTATGATTTGTTCTTTCTCATGAATTTGAAATAGAATTTTGAAGGCTTATCCCTCTCTACAGTCCAACGCACACTGTGTCTGATTCTAGCTTCTTATACTATGTACTCATTAAAATAGTTGAGTTGAGGTTCTAACTCATTATCTGATAACTGCTTTTGATTCATTGGAAGGGTTGCCTATTTCCAAATTCTTTGTAGCCTGTTGGAGCTTGAGGTGGACTTTAAGACTCTAGCTCCTATTGTAAGAGTCTTGGCTTTATAGTGTACACTGAATGGAAAAGTCTGACTAAAATATCCATCCTTCATTCCCATTTGGAGGCATAAGTATCCAAATTCTAGTCATGGCCTTCTAAAAAATTTCATTTTTATGTAGAACTACATAAGGAGATCATTCAAATCTGGGAACATCTAATTCTTCTTAGATTTCATACCTGCTGTAAGGTCATCTTCTATGCTAATATGTACACCTCTTCAAAGTTGTTGAACCTTTTGGGAAACTACTTACTTTAAAAGGTCCATATAAGCATATGACTGAGTGGCAGTAGCCACTGAAGTGAATATTTTCAAAAATAATCTAGAATAATGTGTCAAATTCATAGTTCATCTTTTGCATGAATTCCATTAAGGTTCCTTAGGGATAACTCTCTTTCTAATTTGTTCTTCCTCTTTTAGGAACTGGAGAATTTTGAAGGGCAATCCCTCGCTGCAATCTAAAGCACAATGTGCCTAATTCTAACTCCTTTTTCCATGTACTCATAAAGATAGCTGAGTTGAGATTCTAACTTATAAGCTACTCTCTGCTTTGATTCATTAGAGGGGTCATTTGTTTCCAAATCCTTTGTAGCATGCTGGAGATTGAGGTGGGCTTCAAGGCTCTAGCCATAAGACTCTTGGCTTTACACATAATTTCTGACTCCAACCAAAGTATCTATTCTTAATCCCCATTTGGAGGCCTAATTATCCAAACTTTACTCACGTTCTTTTGACTTAATAGAGATACATTTTATTGAAGGAAGAGTTTGAATCACCTTGAGCATCAGACTCTAAAATTATATGTAGAAACTGTTTTGTGGTCTAATCCAGTAACTCTCTACAAGCACTGAGCATATACCCTGAGAAAAATGTAGCAGCAGATGGAACAAAATCTTTCAAGGCTAATTGGTTATGTTTTTAATGTATAGATCAAGTATATACCATCCAGCCAAATCAATCTCCTTCTGGCCCCAATCAACTCAGAAATATGCAGAGTCCACCCTTAGTTACTCCAAGCTTCACTTTTTATCAGGTTGAAGGGTTGTGGACTCCAGCTATTTAATGTGGAAATTGTTGCATTTTTATATTTTGATATTTCTAGAAGACATGTTTATTTTATTGTGTAATCTACATTTTGAATTAGTATCATATTAGCATTCCATTTACATGGCATTGACATGGTGTGGTAAAAGTGTAAATGGAATTCAGTTACGTGGGTTTAAATTGGATATAACTTGGGAAACTAAAAAAATGTTAATAATGTTTATAGAAATAGAGAACTTTGATTTTGTTATTTCAAGCCAAAATATAATTCTTAGAGATTATAAACATAGCACATAAATTTTTTCCAATTATGAGAATTGGGTTTGAAAAAACTATTTTACAGGCAGTCCGATTTTTTCTACCTAACACTCATTAGGGTATTAACTATAAGAAAAACCCTCATGAATATTAA
The DNA here is from genome assembly GCA_007258455.2 of Sequoia sempervirens. Taxonomy (NCBI): domain Eukaryota; kingdom Viridiplantae; phylum Streptophyta; class Pinopsida; order Cupressales; family Cupressaceae; genus Sequoia; species Sequoia sempervirens. Next base: position 1,120,380,963 of record VDFB02271358.1, on the reverse strand, counting down.
AGGTACTGTATTTTCAGTCCATGAAAATGAATTGTAATGCTTTTGGTAGAAAACTGAGAAGATTAATTATACAAAAATCTACTCAGTTTTCTACCAGAAGCATTACAATTCAAACGTTGAATATGTATAAACTATAATTTTAATTACAAAGAAAATTTAAAATGCTCTAGCCTTTACCCTAAACAAAAAGGATAGAAATACATAAAAAAAGTTCAGAACCACTTTTTGAAAAACTTAGGACATGCATGGAAGATGTGGCAGGTCATGCTTACTTGGGATTACTTTCAAGTTTTTAAGTGTAGTATTAAAAGTCTTTGATTTGGCTAAAAAGTTGTAACTGTGGTGATACTAGTTTGACATTTTCATGATGAAATAGGAAATCACTGCAGTTTCAGATGTATGGGTTTGCTCCTTTATGCCTTAAATAATTAAATTTCCAACCTCAGCTAGCAAAAGTGATTTCAAGCGATCAACACTGCCTTTTTGGGTGTACTTGGTTTGAAGACTGATATTTATTTTAGTTCTACCCTTTGCGGTCTGCTACAACCAGCTAACTTCAATTTTAGTTCTGTAATTGTTGTTATATCTAAAGCTTGGAAGTTCTGGAATATTATTTTCAAAGGAAATACATGAAAAAGGAAACGTAATTTTGTAGGGTTGTATACAAAGTTACTAACATTGTCTAGAAAATTGGAATTTCTTTTCTGAGGGTTTGCCACATTTCAGAAAATCATATGCAGAATCTCATGGAGAAATTTAATATCATGGATGAACCCCTAGTTTATTAGTGCCATTTGGTTAATAAGATTATGGTGATTGAAACTGAGTTAATTACATTCAATGAGTATATTTTCCCTTTGCATGATTTGGGTATAAAATAATAGATTGGTTGATCATGTACTAGTTACAAAACAATTATATTTGTGCAGGTTGGTATACCTTCTGATCGAGAGCAGTACATACACAGACTTGGTAGAACCAGACGCAAAGGTAAAGAGGGTCAGGGTATTTTGTTGCTTGCCCCATGGGAGGAGTATTTTCTAAAAACTGTGAACGATTTACCCATTACAAAGGCACCAGCACCTACTATAGATTCAAAAATGAATATGAAGGTGAGTCATTGAAAATTCAAAACTATTCCATAATGCATTTTAGTAGTAGATAAAAATAGGCTATTGATGCTTGATGGTCACTGTTTAAAGTTAAAATTACCTTACTGGAAATGCCAGCCACTCTACCCTGTGATTGACTTCGCCTGTCTAGTACCATTCTGGAATCCTTACAGGTCAGTGCTTAGAAACATTTCTGGGGTGTTTCTACATGGAAACAGTGCATGGGGATTTCCTCAAAATTTTGGGAGGTCATGGGAGAGTGAAACATTTTACTTGTCTACCTCAAAATTTTGGTAGACGAGTAGTTTCAAACTGCAATATATATGGTTGATACAATATAATCTACACAGGGAAATCCCTAGCTCTGTTAAGAGCTTCAACTATTGGATGTTTCTTAGAATAAATTGAATAATCTAACTCGTTCTTGGCATGGATTCATTAGCAACCTTATGAAGCTAAAGAGCTTGCAGCTTTACATGAATAGGCTCAATGGTGGGAATCCAACAAATATTGGGAAGATGAGCTCCTTGGAATGGCTTGATGCTTTGCACAATGCACTCACGGGACATATTCCTCAGAGTGTAGGGAATTTAAGTACGTTGAAATCTTTGCATTTAATGGATAATGATTTGTCTGATGAGATTCCTGCCAATCTTGAAGGTCTAACTATGCTGAGTGATTTGTCTCTGTTAAATTATTCACTTCATGGAAAAATTCCTCATAAGCTTGGAAGTAACACCCAATTTTCCATTTTTGATTTATCAAGCAATCAATTAAGTGGGTCATCACCATCCCAACTTTGTAATTGGGGAAAGTTGTGGTCTTTGCATGTGTTCAATAATATGCACTCAATGGTAGAAAGTTAGAACTTAGGAATTGCTCAAGTATTGTGAGGCTTAGACTAGAATATAATCAATTTAGTGGAGAAGTTCCAAAAGATTTATAGGGATTTCCAGGACTTTCATTGATACAAATCAGTAGCAATAAACTTCAAGGCAACATTCCTATAGATTTCTTGCACTAATTATCATTTATATTTGATGTAACTATCAATAAAAAATAAACAAGTGAAACAAAATAAGGCACTCTTCCTAGTGGAATCAAATATTTAGATATGTGTACCTAGATCATTCCCCATGAACAGCGCCATGCAACCTTTGAGAATACAGGAGCCATCATATCTACCCATCTAAGTGAGGTAGAAAAATTGCAACAAATTAGTATATATTTACCATCAAAATTATTAAAATGTAAATGAGTATCACTGGAAGAATATGCTATACTAATATCTTTAAAGAAGGATTTAACTCACTCATATATCTTACCTAGTACAAGGAGGTCCAGTGCTATTTTCAAAGCATATGTGACCACCTTGAGTTTTATACATCCTTTTGCAAGTCACACAACAATTTTTTTATTGAAACAGTTCCCATACATACAATTTCTACATTCTCTAAACTATGGACTGATATCATTGAAAGAGTGAATATTAGGCGGGTTAAGTTCAACTAACCTCCTCCATTGGATTGCCCCACAATGATCACATCCCAAGGTCTGAAGTTTCCTACACTACTGCTTTTGGCAAGGCTCCACTTCCATCAGCACATTGTTCTTCATACTTGCTTTGACCAGCCAAAAGTTAGTGAAAAAGAAGATTCAATTTAATAGTCCTTCAATTCATATCAATTACAAGAATAAATTATAAAATTAAACCTTAAGCTCTTTTGAATCAGTCCTCTACATAGTACTAGGGGCAGGCTGCTGCAAAGGACTAGAGACAACCTCCTCCACAAGCCTAGAAGCCAGGGCCATAGCAAAGGGCATAGGTGATAGGGAGGCTACAGGAAGCAATCACAAATTCCTAGAAGCTGCAGGAATCAGTTACACTGTTTTCAGATGCTGCAGGAACCAATCACAGATTCCTATGCTAGGCCTTGACATAGACCTCCTTGGTGAAATTTTTGTTCCACCCTAACCTATAGGAACTCTATCTTGTCTAAGTTCCCCTGGTTCTCCTGCCAACCTCACTATCTTGTCAAGTTTGCAACTACCAAACCAAATCTTGGTGCTATGACTCCTTTCTTTCTTAGCCTTTTATGCATCCAAAAGACTAATCCTCCCTCAATACATGAATGAATCTTGCAGGGGTGAGGGAATGTTTTCCAAAACTCCAAAACAACCTCCTAGGGTTTTTGGAACTTCACTTAACTCCATCTTACCAACACTTGCATGAAGCCTATTCCATAGGTTTTGCTCTTGAGCCACTATTTGGTCTCTGAACAGGGGTAAATTGCTTTTCCCTCCTAAACCCACCAAAGAAACATGGTTCTTGGCTTAGGAAATGTGTTTTCCCTGTCTACAGCTTCAAGATTTCTAGGGTCTTGGCTCTATCCAAGCCGTACTTTTCCCTCATGCAAACACTGCCCAGAAAACTAGGGTTTCTAACTGTCCAGAACCAGTTTTAGGACTGGTGAAAAGTTCTCCTCCTAAACGGATTGCTGGGATATCCTCCTTGGTACCACACGTGGCCAAGACCTTCTCCTAAATTCTCCAAAAATAATTTTTTTAAAATCTTTTCTCCCCTGCAAGTTATCAACGCTGTACTGCAGCCTTTCCTAGCCGGGCTCTTCACTGGCTCGCCTAGGGCAAGGCTTTTCTCATAACTCTTGCAACCAAAGAAAACCTAACACCTACCACTAAAATATGTATAGATATGGAGCCTGACCACGTTCCCAAAAATTCCATACTTCCAGGTACAGAGGGAATGCAGCCTAGAACTCCATTTTTACATAGTTCCAGTCAAAATAGCAAATAAGGAAATAAAACACAGAATTTACAAGAATGGATGAAATGATGGAACAGCTATCAAATGTGCCAAAATAAACTTCTAGAAGCTTCTCTACATGCTAAAAAAACCTACAAAATTCCTCTTTTAATTCATTTAGCTATTGTCATGCAAACAAGAACAGAAAAACAGAAAAATAAGACAAGAATGTTGTTTTCTTTAGTTTCTGGAAAAACAGTCCGTACAAAGAACTTCTAACCAACCAAAAAGGTTGAGGAATGCCTTAAATATTCCTTCCCAACAATTTAGGTTCTTGGGTCGAGGCTTAAATGACCTAAAAATGCCTTTTTGTAAAACCCGCTGTGTTTTCAGACATTTAACAATTTTTCACTATTTAGCAAAGTGAGCCTCTAAACTCATTGGAATCTTGACACCCTCTTTTCCAAAGACCAAAAAAAACCCTAAGAACTTAAAAATAATGGTCAACATGACCTTATGATAGCACCACAAAATTAAAGAACTCAAAAACAAAATAGTCCTTTGCCTGGTGCTCCTGCACCATTCTCCCCCTCTCAGCACAAACAACTAAGGAAGTTAGGGAGAGATCAGAGACATATCAATGCCTTGCTTCTTAAAATCTACTTCTTCTACCCAAGTAGCTTCAGATTCATGCTTATCCTTCTATTTGACAAGATGCTCCATGTACACCTTGTGCCTTGTAGTCTTTTTCACTCTTGACTCCAAGATCTTTTCTGCTTGCAGCTTGTCTGGAGTTGGTATGGACATGTTGCTGATATCCTTGAAGACCTCCTTACTATCCTGAACCAGATCCTTGGCTGTCCCTTTATATTTGATCAAATCAGCAACATTGAAAACTGGAGAGATTCCCAATTCTGCTGGTAATTCCACCTTGTATGCATTTTTACCATATTTGGCCAACACCTTGCATGGACCCACTCTTTTCATCTGTAACTTGGTTGCCATGCCCTTCTGCAATCTGGATTTATTGAGGTGGACCATAACATAGTCCCCAACTAAAAATTGTACATCCTTCCTTGACAAATCAACATTCTCCTTCAACTTTTGAGTTGCTGCAGTAACTGTCTTCTTAACCTGCTCATGAATCTCCTTCATGGTCTGAGTGAAGTATTCAGCATGTCCACTCCTATTCTCCATTGATCCAAGGTCTCTGAGTTCACAAATACCTCTTGGGTGCATCCCATACACAACCTCAAAAGGAATTTTTCTGTAGTTCTATTGACACTATCATTATAAGCATATTCAGCTTGAGAAATCACCATATCCCATGTCTGTCCATATTCCTTGGTGAGACACCTTAAAAGATTACCTAGCACTCTATTAACCACCTCTGTTTGACCATCAGTCTGAGGATGGTAAGCTGATCCAAATGATAGATTTGTACCCAATCTGCTCCATAGATTCTTCCAAAAATGACTCATGAACTTTACATCTCTGTCAAAAACAATGCGTAGAGGCAATCCATGGATCCTCACAACTTCCCTGAAGAAAAGATGGGCTATGTAACTTGCATCATGTGTAGTCTTGCATGGAATAAAATGACTCATCTTACTAAATCTGTCTACCACAACATAAATACTGTCAAAACCAGTCTTGGTCTTAGGAAGACCTACCACAAAATCCATGCTCACACACTCCCATGGTCTATTTGGAATGGGTAAAGGCTGATACAAACCAGCATTGCTAGCTCCCCCTTTAGCTTTCATGCAAACAACACACTGTTCCACATATTTTCTGACATCTCTTGCCAATTTAGGCCAGTAATAAAATCTTTGTACTAGCTCTAAAGTTTTATTAATACCAAAATGCCCACTAAGACTGCCATTATGCTTTTCTTGAATCAGATTTTCCCTCATTGATCCTCTTGGAACACATAACTGATTACCCTTAAATAACAGTCCATTTTGTAGTGTATACTCAGCAAACTGACTATGAAAATGATTCTCAAAATTAGAACATACCTTGTAGGCTTCTGAAAAGTCTTCATCCTCACCATAGAGGTCTTTGAAACACTCTATTCCAATGCTCTTTAGCTGTATTTCCTGCACTGTCAGCAACCTTCTGCTTAATGCATCTGCAACCTTATTCATTTGTCCCTTTTTGTGCTTGATAGTGAATGTGAAAGCTTGGATGTATTCCATCCATTTCAAATGTCTATTACTCAGCTTCTCTTGGGTGTTGATGTAACCAAGTGCCTGATTATCAGTAAAAACCACAAACTCTTTGGGTAACAAATAATGCCTCCACTTCCTAAGGGACTGCACTAAAGCATATAATTCTAGATCATAGGTAGAGTACTTTTTCTTGGCTTCATTGAGCTTTTCACTAAAGAAGGCTACAGGCCTACCTTCTTGACTAAGTACTCCTCCTACAGCTACTCCACTTGCATCACATTCAACTGTGAACAACTTGTCAAAACTAGGCAACAACATAATAGGTTGGGTTGCCACCTCTTGTTTCAGTTTTTCAAAACCTTTATCAGCCTCTTGAGTCCACTTAAACTTTGTTTTCAGACCACCTTTAATAGTATCTAGGACTGGTGCACATATACCACTAAAATTCTTGATGAATTTTCTATAAAATTGAGCTAAACCATGAAAACTCCTTACCTCTGTTGCTGTGGTTGGTGTGGGCCAGTTTAGGATGGCTTCCACCTTGCTTGGATCCATCTTCAATGTTCCTTGGGATACTACAAAGCCTAGATACACAAGCTCTTGTTTGAAGAACTCACACTTCTCAAGGTTAATGGCCAACTGTTCTTCTTGCAGCCTTTTAAGTACCATCTCCACATGCTTGAGGTGTTATTTTGTCTTACTGAAAAATCAGTATGTCATCAAGATAGACTACTACAAAGATCCCTGTAAAATATTTAAGCACCTCATTCATTAGTCTCATGAACATTCTAGGGGCATTTGAGAGGCCAAATGGCATCACTTTCCACTCATACAAACCATCGTTTGTCTTAAAAGCTGTCTTCCATTCATCACCCTCCTTAATTCTGATTTGATGATACCCACTCTTAAGATCCAGCTTGGTGAAGAATTTTGCACCTCCAAGACAATCCATCAAGTCTTCAATTCTAGGAATAGGAAACCTATACCTAATTGTGATTCTATTAATTGCTCTAGAATCAGTGCATAATCTCCACTTACCTCCTTTTTTTGTTTCCAAAACAACTGGGACTGCACATGGGCTGATACTCTTTTGAATCAATCCTTGATTCAACAATTCTTCCACTTGCCTAGCCACCTCTTGGTTCTGCTCCGGTGTAAGCTTGTATGCTACTTTGTTAGGCAATGAGGCTCCAGGTATAAAGTCAATTTGATGACTTATTTCTCTCTTGGGTGGTAGAGTTGGTGTTCCATCACTGACTATGCTCTTGTATTTGTCAAGCAAGTTTTGGACTGCTGCTGGTAACACTGTCCTTTCAGCCTTTTCTTCCTCTTTGGACTGCATCATGACCACATATCCTTCATTCCTTTGGTGTAGGTCCTTAAGGAACTCCTTGCCACTACTCAACATAATGTTGGGTACCTTTGACTATCCTTCATCTTCCTCAATCAATGACTGTAGTTTGAATGTTCTTCCATCCTTCTTAAATGAAATAGTGTTCTCTTTTCCATCATAAACAACACTTCTATCATATTGCCAAGGTCTTCCCAGTAGTAGATGACATGCATCCATGGGTAATACATCACAAACCAGCTTGTCTTTATAGCCTCCAATTGAAAATTCTACTGTTACTTGCTCATTCACCAAAACACTCTGCCCTTTATTCAGCCATGTGACCTTGTAGGGGTTATTATGGGGTACTTTCTCCAATTTTAGCTTTGTTACTACCTCCTCAGAGATGATATTATCTGTAGAACCAGAATCTACAATGACCTTGCATACCTTTCCCAATATCTTGCACCTTGCTCTAAACAAAGCTCTCCTTTGCTTGGGTTCTTCCTTGACCGGTTGTCTGATCAGCACTCTATTAAACATTAGATTTTCACCTACTTCTGATTCTATTTGACTGATCTCATGTGATTTGACACACATGGTGTCCTCTTGTGCATAAGCTACTCTTTTCTCATTGCTTGATGAAGAAGCTTTCTCCGGTCATCTATAAGCTAGATGACCTAGCTAATTGCAGTGATAACATTTCATGGTGGCAAAGTAAGAGTTACTTCTACCTGCTCCTCTTCCTTTGTTTGAACCTCCTTGAGGTCCTCTTCCTCTGTTAAATTCTCCTCTTGAAGATGTTTCACCTCCATGCTCAGCAAGCTTAGATTCTCCTTGGGTTCTTTGATCATTACCTCTTCCTTGGTAACCACCACGCTGTCCTGTTTGATCTCTGCCTTTGCCTCTGCCTTTAGAAGACTGATCATGCTTCCTCTTGTTTCTTTCTTCAATCTTGATAGCCAACTGATAACATTGGTGTACTGTTTTAGGACTCAAAAGAGCCATCTCTTCTTGGATGTTCCACTTCAAACCATTTAGGTATCTAGCCACTTTTAGGCTCTCATCTTCTGCCACATTTGATCTCAAGCAAAGCTTCTGGAACTCTTCAGTATAGGTGTTGACATCTTGATCTTTTTGTCTTAAAATTTTCCTCTTCTTGTGCAGCTGAATCTCATAGTCATCTGGCATATATGCTTCCTTTACCTTAGCAACCATTCCTTTCCAAGTTGAAATGGGCTTCTTACCTTCTTTTTCCCTTTCAGTCTGAACAAACTTCCACCACGTCAAGGCTGATCCTCTCAATCTTGACTTAGCAACCTTCACCTTCTGAGCTTCAGTTACTCCATCACACTCAAAGTGATTCTCCATGCCTTCTATCCAATCCATGACCAAATCAGGATCCATCTTTCCACTGAACAGTGGTATTCCCTCAAGCCCTTTTCCACTCAATCTTTTCAATGCCTTCAAGAAAGGCTCCTCCTCCAAAACAGGGTCAAGTTCAGGGACTTTTCCCTCCTCTACAACCTCTTCTTCTTTTGGCACTTTGCCTTCTAGTTTCACCTGGTTCAGTGCTGCTTCAAGCTGCTCTATCCTTTCCTTTAGAGATTTGTTATCCTCTTCTTGCTCTTCAACCATCTTGACTAACTGCACATTTGTCACCATCTTGGGTGGTTCACTTGACTCAACTTCCTCTGACATATAAGCTGCTTTCCCAAATCTTTCACTTGCTCTAATACCAATCTGATAGGGAGGCTATAGGAAGCAATCACAGATTCCTGGAAGCTGTAGGAATCAGTTACACTGTTTTCAGATGCTGCAGGAACCAATCACAGATTCCTGTGCTAGGCCTTGACATAGACCTCCTTGGTGAAATTTTTGTTCCACCCTAACCTATAGGAACTCTACCTTGTCTAAGTTCCCCTGGTTCTCCTGCCAACCTCACTATCTTGTCAAGTTTGCAACTACCAAACCAAATCTTGGTGCTATGACTCCTTTCTTTCTTAGCCTTTTATGCATCCAAAAGACTAATCCTCCCTCAATACATGAATGAATCTTGTAGGGGTGAGGGAATGTTTTCCAAAACTCTAAAACAACCTCCTAGGGTTTCTGGAACTTCACTTAGACTCCATCTTACCAACACTTGCATGAAGCCTATTCCATAGGTTTTGCTCTTGAGCCACTATTTGGTCTCTGAATAGGGGTAAATTGCTTTTCCCTCCTAAACCCACCAAAGAAATGTGGTTCTTGGCTTAGGAAATGTGTTTTCCCTATCTATAGCTTCAAAATTTCTAGGGTCTTGGCTCTGTCCAAGCCGTACTTTTCCCTCATGCAAACACTGCCCAGAAAACTAGGGTTTCTAACTGTCCAGAACCAGTTTTAGGAATGGTGAAAATTTCTCCTCCTAAACGGATTGCTGGGCTCTCCTCCTTGGTACCACACATGTCTAAGACCTTCTCCTAAATTCTCCAAAAATAATTTTTTTTAAATCTTTTCTCCCCTGCAAGTTATCAACGCTGTACTGCAGCCTTTCCTAGCCAGGCTCTTCACTGGCTCGCCTAGGGCAAGGCTTTTCTCATAACTCCTGCAACCAAAGAAAACCTAACACCTACCGCTAAAATATGTATAGATATGGAGCCTGACCACGTTCCCAAAAATTCCATACTTCTAGGTACGGAGGGAATGCAGCCTAGAACTCCATTTTTACACAGTTCCAGTCAAAACAACAAATAAGGAAATAAAACACAGAATTTACAAGAATGGATGAAATGATGGAGCAGCTATCAAATGTGCCAAATAAAACTTCCAGAGGCTTCTCTACATGCTAAAAAAACCTACAAAATTCCTCTTTTAATTCATTTAGCTGCTGTTATGCAAACAAGAATAGAAAAACAGAAAAATAAGACAAGAATGTTGTTTTCTTTAGTTTCTGGAAAAACAGTCCATACAAAGAACTTCTAACCAAACAAAAAGGTTGAGGAATGCCTTAAATATTCCTTACCAACAATTTAGGTTCTTGGGTCGAGGCTTAAATGACCTAAAAATGCCTTTTTGTAAAACCCGTTGTGTTTTCAGACATTTAACAATTTTTCACTATTTAGCAAAGTGAGCCTCTAAACTCATTGGAATCTTGACACCCTCTTTTCCAAAGACAAAAAACAACCATAAGAACTTAAAAATAATGGTCAACATGACCTTATGATAGCACCACAAAATTAAAGAACTCAAAAACAAAATAGTCCTTTGCCTGGTGCTCCTGCACCAATAGGGTTTTGTATATCATTGGTCTACAGATAAATGCTCCTATATTTCATTGGAGCTCTGCCATATTGACAATTTTTGTTCATGTAATATCCACATAACAGCATTTAGTATTTTTCAAACCCTTCTCAAAAAAAATCTTTTATGAAAAAAATCACCAAAAACTCAGTGAGTGCTCGCCAAAACCCAGGCTAGTACTTGCCAAAAACTCAGCAAAAATCCCTGCGAGTTACTTGCAAGAAAAAAAAAAACTAGTGAGTACTTTGACTTGGTGAGTACTCGCCAAGTGTTCCAACTATGATTGGAATTGTTTGTCAAAACCTGCGTTAAGCTCCATTAATTTTTGGATCAATACTAAACTTGGCCTAAAAGGGAGACTGGTCTATCCGAGAGTCAGCCAACTTATCAGTGACCATATAAAAACAATGATTAAAAACAACCAAATAAAAATTTCCACACAAGAGTTGGGAAACATCAAAGAAGTTGTTTGATGTCGAGTCATGTAATTGGTTCTTCAAAAAACATTGATCCCTTCCAAAGCAGCCAAAACTTCTGCTTCATTGTTAGATTGGAACCTAAAAACAAAGAAGGCCCTGTAATAAATAAACCTAAAGATGAGTGAAATGCTACAACTGCTCCTGCCAACTCCGGGTTAGCTCTAGCTGTACCATCACAATTGATTTAAAAACAATCACTTTTAGGGGCATGCAAGGGTATAATTTCCACTTATGAGTTGTATAGTTACCCCATTAATGGGGAAAGATCTTCTAACTGTCGTTACTGCCAGTAGCTCTACCATGTTTTTTTATTTTTAGGACATTTTATTGAATATTGCAAGAGGTTCATAATGTAGGTGATCATTCTATATATTGAATTATTTAAGGATGCACTATAAGTTTATGCTTTACTCAAACATTGAGTGCATTTGGAAAATGTTGTCAATATATAAACAATTTTTTTTCTGCATTTTAAACAAGGAAGTTGAACATCTAGTATAATTAGTTTTTTCATAGTAGAAATACCTTGCAATAACATTTGATTATTCAAAGACTAATGTCTGCAAGTAACTTGCTTGGCCAAGCTAGTGAGCAATAATCTTTTTGTTCCTATAGTTAATGTGAAGCATACGAACACACATTTGAGTATACAGTTTGTTATTGAGCAGCATGTTTAAATGATGTGGAGAAATAACGGCTAATTAAGTTATGTTGGAATATACAGAGCTCTTCAAGTCTTGCTGGAAAAGTTCAGCAGTGGCTTTCAAGTCCTGGAATGAGAGCATTTGAGACATCCAAATTACTTTCAAAAGAGTGCTCCTTAGATTTAAGTAATAAAAATAAAGAGAACATTTTGACACACGTCAATATAGATTTGCAGGTAATTTGTTCAAGTCTAACTAAAATGGAATAACTTTGGAATTTGTTTTAAAATTTTCACTTATTTCAAGATTTTTAATTGATTATAACTCTATGCTGTTTCAAACAGCTAAAACTTATATGATGATTACATAGTAGATGATTCAAATGCCATTTTAAAGAGCAAAATTGTTCTACAGGTTTTTGTGTACTACCTTTTGATTATGGCTTTAATTCTTCAAGTTCCTTTTGCAGGATGTTCAGACTCCAATTAAAAAAAAAAATTCAAACAGAAAGGTGCAAGGCACAATAGAAAGGTCTGATTAGGATTTTTTCAATTTGCTATTTGTTGCTGGTACAAAAAATTACCTTAACATTGATGAATTCTTTCTGTTAATCTCCTATTTTATCCACTGGATCTATAATAATAATCAAGGTTTAATTACAGTGTTGAGTAAAGCTATTAACTGAATGACAACCATGCTTAGGAGGTTATTAGCTCTTGTCAAAAAGGATTTTTGCTTCTGTAGAAGAGAATTTTGGTTTTGAAGATTTTAATTGTTCTTTGAAATAACACAGGCACTGATTGAACTAATTGATGAAGTTGAAAATGTTTTGGCCAATTCTTCATTAGTGACTAAGGATGAAGATATTGTTGAGAAACAGCCTATGGATGAAGGTGCATCTGGTAGTTCAACTGTTATAGGTGATTCTTTAATATATTTTATATCCCAAATTCAGAAGCCAAAACTAACAAGTGAAACCATCTTTATGGGACAAAATGACTCAATTGTAAATATTTGTAACTTGTGTGTGTTGAATACTGGCTATGGGCAAGATGCTACAAATGTGCTCTATAAAAACAACTCAAGCATTGCATGTCATGCCTAAAAAGGAAATATGAAAAGAATAAAAAGAAAAAAGATGGAAAGTAGTGAATATCATACTTGTGTGTCGGTATTGGCATGGTGTGATGGTTTATTGGTGGGATTGTTGTTGCCACCAAGGTTCAAACCCCATTGGGGTGTTATTGTTGAATGGTTGTATCTGGTTCATAGCTCCGGTCAAAAGCGTTTACCCCTTGAATAAAAAAAAATATCATACTTGTGTATTTATACAAGTAAAGTACAAAGGTGCCAACAACAAAAGCTAGTAGAAGAAATCCTGTCACTAAAAGAAATTTGTGCCAACACCAAAAAATTTGGCTTGTCCCATCTGATTGTAATGGGCCTTCAATCTGTAAGCAAAGAATAACATAAATCTTGAGAAATCAAACTGGTTCAAAAATATATCTTCCACCGCAATGAACCAATTCCCAGTTGTTAATGTCTGGTTCAACTAAATTGAGAAAAAAATTACATCTGTTTATTTAATCTATTCTAACTTTATAAGACAACATCCACATGAGCCCTAAACATATGCATAAATTTTATCCTGTGAAGCTCTTAGACACAAATAGAGTGCAGACACCACAAATTCTTTAAATATTCCCCATGACATCCTCAAGCTTAGTGCAAGCGCAATGAAGGAATAAAGGCATTATTAGAAGTTGAAAATTTGAAATAGAGAAAACACTAAGCATGAATTTAGCATTTCACTCCCATTGTATCTTAAAAGCATTAATTTTAAGCCAGGTTTACAAGTTTAAGACAATTCAACCCTTTTATTTTTGCTGGGTGAACTGCATTTTCTTGTCTAAAGAGGGTTAAAACATGAGGGAACGGTATCACTTAAAGGGATTGTCTGGAAGAACCTGGAAGCTAGTTGTGCACTGAAATTGAACCTACGAACAACAGTTGTAAAGTTTCTCCAGGCCACAACCCAGTGGAGAATTCAACCATTAACTGTTGGAGTAGTTCTCTAGATGTCAATTTGGGAGTGGAATTAAATGCAACCCAATTAATAGTCACAGATCTCTGTTCTTTTTTTTCTGAAATGAAAAACTAGGGCATGAAAGCCCCTACGCACCAACTCTCAAATGACAAATCAGGGCATAAAAGCCCCTACACACACTTTGAAATTACCTTAAGCATGCAAAATGTGGTAAACACCAGAAATTTAAATCAAATAATTTTAAAGAACTACCTAGCTAGACTCATCCAATCTACCTGGAATCGGATCCAAGTATTTCTCCCAGCATACGGTTAGGTGGTCATGCACTCTTTGTATTAGTGCTTGAGATAGGTGACCTGTACTCTAAAACCCTCAGCAAAACCTTATTTTCAAGATGCAGCTCACCAAATTGGAGAAGTGAAAGGTCAATACTAGCAAGGAAGAGTTTGGACCTGAGCGGGAACCAATAGTGGCAGGAAAAGCAACAAAAAATGGTGAAAATAACCAAAAAAAATGCCAAAAAATGATGAATGACTGAAATTCGAGCTTGGCAAAGTATAATAATTTTTTTATATAATAAAAAAAATAATAATATATAAATATAATATAAAATATAATTAATATATAATATATAATATATATTTAATATAATAGTAAAATAGATTAAATTATATATAGTATAATTATATTTATTATTATATTTAATAGTATATATAGATTATATAATTAATATATATAGTATTCTATAATAAAAATTACTAAATATAAATATAAAATTATTATAATTAATAACTAATATATAAAAAATCTGATAGTTTAATTGATCTTTAGAGAGATCATAAAAAAGAAAGAGAGATAGAGGGGGAGACAATTCTATATAGAGAGGAATATATACTAACACTTGCACCTAAAGGAGGTTCAAGGATTGTGCCAATAAAAAACTATATGTATGTTAATATTTTAGAGAGTATGTGTTTGTGCATGGATGTGCTACAAATTCTAGTTGTATGTGGCTAGCTTAAACAATTAATAATAAATGCTAAATAATGGAATGAAATAAATTTAGATAAATCTAGATTAAGGCACCCTAACATACTTCGTTCTCTTGGGCCTAGATGCGGTGAAGTTAAAGCTCCCTAACATGCTTCCTCTCTGACCCCATCATGGTGGACTATGGGAATAGCATTATTACTTATTGATTCCTTAAATGATCTATTCAAATGGATTGAAATAATTGATAATATATATGTATTATATGCACCATAACTCTTATTGAATTGTTGATAGAATTATATGTTCAAACTAGCTTCAAATCATAGTTAAAAACATTAATGATTTATTAACATAATGAGTAATAAAATTTAAAGAATATAAATGTTAATTTTTTTTATAAAATATGTGAAGGCCTTAAGACTACATCGAGAGGCAATGTCTTCCACGCAATAGGTATTTTTGGTGCACCAAACAACCTAGGCGGCCAAATGGCCCGCTTAAGTAGGGGTCCCATAAGAGGGGCTTAATCTCTATGGATTATGATCAAATTTGAAAGAAAAAGAATAGAGTAATAGTCATTTATTTAGTTATTAATTTAGTCATATATTTAGTCATTTTTATTTGTCTGATATTAGTCATTTATTTAGTCATTTTTTTCGTCATTTAGATGTGATTTTACCTAATGACCAAATTAGTCACTTATAAATGACCAAATTAGTCATTTATTTTCCAAATTCTACTAGTGTTAGTCATGTGACTAAAAATTCTAGTCACGTGACTAAAATTTTTAGTCACGTAGTCATTTATTTGTCAAATTCTACTAGTTACATTTGTAAGTAAGTTTGACATAAATAATAAGACTTGAGGTGGCATTGCCTACCATTATTTGATGGCATTTGACATTTTATGTAATGAAATTTTACATGGTAACAAAAAGTGTCATGAAATCTACAAGAACATAGTCTTATATTTTATTTAATTAAGAGCAGTATACGCTTTTGACCCGAAGCTATGAATCAATGAGGTCACAAATAGGGGAACTCATCCACAATATAAATTGTCAAAAAGTAAACCCTAAAGGGATTGTAGCCTTGATGGAAAGATTAACAATACAACTTAACAATCGCACAATGGCACTCTTGGAAGAAGACAGTAGTCTTCAAACATACCAAAGTATTGTAATTCCACACAATAATTGATCAAAAAATATAGGATCACAGATAATGTAATTCCACACCATAAATGTTCAATAATTACATGATCAAAGATAATGTAATTACACGCCTTATTTGTTTAATAATTACATGATCAAAGATATTGAAATGTGCTTACATTTGTAAGTAAGATGACATACATAAGTAAGTTTTTGTAACAAAGTAACTGACATAGAATAGTATGTTTTCCAACACTGGATGCAATGCAAGCATTATATTTGTTCCCATCACATGGAAAAAGGAAATGCCATTTTTACTCAACCAACTAGTTATCAAATTTGAAAGTGGACTTGATTACATTTTTCAAGCGTATAAAATAAAAAATATTTCATGAAATATGAAAGTGGACTTAAATGCATTTATGGAGCGTCAGAAATAATTACTTATCATAAGGAAATAACTAATAGGGGTAATTATGTTTTCCAAAACTACATTTTATTTATTCTGATCACATGGAAAAGGGAAATCAGCCCATCTCCACTCTAGCAAAGACTTTCTCTAAAAATTCAAAGTGGACTTCATTGCATCATTGGTTGTAACAAAAGAAATACTTGTCATAATAAAATAACTGACAAGGGACAGTGTGTTTTCCAAGACTGCAAACACTGCTAGCATTTTATTTGTTCCAATCACATGGAAAAAGGAAATATGCCATATACAGTCAACGAAATACTTGTTCTAAAAATTAAAAGTGGAATTCATTACATTCTTGATCATAACAAAACAATTACATGGCTATAAAAAGTCTTATATGAAATGGATAACAATTATGTGTTCCAATGACATGAAAATAGTATATATGTTCAACATAATTGTTCAATAATCAAATAATTAGAGAGGCCCATGAAAAGTCTCGTATCAAATGTATAACAACATAGTGTTGAAACATATGAAAATGGTATATTTCTACACCACAATTGTTCAATAATGAAATAATGAAACCCACAATGCAGAATCAATATTCCAAGCTTGTCTCATCAATTCCTACACTGCCTATTCTTTGCAATCAAGTTCATGCCTGCGTAATATATGACATGTTTCTTAGGGTCCTTGTGTATTTCAGGAGGGGTGATTCCAATTCCACGAACCCTTGCAGATGATGAATGTGAAACAACCGATTTCTTCATAGGCTATGCTTTTTCCTTGGCAGGTTTAACACCTTCACCCTATAGCAAACAATTAATCACAATTAATGTATGCATGTAAACAATATAGGTAGTATGATATATATAAAACAACATATCGTTTATTTGTACCTCTGGAACATAATGCTTCATCTCAGAGAGCTTCCATTCCATGAAGCCACCCACACACTCTTTGATGGTCTCTGCACCAGGACGTGGAAAAGGAACATAGCGTTCACTGGCAATGGCCTGAACAATGCTAACTCTCACACAATTTTTTGGGTGCTTAAAGTAGTGGGTTTGAGAATTTGGATTGACAACATGTACAATTCCTTTTCCAACCCATTTACATTGCCTCCAAAGATCAACATGATCACCGACCTTAAAAGTGATTCCATTGAACTCTATCATCTATATATCCACCAGATTTGGCTGCAATGGAAACATCATTCACATGAAGCATAATTCAAGGCACATTAAAAGTTTCATAAAAAAATAAGAACAGAAGCATGGAAGTGTGTTGGGTCTGTTACCGATATAGATGGCACGCAATTGCTCTCCTGATCCCCATGTCCATCTTTATTTCCATCTCCCCCTTGCAAGCTAGCACTCTCCTCGTCCCCATGTCCATCTTTATTACCCTCTCCCACTTGTAAGCCAGTGCTCTCCCCATCCCCATGTCCATCTTTATTACCCTCTCCCACTTGCAAGCCAGTGCTCTCCCCATCCTCGTTTCCATCTTTATTACCCTCTCCCACTTGCAATCCACTGCTCTCCATGTCCCCATGTCCATCTTTATTGCCATCTCCCCCTTGTAGGCCAGCACTCTCCTTGTCCCCATGTCCATCTTTATTACCCTCTCCCACTTGAAATCTAGTGCTCTCCCCATCCCCATGTCCATCTCTGCTACCTAGTTCCACATGCAGTCCAGTGTTCTCCCCATCCCAATGTCCATCTCTGTTACCCTGTCCCAATTGGAGGAAAAAGCTCTCCCCATCCCCATGTCCATCTTTATTTTCCTACCCCACTTGCAGGCCAGTGCTCTCCCCATCTGCATGTCCATCTCTATTAGCCTCTCCCATTTCAATTGCAATGACATGGCCAATTAGGTCAAGGCCAGGGCTCCATTGTTCTTCCTTGCCCTGTAATAGTAAGAATTCAAATGTCGCTTCAAATTTAGCTGCATGTAACCAATTCATAGAAATAATCAAAACAAACATTAAATAAAAGAATTGGAATACACCATTTCTTCTAGTTTCTCCATGTCAAGGCACCTTGACACTTTTGACCATATATGCTCCTTCTTCTTCTTCTCAACATTGTTAGACAAAGGGTTGGGAGGAACAACATCATCTTGTTCTTCCATGGCCTTTGCTCCGTCTTCCAAATCAAGAGTATCTTGTTCAAATGTAGGACTTTGTTGTTCATCATTGCCCTATAATAGCAAGAATTGAAATGTCACATCAAATTTAGATGCATGCAATGAATTCATTGAAATAATCAAAACAAACGTTAAATAGGAGATTTTGAAATCACTATTTCTTCTCGTTTCTTCTTGTGAGGGCGTGAGGAAACTTTAAACCATATACGATCCTTCTTCTTCTCAACATTGTTAGATGATGGATTTGGAGGAACAACATCGTCTTGTTCTTCCATGGCCTCCACTTCATCTTCCAAATCAAGAGTATCCTATTCGAGGGTAGGACTCTGTTGTTCATCATTACCCTGTAATAGTAGGAATTGAAACATCACATCAAATTCAGATGCATGCAACAAATTCATTGAAAGAATCAAAACAAACATTAAATAGAAGATTTCCAAATCACCATTTTTTTTTGTTTCTTCTTGTGAGAGCGCGAGGAAAATTTAAACCGTATACACTCCTTCTCAATGTTATACGATGGGTTGGGAGGAACAACATCATCTTGTTCTTCCATGGAGTCCACTTTGTCTTCCAAATCAGGAGTATCTAGTTTGAGGGTTGGACTTTGTTGTTCATCATTGCCCTATAATAGCAGGATTTGAAACATCACATCAAATTCAAATGCAAGCAACAAATTCATTGAAATAATCAAAACAAACATTAAATAGAAGATTTGGAAATCACTGTTTGTTCTCGTTTCTTCTTGTGAGGGCATGAGGAAACTTTAAACTGTATATGCTCATTCTTCTTCTTCTTCTGAATGTTATATGGAAGGTTGTGAGGAACAACATCATCTTGTTCTGCCATAGCCTCCACTTCATCTTCCAACTCAAGAGTATCCCATTCGATGGAAGGACTCCATTGTTCATCATTGCCCTATAATTGTAAGGAAAGCTAGATGTGGAAACAACTCTCCTAAACGTCAAAACCTCAAGGAAGAATGAAAATATACATTTAATTTTTCAATTACAGTTCAATTAAGATGCACTTTGAAATAAATATCAGAAACAAAGAATTAGAAAAACACAGATGAACACCAGATATACGTGGGAAAACCCTTACGGGAGAAAAACCCACCACACCAAGAGAAGTCACTTTGTATTACAATAATAAAGGTTACATACAAGTTTCAGACTTATCTTTCTGATGTCTATTTATAGCAACATTCACCATGAACAATCTTGTACAAGAACCTCCAAGTTATAGTCTACACATAATAGAATTCATCCACTGATACAATTCAAACTATTCACACACCTGTTGATCGAACCAACAATCGAACCATCGAGCATCTGCAACTACAAACTATATTCATGGTGTTCCCAGTCTATTGAACTTCCTCACAGAACTGTCACAATGAACTATCTTCCAACTGTTTAGATTCGGCTTCTCCTATTGGTCCATGAGACGCCACATAGGAAAGTCTCACTCAGTCAAAAGGCTTCAATCTGTGTTGGCATGTCGGTGAGACACTAATCGTGTCTCCCCGATGCCAACAACTTCATATCGATATCGGCAAGAGTCGTTTCCATTGGAAAGAGGTTATATCACTATTCACAAGTCACATCGACTTCAATTTTCTATCGGCGAGACATATCGCTCTCGCCAAGACCTCCCACCGAGTCTCCTTACATTACACCGAAGCATCCACCAGTCGGCGAGACTGATCACTTTTGCCAGGAGATGATACCGAAGTCACATGTTATACCGATCGCCAAACAATAGTCGCCAGGACATATGTCCTTTGCTAAGACTTTACTCTGAGATCTCACAAGTCATACCGAGCACACTAGTAGTCGAAAAGACTCTTGTCTATCGCCAAGAGTTCACACCAAGATCTTTTATGTTACTGTGAAGACTCCATATGTGTTCATGTCGGCGAGACCTTCATCATTCACTTGGACTTCTTCCTGAGACCATTTGGGTTACCCCGACAGCCATATGCTATCGGTATGACATTCTTCAGTCACTAAGAGATCTCCCCAAGATCTTTTGTGTTACTCCAATGACCAACACTTGAACCTCCGTCGGTGAGATATTTTCACATTAGTAAGACTTCTTACCGATAGAATATAAGTTACGCCGAAGACTACAACATGTAACATACTGTCGGCAAGACTTTAATATCTCGATAAGACTTCTCACCGAGCTACCGTAGGTTATCCCGATATGCGATAGAATGGCCTGTCAGCCAAAGATCTCCACACGGTAAGATGTCACAATGACTGCTTCTTGTCACAGTGATAAGTTCCAAATTAAAAGCATTCGGCAAGACTCTTGCAAGGTCACAGCGACCTGATTTGTTCAACAAGACTCAAAACTACTAGTCGGCCAGACTTCATAGATGTCACACCGACTTGGCTCTAGTAGAGGTTACAGCCTATGGGATTGAGACATAAATTTCCAACAATATCCCACTTGATGAAGATCACACAGGCACCTCCAGAGCACAACAAAACTTACTAAAAATCATGGGCCTTGATTCCCATCAAACTGGCACACCACCTGAACTTGTATGTGCTCACTGGCTTCGTCAATGCATCTGCAACATTCTCCAGAGTATCAACCTTTTCCAAACTAACCTTTCCATCCTCCACCATATCTCATACAAAGTGGTACTATACGTCTATATGTTTCATCCTGGCATGGAAAGTAGGATTCTTTGCTAGACAAATTGCACTTTGACTGTGACAAAAAATAGTTATTTTCCCTGCATCAAAACCAATGTTAGAACACAAACGTTTTAACCAAACTGCTTCTTTACAAGCATGAGTAGCTGCCATGTATTCAACCTCTGTAGTGGACAAAGTGACTACAGTCTGTCGCTTACTCATCCAACTCACTGCACCACCATTCAACATGAAAATGTATCCACTGGTGTACCTCCTGCTGTCAATGTCCCCTGCCCAATCAAAATCTACATATCCACGAATGCTGAGAGTCCTTGTGATTCAACCAAGTTCCCATGGTAACACAAAGCAAAACCTGAAGTACCCTTCAAATATCTAAACACTCTCTTCACAACATCCCAATCTATTCTTCCAGGATTACCCATAAACCGACTAAGAACTCACATTGCTTGGGCAATGTTTGGCCTTGTACAGACCATTGCATACATAAGAATGCCTACTGCACTAGCATAGGGTACATTGGTCATGTCCTCCATTTTAGTAGGAGATTTTGGATAGTCTTCAACAGATAGCTTCGTTCCCTATAAGACTGGAACAACTAACTGCTTGCAATCATTCATGCAAAATCTCTCTAGAACAATCTTGATATACTTACTTTGACTAAGCCAAAGTTTTCTACTATCCCTGTCCCTAGTTATCTCCATCCCTAGAATATTCCTTGCTGCACCAAGATCTTTCATTTCGAACTTAGCAGACAATTGAGACTTAAGATTAGAAATCATTAGCTTACTATTGCCTATGAACAACATATCATCAACATAGAGAGCAATAATAAGAACTTGATCACTTTCAACTTTATAATAGACACAATGATCATATTTGCATCTTACAAATCCCAAAGACAATACGAAAGTATCAAATTTATGGTACCACATTCTAGGTGACTGCTTTAACCCATAAAGAGACTTCTTTAATTTGCAAACCAGTTTCTCTTTACCTTTTTCAACAAAGTGCTCAGGCTGGGACATATAGATTTCTTCTTCAAGATCACCAAGAAGAAATGTTGTCTTCACATCCATCTGTTCGACCTCTAAGTCATACGCTGCTGCAAGTGACAAAAGAAATTTGATAGATGTCAGCTTAGCTACATGAGAAAATATTTCCCCATAATCAATTCCCTCTACCTGGGAATAACCCTTTGCAACCAATCTTGCCTTGTACTTTTCCACACTGCCAACCAGACCAATCTTCTTTTTAAATACCCATTTGCAGCCAACAACTTTTTTGCCTTTAGGCAAGGGCACCAAACTCCAAGTTTCATTCTTTTCTAATGATGCCATCTCTTCATTCATGGCTTCCAACCAAGAGTCTGAATCAAACATTTTAAATGCCTCTTTTACAGTCCTAGGCTCATCAATGCTATAAATCAAAGCATAGGCACAAGTAGAATCAATCAAAGAGAACCCATACCTATCAAGTTACTTTCTTTCACGAGTTGACCTCCTCACTTGCTGAGGCTGAGAGTGAGGTTCTTCTTCTTCAGAACTATCAGAACTACTTGAGCTCTCCTCAGTTTCAGGTACATTTTGAATTTTCAATTCCTCTTTCTCTGGTGTAGGAGGAATTAAAGCTACATCCTTATTGTTTTCTGATTTTGTCTTTGACTGTAGATCCAAATTAGAAGGTTTCAACTCACGAAAGATTACGCTTTTGTTGTATACAACCTTTTCTGTATCAGGATTCCAAAGCTTGTATCCTTTTATGCCAATGCTATAGCCAATAAAAATACATTTGACAGCTTTGTTCTCCAATTTATATCTCTTCTCATACAGCACATAAGCATATGCCTCACAGCCAAAAACACGAATATGTCTAAGAGAGGGCTTCTTACTAGACCACGCTTCCAAAGATTTTTTCTCAACAAGAGAAGAATTTGGAGAACGATTAATCAAGTAACATGCAGTAGCAACAGCCTCATCCCAGAACTTCTCCTCCAAGCGAGCACTACTCAGCATACTTCGTGCTCTCTCCATCACTGTCCTATTGAACCTTTCTGCAACTCCATTTTGCTGTGGAGTATAAGGTGTAGTCTTATGTCTTTTAATCCCATGGTCTTTACAGTATCTTTCAAACTCATCAGAACAAAATTCACTGCCATTATCAGTCCTTAAGCATTTTATTTTTTCTACTGGTCTAATTTTCAACAAGATTCTTAAATTCCTTAAATCGACTGAACACTTCTGATTTACTTTTCAAAAAATAAACAAATGCTCTTCTTGAATAATCATCAATGAACGACTCATAGTATCTTGATTTAGACAAAGAATGAACATCCACTGGACCAAATACATCTGAATGGATATAATCTAGCAAACCAGAAGATTTATAAGGACTAGAATAAAATGAAACACGGTGTTGTTTTCCATATATACAATGCTCACAGAATTCAAATTCAAGATTACATTCTTTAAGCCCCTCAACCAAGTTTTTGTTCTTCATGGTTTTTAAACCTTTTTCTCCTATGTGGCCTAGCCTATGATGCTAGAGCATAGTCTTCTTTGCTGGAAGTTTTACTTCCATAGAGTTTACATAATTAGGGATAATTCCATCTTTACCTCTATGAGTAGCTTTCTGTGACTTTACAGAGACACTATCGCATTGAACAACCTGTGCATCCAACTTGTACAGGGTACCAATTCGAGCACCTCTAGCCAGCACCATAGAGCCTCTAGTCATCTTGCAGCCATTTCCAGAGAACGTGACTTGTACTCCAATATCATTCAACATACTTACAGAAAGTAAGTTTTGAGCCAGACCTGGTATATGCATTACATTATTTATTCCATTTACTCTACCATCAGGAAATTGGATTCTAACTCTTCCACGGCCAACAATATCCAAAGTTGAATCACTTGCCAAGTACACCTTTCCACCATCGTATTCTTCATACTTTGTGAACTAGTCTCTGTGAGATGTCATGTGGAAAGATGTCCAGAATCAATCAGCGAGACATCATCTGATGCATGTGTAGCCAAGGCTGCAATGAAGGCATCTACATCACTATGAGAAGAGTCATTGTCAGAAGAATACTTCTTCTTCTTCTTCTCCTCTTTACAATCCTTTTGGACATGAACAGGTTGCCCACAGTTCCAGCACTTCACCTTAGACTTCTTTCTAGGAGACTTTGATCTCCCCTCTGATTTTGATTTAGACTTCTTGTCTTTCTTCTTGCCTTTCTCTTTCGATCTTCCTCTGACAGCAAGAGCTTCCTTTGCCATCTCAGAAGATTTCCTTCTCATTTCTTCTGACAGGAAAGAACCAACAACATCTTCCATCTTGAAACTAGATGTTGTACTCCCAATAGCCATCACCAGATGATCCCATGAGTCTGGAAAAGAACACAATAATAGCATACAGCGATCCTCTTCTTCATTCTTTACACCAACAGATGTTAATTGTGCAATCAACATGTTGAATGTGTTCAAATGATCAGCTACAAACCCTCCTTCCTGCATTCTCAACAAGTACAACTTCTTCCTCAGGAACAATTTATTCACCAAGGATTTCCCCTGATAAATAGATGCAGTCTCTTCCACAAGGAAGATGCAGTCTTCTCCTCATGTACATTAGAAGAATGGAGTCTGCCAAACAGAGCCTTATCATCCCCTTAGACTTTCTATCTGTAAGGTCCCAATCTTCTTGCTTCATGCATGTAGGTTTAGTTCCAGACACTGCAAGCCACAGATCATGATCCACTAAAAGATCCTCCATTTTGAGTTTCCACAACTCAAAATTGCTGCCATTGAACTTCTCTATTTCAATCTTTCCTGATGTGCTAGTCATCTCAATCTGTAATTAGAAATTGACAAACTTCTACAAGACTCCCACTAAATAGAATTGAAACCCAACGTACCCATAAGGATAACACAGCTAGTCAGGCTCTGATACCACTTGTAAGGAAAGCTAGATGCGGAAACAACTCTCCTAAACATTAAAAACTCAAGGAAGAATGCAGATACACATTTAATTTTTCAATTACAGCTCAATTAAGATGCACTTTGAAATAAATATCAAAACAGAGAATTAGACAAACACAGATGAACACCAGATATACGTGGGAAAACCCTTATGGAGAAAAATCCACCACACCAAGAGAAGTCACTTTGTATTACAGTAATAAAGGTTACATACAAGTTTTAGACTTATCTTTCTGATGTCTGTTTACAGCAGCATTCACCATGAACAATCTTGTACAGGAACCTCCAAGTTACAGTCTACACATAATAGAATTCATCAACTGATACAATTCGAACTATTCACACACCTGTTGATCGAACCAACCATTGAACCATCAAGCATCTACAACTGCAAACTATATTCATGGCATTCCCTATCTATTGAACTTCCTCACAGAACTGTCACAATGAACTATCTTCCAACTGTTTAGATTTGGTTTCTCCTATTGGTCCATGAGACGCCACATAGGAAAGTATCACTCAGTCAAACGACTTCAATCTATGTTGGCATGTCGATGAGACACTGACTGTGTCTCCCTGATGCCAACAGCTTCATATCGATATCGGCAAGAGTCATTTCCATCGGCAAGAGTTTATATCGCTATTCGCAAGTTGCATCGACTTTTGTTTTCTATCAGTGAGACATATCGCTCTCACCAAGACCTTCCATCGAGTCTCCTTACT
Source organism: Sequoia sempervirens (assembly GCA_007258455.2). Classification (NCBI taxonomy): domain Eukaryota; kingdom Viridiplantae; phylum Streptophyta; class Pinopsida; order Cupressales; family Cupressaceae; genus Sequoia; species Sequoia sempervirens. The sequence goes on along the minus strand of VDFB02271358.1, from coordinate 1,120,355,050 downwards.
TTACACCAAAGCATCCACCAGTTGGCAAGACTCATCGCTTTCACCAGGAGATGATACCGAAGTCACATGTTATACTAATCACCAAACAATAGTCGCTAGGACATACGTCCTTCACTAAGACTTTACTCCAAGATCTCACAAGTCATACCGAGCACACTAGTAGTCAGAAAGACTCTTGTCTATTGCCAAGAGTTCACACCGAGATCTTTTATGTTATCGCGAAGACTCCATATGTGTTCCTGTCAGTGAGACCTTCATCGTTCGTTGGAACTTCTTCCTGAGACCATTTGGGTTACCCCGACAGCCATATGCTATCGGTATGACATTCTTCAGTCACTAAGAGATCTCCCAGAGATCCTTTGTGTTACTCTGATGACCAACACTTGAACCTCCATCGGTGAGACATTTGCACATCGGTAAAACTTCTTACCAATAGAATATAAGTTACGCAAAAGACCACAACATGTAACATACTGTCGGAGAGACTTTAATATTTCGATAAGACTTCTCACCGAGCTACCGTAGGTTATCCCAATATGCAATAGAATGGCCTGTCAGCCAAAGATCCCCACACGGTAAGATGTCACAACAACTACTTCTTGTCACAACGATAGGTTCCAAAGTAAAAGCGTTTGGCAAGACTCTTGCAAGGTCACAGTGACCTGATCTGTTCAACAAGATTCAAAACTGCTAGTCGGCCAGACTTCATAGATGTCACACCGACTTGGCTCCAGTAGAGGTTACAGCCTATGGGATTGAGACATAAATTTCCAACAATAATAGCAGGAATTGAAACATCACATCAAATTCAGATGCATGCAACGAATTCATTGAAATAATCAAAACAAACATCAAATAGAAGATTATTGAAATTACCGTTTCTACTCATTTCTTCTTGTGAGGGCATGAGTTAATTTTAAACTGTACATGCTTCTTCTTCTTCTGACTATTAAAAAAGGGGTTGGGAGGACCAACATCATCTTCCACTTCCATGGGCACTGCTTCATCTTTCGATACAACAAAAACCTGCTCGAGGGTAGCACTTTGTTGTTCATCCTTGTGTAATAGGAGGAATTGAAATGTCACATCAAATTAAAATGCATGCAACCAATTCATTCAAATAATCAAAACAAACATTAGATTAAATAGAAGATTTCAAGATCACCATTTGTTTTCATTTCTTCTTCAAAGGGTGCCTTGAAAATTTCAACTTGTACAATGGTTCTTTTGAATGTTAGATGCAGGGTTGGGAGGAACAACATCATCTTTGCCTTTCATGGGCACAGCTTCCTCTACTGAATGAACACTACTTTGTTAGCCGGTAGAAACTGCTTCTTGACTATCACCCTGTCATGTCATGTAAGTTAATGTTAAGTGAACCTTGTATGCATCAAAATAGAAAATATGAAGCATCAAAAAATTAGATTTAACAGTTCAGTTTGAAATTACCATTTCTTCCTTTCTATTTCTCTTGTGCAATTCTAATAATTTTTTCCTTCTTTGCTCCTTCCTATCCTCACTATTGTATAACACCATTGGCTTCTTCACCTCATCCTTTCCTTGTTGGGGAAGTTGAAGGAAGCTATGTTTCCCATACTTTTGATAGACACTTCTAATAACACGCTTCTGTTGGAGATGTTGTCGTAGATTCATTTGGTACTCCGTATTTTCCACCTTCTTTTGAAGGAACTCTTTCAATTTATCAGGGAGAGGAGTGGGTTGTTTTGGTTCCCCGCCCGACATAGTTCAGCCACGCTTTGGTGCCGCAAGAATAGGAAGGTGGTGATGCTAAAACCTATGCATGTTGAACACTCTCCAATCATAATATTTTCTCATACATTCTTCTACAATACAATAATATACATATCTACCATTCACCACTTCTCTTCTGTATTCAACAACAACCTACACAACAAATTTGGAAAAGAAAATCGCTTAATATATTTGATATTCAAACAATTTGAATGCACCACAACATATACACACAACCAAATGATGTAGAAATTTAGTTATTATATCTACCTTCCCATCCACCACATCACCCCGTGCTTCATTAGGTCCCTCTCCATCCTTAGGGTCTCCCTTTGTATGCTTTCCCTTGTGGTCATGGACTATGGCAAGAGTGTGATGATCTCCTTGATTATTTTCCCGAATCAAAGGAATGATATACTGTCAAAATTAGCATATTTGTAACAAACATGATATTTTCTAACTAAAATTGTAAAGCATTTTGATTGATGCATATGAAGGAAAGGGAAATTGGAAGTTCACAATCAATTACCGGACATGTCGCTGCCTTAGAGTTAAGTGTTTTCCTAAAATGAGGGGACTTCCTCTGTACCACAGTTGTTGCCTCCTGATTAAAAAATTCCCACTTTCCAGTCAACATCGTAACCACTTATGAGAGTTTAAAATTATACATTTGATTGCATCTTGTAATTACCAGATCTTACGTGCACGTTTCATGAACGTGACCGGCCCAAAGAATATGTGCTAGTACACACCCTTTCAGGTGTGTTTTCCACCTCAATGACATTCTTCGGTGTACGAAAAAATTTCCCTTATACATGATGCATCTTTGGTTTCTTGTAAACTGTAAAATTTTTGCAAGTGTTATGGACAGTTAAAATTAGAAAAAAATTATTGAAACATTTGTAGTAATCAAGCATATCTTTTTTCAATGAAAAGAAGAATTTCAAATGCATATTTTAGTCTACCTAAGACTTGTGATAAATTTTGAAGGTGTCTTTGATTACATTTTGTGTGTAAATAAAAAAAGGTTTTCAATACACTCCTACTAATAGAAAAATTGCACACTGGAAAAGAGATGGTGTTATGAAACGTACAACCCACATTGTTGTAAAACGATATACAAGTAACCCACTGTGTTTTACAACATGCAATTATTTTGTCCATTTATTTTTTTCAATCACATGAAGCTACTAAATTGCAATTTATACCATAACTAAGTGTTGTAATTTTTGGAGGTGCCTTTTTAAATTCATACTGTCTAAATAAGAAAAGCTTTTCAAGACATTCAAACTATTATGAAATTTCAGGTTAGAAAACACAGGATGTTATAAATCATGCAACCCACAAACTGTTCTAAAACCCTTTACAAGTAACAACCCTATTGGCTAATCCTCCCACCTCAATTTGGCTAACAGGGTTGTCCCTCGCTTCTCAATTCTTCTTCAAAGTCAACACTTTTTGTTATGCAGACTACAACAAAACATTGTATTTAAGTTCACCTTCATATTTTATAACAACCCTTACTTGCAACAAACAATCCATTTCAATATCATTATACATTTGGAACACAAGATGCAAAAAAAAAATTTACAGTATGGAAAACATATAGGGTTGTCCCTCACTATTCAAATCTTGTTCAAAGACAATAGTTATTGTTATGCACACTATAAGAACACAATGTATTGAAGCTCACCTTCATATTCTATAACTGCCCTTACTTGCAGCAAATGTTCCTGTCATCACCTGAAGTTGCACCCTTGTCGAACCTGATGTTCAATGCCTCAGTGTAACATGGGAAGACCTCCAAAGATGTGGGTTTCTTATAAGCAGAGGTCAACCTTCGGAGAAGGTCGGCTTCCTTTGGTGTCACCTAAAACTACTGAAACTTTTTGAAGGGAAAGGGAGAGGGATAATGCATAAAATAAAGCTAAATCCTAAGGTGATACACCAAAATTATAGGAACCATGAGATACTCAATTTACACCTAAATACTGACGATGGACATAAGATTACACATCAAATTTTCTAAGCCTTACACTATCGTTTTACAAACAAGTTTGATTCACACACTTTTCTGGAGAGGAAAGAAAGATTTTCATAGACTAGAATCCCTGTGTGACTAAGTGAACACAATTTTTTATTTGTATAATGATACTTTTGCAAAGGAAGACATGAAACACAAGATAAAGTTATGAAGGAATGAAATAAATTCACAAAAATAACTTGATCATGAACCTGAAATGCACAACACTCTGCAGGGACAAGATGGAAATCCAGACATCAATAGTAATCAAGGTAAGCTTTATATAACATGCTCCAAGATGAGTTACAGAATTCTGCTAATCCAAGAGAGGACTGTAGTAGTCACAAACTTCAGAGAAGCATAAGGAGAACTCCTTTACAAGAAGGCAAAAAATGCCTTATATACAAAAGTGTGTCAGCCCCTCTGGGCTTACAAAAAATATCTATCAAAAAACTCAGCCTTTAGATTTTTTTCATGTAGTTAATGTTGCACCCTGCGTGTCTTGCTTGACCATGTCGATGTGAAGAATCGCCCTTGGAGAAGCCCTCGAATCTTTAGCAGCAACCACCGCATTCATTTCTTATCCTCTTGTCCACCTTTGAATCACTTCGATTGAGCGCTTTGAATGCTCCTGAGCTCAGAACAGATACGCATCGATTTTCATCCTGTTGATCTTTTTTTTGTTGGTGAGACAGTCATGATCACTCGTAGCTCCTTCTGATTGGCTGAACATACTCCACATAGATTCCTCAGGCGGTCAGAGCTCCTCCGATCAGAATCACATATCGGTGAGACACTGAAAGTGTCTCATCGATGTGATTATGCTTCTCTGAAGCCATCGGCACAAAATGCGACAGTCGATGAGAGTCTTGGAAAACTTAGAAGTCACGTTGATATCGCCAAAACATTGGCAAGTCAAATGGCATCGGGGAGAAGTCATAGCGAGCACCACTGGGTTATACCGATGCCGCTTTCTTGGGCGATGCCATCACTGTCAACGAGACATCCTATGTTCGAGGAGACATTATGGCGAGGCTCCTTGTCATATCGATCTCTCTTCTATCGCTGAGACCACCTGATGTCAATAAGATATCACTTTGATGGTGAGGCACTTTATCGATGAAATTCATGTTGGGGAGACCTTCGCCGATGCCTCCAGAAGTCATACCACTGAGCTCCTTTATATTCGATGAGACCACCGGCCTTTGACAAGACCTTTTGTTGAGCTTCAAATCTTTTGGCAAGCCCATCTTGTCATCGAAAAGATCCTTTGGTATTGGTGAGACATCTCGCCGATCTTCATTCCTTATACCGAAGCCATGCCCCTTCGGTGAGACTTCAGTTGGTCGCCAGGACCTTTTGGCGAATGCTTTTCCTTTCGGTGAGTTCCTTTTCTTGTCGGGGAGACAACCTTACTTCGGCAAGACATCTTGCCGAAGTCCTTTTCTCAGTAGGCCTTTTTGTTGTCGGCGAGACTCCCGCTGAAGGCAAACATATCGAGGCCCTTTACTCAATCAACAAGACTAAATGTCTTCACCAAGACATTACGGCGAAGGCATCTCCTCTTGGTGATCTCCTTGTTGTCGGCGAGACATTGGAGTTGGGGAGACCTTTCTCCGACTTGAATGCTACGCCAAAGGCTCCCTGTTGTCGGTGAGACATCACCGGTTCACCGAGACCATATGCCAAAATACATCTCCTACTGAAACCTTAATGTTGGTCCGGAAGACTTCACTGGTCGCTGAGACTCATGCCGAACTCTTCATTCTGTCCAAGCTTCAAATCTTTTGTTTCGCTGAGACTTTCTGGGTTGCCGAGAACTTTTGTAGACTTCCCTTACTTACCCCGAACGCAAGGAGTCGGTGTGACTTTCTCATATCGCTGAGACCTCCCGCCAAAGGAAAAACCTTATGCCGATAGCGAAACCCCTGCTTAGTCAGCAAGACACCAGAGAGGTCTTGCCGACTTTCTTCTCTGATGGATTTTATGCCGAAACTGACTGAGGCATACTTTCAAATGAGATCCTTGTGACCTAGCAATAGATGCATGATTTAATCCTGCACAAAAATCCCCCATCTGGCCTTTTGAACATATGAAACACAACTTTTCCTTGCCTGATTGAGCCTGTAGGTGAAAATTGGGTAACAGTTCCACACACAAAAAAAAGGATGCAGGATGGAAAACACAGAGAGTTGTCCCTCACTTCTCAATTCTTCTTCAAAGACAACACATCCTATTATGCAGACTGTAAGAATATAGTGTATTGAAGTTCACCTTCATATTTTATAACAACCCTTACTTGCAGCAAACATTCCATTTCAATATTGTTATACATTTGGAACACAAGATGCACAAAAAAAGTTGCAAGATGGAAAACACACAGGGTTGTCCCCCCTGCCAGCGCGATAACATTTCATGACAACTGGGAAAATTTCAAGCATACCTTTCTCATTTCCAAAACATGCACTTCTCTCCCTCATACATCGATGACACCTTCCCACATCATGGAGGTGAGTGGATGAGATTGTGGAATAGGTGGTGATGTGTGCTCGAGAGAAGAGCTTGTTTTGCAAATATTGCAAAGTAGCTCCAAAGATGCCCAGTTGTCATGAAATTTTGTCATGTCTTTTATCTAATGCTTGTATCGAGCATGGACAAGTCAACCTTTTTCATAGAATTCCAAGACCAACAATGTGTAATTGCAAGTTGGAAACCACTGGGTGTTATTAAACCTTCAAACCAAATACCATTTACAAACCCTTCACAAGTAACATCCCAATTCGTTAATCACCCCTCAGCTGAATTTAGATGCTTTTATATATCCCGTACCTACAACTCCACCCCGTGCTCTCAAACCTTCAAATTTCAACGTGCGGAATGAAAGAACTCACAACACACAATGTTTTCCAACCTCCAATTATTTTCTACACTACATTGTCCCATCATATTGGCTTTTGTATGTTATGATGCCTTTGACATACATTCTTCTAGGGGTAATAGTGACGTCCAATTGTAAGGCATAAGCTAATCTCCCTACAAAATATAGTAAAATCATGCTATTATCCCTAAAAAAAACATGTGTTTGAAATGATAACATAATTAGACATAAATGATATCAATTTTCCACAATCCATATTGAATATTGCTAGTTGATTTCTAGATTCAATTGTGTAAGAATTTTTGCATCAACATTCTGGATCACACTCTGTGATCCAACATCAGGATGAAGAAGAGAGTATCAGTAATCTTGATATTGGATCACGGAGTCTGATCCAAAATGTTGATGCAAAAATTCTTACACAATCGAATCCAGAAATCAACTAGCAATGATAATCAGACATGTCTTATCCTTGAAGAAGGGAAATACGTTATCATGTGTAAGCCATGTTACAAGGAGATCACCTTCTGCAATTGGGAGGAGACTATTCTCCCTACAAAAATGCATGTCACATGCATCATAACAGCCATCTTGTTTTAAAAATCATATTTCTGAATGGACAAAAAGCCCAATACATGTCATTGAAGACCATTATTTGGAAATAGAAAAAAGCCTAGACAAGGTCCCATTTCTGCCGCCATTTTCCACAATGACGTTTTGCAGGTTGGTAGAGAGCAGCGGGAAATATGAAAATTTGCAATTACCAAATGAAATAACTGACAACCCATTGTGGAAATATGAATGAAATTACTGAATAACATTTAGGGAAATCAGAAACCATGCAGAATATGTAATAGTTTTGTTTCGGTATGCTCCAAGAATGTAATGAAGTCCACTTTCAAATTTCACTTTGCTACAGTCAAAATCTCATTTCACTTTCTTCATCTGATTAGAACAAAACACCTCAACGGAAAAGGTGGCCGAACGGACAAATAGCACCGACGGAAAGACTTGATGGTCAAACGTTAACTCTGACCTACTGTGGCCTATCCCGTCGCTAGGAAAATGTGTCAGCACTGGCGGGTTTTCAAAATCATATTTGAGAATGGAAAAAGACCCAAAAAAAATGGTATTTGAAACCATTATTTGGAAATAGAAAAATGAGGTTCCAAGAATGTAATGAAATTGAAAACCAATAGGTATTATGAAACCTACAAGGCACAGTATTGGAAAACACACTGTCCACTTTCAGTTAGTTCGTTATGAAGAGTTTTATTTCATTACTCCAAGAATGTAACGAAGTCCACTTTCAAATTTTTGAACAACTCTTTGCTACAGTCCAAATGTCATTTCAGTTTCTTTATCTAATTGGAACAAAGAAAATGCTCACATTATTTGCAGTGTTGGAAAACACATTGTCTCTTCTCACTTGCATACGATTTTACAACACTATATGTGTTGCTTGTTTCTTAATACCTAGTGATTCATACATTTAAACAAGTACATTCAAGTAAGTGAAATCCTACACATTGTATTTCCCAAATTACAAATTACAAGGTCTTGTAAAACCCTCTGCTTGCAACCGAATTGTTTAGCACCCCTCACCTCGATTTGGTCGGTATTCTCCTCCAACACCTCCACGTGCACTCCAAACATCAACTTACAACGTGCGCACTACCAAATAACACCTAGATTTGCTTGCTTTTCTCCTCCAACTCGTCCACGTGCACTTAGACCTTCAACTTTCAATGTGCAGACTGTTAAAAAATATGATTTTCACCTTTCTTTGTCCAAATAGAAAAGGCCCACCTCATGCCCACTTTTTCTGTGCAAGCCAAGGAAACTTCATGCAAAAGCTAAGTAAGCAGCCTTCCTTTTTCGCCTGGCAACAGGTGGGAAAACCTGCCTAACGACGCCGTTAACTTTGTATTACCCATCCCCGAACGTTTGGTCCTATCTGCCAGTTTAATCACTACTCATCCATCTAGCGAGCCCTGCACTACGACATCTCATCATGTTATGTATGTTGTTATGTATGTTTTTCATGCATTTTTGTATGTACATAGGTGCTTTTGTAATAAAGATAGTCTTAATGTATTGAAAAACCATTTCAAACTTTACAAGGACTTTTAATTTGGGAAAAAATTGCATTTAAATTTTGCATGACTGAAATAAAAAGTGCACAAAATAATTGCAATTTGGAAAACACAATGTTGGGTTTCAGTTATTTTAATGTCCTTGTTTAAATGTAAAGGGTTGTCTCATGGTGGGTTGCTTGCTTCTTAACACATAGGGCATTGCAACATGGAGTTTTACAAAATAGTATGAATGTCTTCAAAATCACACATTCCATTGTTGTGTTTAAATTTTGAACGATTGAAGAAAAAAAACAAAATAATTGTAATAATTAGGAAAACACAGTGTTGGGTTTCAGTTATTTGAATCTCCCTATTTAAATCTAAAGGGTCGTCTCATGCCGGGTTGCTTGCTTCTTAACAACCATGGTTTTGCAACATGGAATGTTACAAAACAGTATGAATTTCTTCAAAATCACACCTTCCATTGTTGTGTTTAAGTTTCAAGTATGTAACAAATTGCACACTTCATAACACACTAAATTTTTCAACCTCCACATCACAACATACCCAAGCCCTTTCTAGTTCTTAAACACGTATATGTAGGTGTGCATTACAAAAAGCAAGAACACCAATTTCTTTCCATTATTGGCAATAATAAATAAACTCATTGAAAGTGATGAACGTTGTGTAGTGCATGTTGGAAAACACAATGCGTTTTGAAGCTTGCCTTTATTTATACCCAACCTTTGTCTTGTAATGCAAATATACAAATGTATAGATGGTGTTGTATTTTATTAAATAGCACATCTCTCATTTAAGGGAGACTCTATTAACCCTCAACACATAGTGTGATTCATAGTATGCACTTCATTCTTTTTTGCAATAATTCATGTTGGAAAACCCTAGGTGTTAAGAAACAAGCAACCCAAATAGTGTTGTAAAACCCTCTGCAACACTATTGGATAGTACCCGTTGCCTCAATTTGCTCGATTTTCTCATCCAACTCATCCACATGCACTCAAACCTTCAGCTTTCAACGTGCAGACTGGAAACAAATAGTATTTTCACCTTTCTTTGTCCAAACAGAAAAGGCCCATGTCATTCCCTTCCACTTTTCCCACTCCAGACAAAAGAAACTTCACGACAAAGCTAAGGTGCCTGCCTTTTTCATCTAGCATGGGCAGTAAAACTGACTCGATGCCGTCGTTAACTCCTACCTACCATTTCCTAGACATTTGGTCCCGTCTGCCGATTTCGTCACTTTTTGTTTCCATGTGTGTTGTTATTCTAATAGCTCTTTTACAATTTGTCTATTTGTCTATAATATTTAGTGCCAAGTAATGTAGGCTGAATTTTCAATTAAGTCTATGGCGTTATAACCATTTTACACAGGTTATTGCTACCCATTGGCTTTACGAGTTCTATTTAATACAGTGCATATAACTATTTCAAGTAATGACTTGCTATATCTGCACATCTTTTGCGGTGTGGTGGTTAGATCGAAACATACTGAAAAAGAACAAAAATAGGATATAGAAATAGAATTCTACAAAATTGCCATCAAATGTTAAAAATGAACCATTTATAACTTTGTAAATATTCTAGACAAATAGGGAAATTGTAAAAAGAACTATTACGAAAACACTTAAGAACCACAAAAAAATGACAAATGATGGAAAACTAACATTAAATAGAACTTTTAAATATGGAGAAATTTTCAACTCGAGAGACATAAAAGAGATTTAAATTAGGACAGGATCATAGGATGCACTCTCAAGAGGACCTATATTGACCATTTCATAAAATAGGAAATACTCACAAAAGCCTCTACTGTTGCTCACATTTCAAAGTGAAGAACGCAATTCAAGTGAAGAACCCAGTTCAAGTGAACAAATTGTTGTTACACCTTGTCTAGATACAGATACAATTTTAGGTAACCACGAATATGATCCAAACTAAAAATTTGTACATGCATTTCCCTTGAATTAGGTTCTTCACTTTGAATGTTGTTTGTAAGTAATTTCACATACATACATGTCCACATATAAACTCTTTTGGTGAAATATTTAAAATTAGTGCAAAACACTTAAGAATCACATGAAAATGACAGCTGATTGAAAACCCTAACATTTCAAAATTTCAAACAAATTGGAACTTCTAAATGCATAATAAATTTTGGAAATTTAACTGTCCACTACACTTGTGATTCAAGCTATGGCAGCCAAAATCACATGTATTTACTACAAAAGGTTCACATCTCCTAAAGCATCCTTCTCAATCCACTTGCCCTTGTTTTGTTCAATTTTCTTTACTCGCCTATATCAACCACCTAGAACAAAGACAAGTGTTATCGATAGATTAAATTGGAAAATTAAAGACATTTGGTGCTAGAAATAATCTTTTTGATTCCAAATTTCACCAATATACAATTTATATGTTCTACTAAGTGCAAAATACTAGCTTGCACAGACAATAAACAAACATATTAAACTATACATTGGGAATTTAGTTTCCAATTTAACCTATCACTAACACTAGCATATATATCAACAATCATATTTTCCATTTTTTCCATTCTATTGGAACTGTGAAGCAATGAACGTTCATTATGCTGGAGCAATTCTTGTGTTCTAATCAGGAGAAAGCTAACTCATAAACAAAAAACACCTATGTATGTAACATGAGATCAAATTGGCATTTCATTTTCCTCATCTGATTTGACTAACAAATCAAAATTTCATTTTCCTCATCTGATTCGACTAAATAAATGCTCACATTATTTGCAGTGTTGGAAAACACACTGTCTCCATATAAGGTTTTCATAAACAAGCAACCCTTATAGTGTTGTAAAACCCTCTGCAACTGAGAGGAGATAGTGTGTTTTCCAACTGTACAAATAATGCAAGCAATTCATTTGTTCTAATCAGGAGAAAGCTAACTCATAAACAAAAATACATATTTATGTAACATGACATCAAATTGTCATTTCATTTTCCTCATCTGATTTGACCAAATAAATGCTCACATTATCTGCACAATTGGAAAACACACTATCTCCATATAAGGTGTTAAGAAACAAGCAACCCATATAGTGTTGTAAAACCCTCTGCAACAAAGAGGAGATAGTGTGTTTTCCAACTGTGCAAATAATGCAAGCAATTCATTTGTTCCAATCAGGAGAAAGCTAACTCGTAAACAAAAAGCACCTCTGTATGTAACATGAGATCAAAATGGAATTTCATTTTCCTCATCTAACTCGACCAAATAAATGCTCACATTATTTGCATAGTTGGAAAACACAATATCTCCATATAAGGTGTTAAGAAACAAGCAACCCATATAGTGTTGTAAAACCCTCTGCAACTGAGAGGAGACAGTTTGTTTTCCAGCTGTGCAAATAATGCGAGCAATTCATTTGTTCCAATTAGGAGAAAGCTAACTCATAAACAAAAAGCACCTATTTATGTAACATGAGATCAAAATTCTATTTCATTTTCCTCATCTGATTCGACCAAATAAATGCTCACATTATCTGCACAGTTGGAAAACACACTGTCTCCATATAAGCAGAAATGAGCAACCCATATAGTGTTGTAAAACCCTTTGAAATTGAGAGGAGAATGTGTGTTTTCCAACTATGCAAATAATGCAAGCAATTCATTTGTTCCAATCAGGAGAAAGCTAGCTGGTAAAAAAAAAGCACCTATGTATGTAACATGAGATAAAAATGGCATTTCATTTTCCTCATCTGATTCAACCAAATAAATGCTCACATTATTTGTAGTGTTAGAAAACACACTATCTCCATATAAGGTGTTAAGAAACAAGCAACCCATATAGTGTTGTAAAACCCTTTGCAACTGAGAGATAACAGTGTGTTTTCCAACTGTGCAAATAATGCGAGCAATTTATTTGTTCCAATCAAGAGAAAGCTAACTCTTAGACAAGACACCAAAGTATGAAACATTATATGAAAATGGCATTCACCTTCCTTATCTGATTCAACCAAATAAATGCTCACATTACTTCTTGTGTTGGAAAACAAACTATCTTCATCCTCGACCGCGCATCCCTCCATAGCTAACAAACTGCAAAATAAAAATGTGAAAAATAGCAATGTGCCACGGTGACAAATGCATTTGATGGGTTTGTAGTGGTTTGGCCACCTGCAACTCCATTTTCCTCTCCCACATGTCCCTCCTCACCCACCAAATTGGAAAATCAAAACTGTGGAAAATGGCATGTTAGGTGTGTTTTGTCTAGCTTTTTCACTTTAAAAAAAAAGCACATATGTATGTAACATGAGATCAAAATGGCATTTTACTTTCCTCATCTGATTCGACCAAATAAATGCTCACATTATTTGCAATGTTGGAAAACACACTATCTCCATCCTCGACCGCAAGTCCCTCCCCAGCCAACAAACTACAAAATCAAAATGTGGAAAATGTCTATGTGCCACAGCAAGGAATGTGTTTGAGGGTTTCTAGTGGTTCAGCTGCCTACAACTCCATTTTCCTCACCAGAGCATCCCTCCCACCCACCAAACTGGAGAAATGAAAAATGTGGAAAATGGCGATGTTAGGTGCATTTTGTCTAGCTTTTTGACTTTAGACAAAAAATCACCTATTTATGTAACATGACATCAAAATGGAATTTTAATTTCCTCATCTAATTTGAACAAATAAATGGTCACATTATTTGGAGAGTTGGAAAACACACTGTCTCCATATATAGTGTTGTAAAACCCTCTACAACTGAGAGGAGACAATGTGTTTTCCAACTGTGCAAATAATGCAAGCAATTTATTTGTTCCAATCAGGAGAAAGCTAAATCATAAACAAAAAGCACCTATGTATGTAACATGGCATCAAAATGGAATTTTCATTTCCTCATCTGATTCGACCAAATAAGTGCTCACATTATTTGTAGTATTGGAAAACACATTGTCTCCATATAAGATGTTAAGAAACAAGCAACCCATATAGTGTTGTAAAACCCTCTGCAATTGAGAGGAAATAGTGTGTTATCCAACTCGTAAATAATGCAAGTAATTTATTTGTTCCAATCAGATAAAGAAAGCAAAATGACATTTGGACTGTAGCAAAGAGTTCAAAAATTTGAAACTGGACTTCACTACATTCTTGGAGCATAGGAGTTGGCTAACTCCTAGACAAAAAGCACCTATGTACATACAAAAACACATGAAAAACATACATAACAACATACATGGAAACATACATAACATGGCAAAACATTGTAGTGTGGGGGCCCCCAGACGGGGGATGAAAGTGATGAAACCAACAAGGGGGACCAAATGTTTGGGAAATGGTAGGTAGGAGTTAATGGTGTCGTCAGGTCAGTTTTCTCGCCTCATGTCAGATGAAAAAGGCAGGTGCCTTAGCTATGTTGTGAATTTTCTTTTGTCTGGCACAGGAAAAGTGGAAGGGAATGACGTGGGACTTTTCTATTTCGAGAAAGAAAGGTGAAAATACTATTTGTTTCATGGTATTGGGCCTTTTCTATTTCAAGAAAGAAAGGTGAAAATACTATTTTCTAGCAAGGAATAGTCGTTCATTTCTTCAATGTTCATGGCAAAATGGAAAAATGGCACATATACAGAGTAGATATACATACCTTAGGGAGCTCTGAACGCTTGCAAATCTTTTGTGGCTATCCACCAAAATGTTGTTTAAAAATGGAGAAAATGGGACCTCATCTGGGCTTTTTGATATTTGCAAATAATGGTTTCGAATGCCATATTTTTGGATTTTTGTCCATGCCAAAAAATTATTTTGAAAACTCACCAACGCTAACACATTTTCCCAGCAACGGTTGCAGGTATTGGGCCTTTTCTGTTAGGAGAAAGAAAGGTGAAAATACCTTTTTTTTTTAGTCTGCACATTGAAAGCTAAAGGTTTGAGTGCACGTGGACAAGTTGGAGGAGAAAACTGACCAAATTGAGGTGATAGGTACTATCCAATAGTGTTGTAGAGGGTTTTACAACACTATTTGGGTTGTTTGTTTCTTAACACCTAGGGTTTTCCAACATGAATTGTTGCAAAACATAATGGAATGCATACTATGAATCACACTATGTGTTGAGGGTTAATAGTGTCCCCCTTAAATGAGAGATGTGCTATTTGATAAAATACAACACTGAAATAACTGAAACCCAACATTGTGTTTTCCAAATTGCAATTATTTTGTGCACTTTTTTTTTCAATCATGCGCAGTTTAAATGCTATTTTCGCCCAAATTAAAAGTCCTTATAAATTTTGAAAGGGATTTTTAATACATTCAAACTGTCTATATTAAAAAAGATCTTGAAGACATTGTTTTTGTTTAGTAAGAATGCATGTTGGAAAACCCTAGGTGTTAAGAAACAAGCAATGCATATACTATTCTAAAACCTTGTGCAAGTGAGAAGAGACAATGTGTTTTCCAACACTACAAATAATGCGAGCATTTTATTTGTTCCAATCAGATAAAGAAACCGAAATGACATTTGGACTGTATCAAAGAGTTGTTCAAAAATTTGAAAGTGGACTACATTACATTCTTGGAGTAACAAAATAAAACTCTTCATAACGAACTAACTGAAATGGGACAGTGTGTTTTCCAACACTGCAAACAATATATAACAACACTGTGCCTTGCAGGTATCATAATACCTATTTTTTTCCAATTTCATTACATTATTGGCACCTCGCTTCGTTATTTGCAAATAATGGTTTGGAATGCCACACTTTTTTGGGTTTTTTTCCATTCCAAAATGTGATTTTGAAAACTCACTTATGCTGACACGTTTTCCCAGTGACGGGACAGGCTACGGCAGGTCGAAGTTAACATCTGACCATCAAGTCTTTCCATCACTGCAATTTGTCCATCCGGCCTTCTTTTTCGTTGGGGCGTTTTGTTCAATTCAGATGAACAAAGTGAAATGACACTTGGACTATACCGGCAGACAGGACCAAACATCCAAGAAAGGTAGGCAATAGTTAATTGACATAGGACAGTGTGTTTTCCAACACTACAAACAATCTATAACACTGTGCCATGCAGGTTTCCTAATACCTATTGTTTTCCAATTTCATTACATTCCTACAATCTAAATCAGAAAAGGTTCTCCACACAATCAAAAAACATACCAAATTGAGTTCAAGGGTGAGTAACCAAATGGGTAATTACTTCTAAAGGGTTTTACAACACTCAAAGTTTTAGGAAACACTGTGTTTTCCAAAACAACAGTGTATAAAATGGTGGAAAAAATGGGATGTCATCTCGGCTTTTTGCTATTTGAAAATTATGATTTCAAATGCCATGTTTTGCGCTTTTTTTTCCATTCCAAATAGCAATGTGAACTATGGTGAACATAATAAAATGTGTTTTCCAATGCTACAAACAATCTACAACATTGTGCCTTGTTGCTTTCATAATACCTGTTGTTTTCCAATTTCATTACATTCCTACTATCTAAATCACAAAAGGTTCTCCACACAATCAAAAAACATACCAAATTGAGGTTAGGGGTGAGTAACCTATTGGGTTGATACTTCTAAAGGGTTTTACAATAGTCTGAGTTTTAGGAGACAGTGTGTTTTCCAAAACGATGGTGTATAAAATGGTGGCAAAAATGGGATGTCATGTGGGCTTTTTTCTATTTGCAAATTATGATTTCGAATGCCATGTTTTGCACTTTTTCTCCATTCTGAATAACAAGGTGAACAATGGCGATGTTTTGGGTTTTATGTAGTTTTCAAAATATAGCATTTCATTGCAGAACCCATGGATTCTACTTTCTATAAATGTTACTCAGTAATTTCACTCATATTTCCACAATGGGTTGTCGCTTATTTCATTCGGCAATGGAAAAATTTGAAAACCAACATACGGGGAGGAAACAAAACAAAAATTTAAAAACCCTCAACACAAAAAAGAATTATCAGACCTGCATTTCAAATAAATAGCCTTTTCCCAACAAAAACCTTGCAACATTCAAAATAAGAATGTGAACAATGGCGATGTTCTGGGCTTTATGTGATTTTCATAAGATATCATTCCATTCCACACCCACATTGCGTTTTCCAACCTCATAATATATTCTGCATGGTTTTTGGTTTCTTTAAACCTTATTCAGTTATTTCACTCATATTTCCACAATGGGTTGTCATCTATTTCATTCGGCAACCGCAAATTTTCAAAAGCAGCAGACGGGAGGAAACGAAATTAAAAAACCCTCAACAGAAAATCACAAAATGAAAACCCCGCAAGGAATAGTCGTTCATTTCTTCAGTGTTCATGGAAGAATGGAAAAATGGCATATATACAGAGTGGATATACATACCTTAGGGAGCTTTGAATGCCTATAACTCTTCTCGTTGCTATCCACCAAAATGTCCTTGTCCAAAAATGGAGAAAATGGTACCTCATCTAGGCTTTTTGATATTTACAAATAATGGTTTTGAATTCCACGTTTTTGGCTTTTTGTCCATGCCAAATAATTATTTTGAAAACCCATCGACACTGACACGTTTTCCCAATGACAGGACAAGAGATGCCATGTTAACGTTCGACCATCAAGTCTTTTCGCCTCGCTATTTTCTGTCTGGCCACCTTTTCCGTCGCGAGTCTTTTGTCCACCACAGGCCATGGGGTATGGGGGTATGATATATGTTATACGCATAGGTGCTTTTTTTCCAGGAGTTAGCTTTCTCCCTTTAAAGGTGGCAGTTTATTTTTTAATATTAAATGTTTTAGAGTCACATTAAAAATAAAGGTTTTAAATCAAGGATTTAACACCAATTATTTTATTTTTACTGATTGGTTTATTCATCCATTTATTCATTTAAACCTGACTGGCATTTAATTGACTTTCACCTTCCTCACCTACGCCATAACAAACCGGATTTTGAGACCATGTTGTTCTATCCATCAGTGAAGCTTAAAAATTTGAAAAACTAAGGAGATTGTAGATCTTATTAAGTGTTCTTTGTTACAATTCTTCGTGATGATTATTTGTTTAGATCTATTTACCAATGCAAAGCAGATTTACATTGTGGAACATTTAAGAAAGAAGAGATAGAAGTCACACAACATATACCGTGGAGTAACCCTCTCGGGAAAAAAATACACCACCAGAATCAATAGTGCTTGTATTATTTAACCTTAGAATAAGATTACAATAATTTTGTATCAATCCTTCCTTGAGATGCTTCTTTTTCCTTCAACAATTCTTCTTCACAACCTGTAATAAAATATGATAGAACTCTCTTCAACTTGCTACAATTATTAGACAATTATGAATATTGTAAACTCCAAAGAGTTGACAATTACAAGAGGATAAAGGTCCTCACAAATATCTACGCCATTCTTGTGCAAGTAGATTTCTTCCATGAAAAACAATGTCAAACCAAGTCCATCAATTTGGGCATCCCAAACTGAAGACTTAACTCAATGTTGATTATGAAGATATCTTGTAAGGTTCTCCTCAAAGTTGGAACCCAAGAATTGGACCACTTAACTTGGCCTGTAAATATCTTCTCATGCAAAAGGTGTTAAGTCCAAGATGCCAACTTGGGTGCCCAAGGTGGGTCCAAGTCAATCTCTATTAATTGAAACATATCTCTCCATCAATTCATGCAAACATGATGCATGATTGATCATCCCCACTTAACTGAATGTATCACTTGTTATCTGTCATACAGCTCAATTCATTATTCATGCATTCCAAGTCAACTGAATTCAACTAGCATTCAATTGAAACTAACTACATGCAACTGAAGATAACTGAACCATAACTTAACTAAATTGAATTGATCCTAAACTAAACTGAACTAAACTAAATTGAATTAAACTGAACTAAATTGAACTCCATGCATGTAAATATCAATTCCTATCTTCTAGGATCTTTACATGCATTACTCAAGTGTTATCTTTCTCCAAACAGTTAACTGAACTCAAGGTGGGCTCCACCTTCTATGTGGGCACCCCATGTGTTCCTATTTTGTAGGAGCTCTTCTTGGGCATCCCCATATGTTCCTATCACTTAGAATTAATTACAAATGTCAATTTACATGTTCATTTCATTCAAATTTAATATCTTTCTAATCCTAGTGTTGGGGAACACTTTCCAAGGACTTAGGAGATACATGAAATAATGTTTAGGATTGCAATTAAATGGCATCCTATTCCCAACATCAATAACCCTAGATAGTGGGGTGTTTTTGCATGTTCATAGGCCCATGATTGAAGAAGATTCAATATCTCAATTCCTATACCACCACTATTCATTAACCTATGTAAATAATGTAAGATTTTGTATAGAATAACTCTACACCATGCAAGATTTGGATGAAGATTATAGCCACCCAAGATCTAGGAACTTCATGAAAGCACAAGAGAGATTAGCTATAAAAGAATAATTCTATGATATCAAAGGATACAATGAATATCAATATCCAATATGATTTACATATGAGACCACCTAGTTATATAGCCAACGTGAGACATAGGATTAAACATGATTATGAAAAGTGTCTTAATCCTATGTCATGCGACAACTTATCATAACTACCTAGGACACATGTGTTAAAAGTCAAAAGATAAGATAATATCTAATTACAACTAATACCTCCTAGAAATATTCCATCCTAGGACCTAAGTAAACTTTGTAAATTGGAAATTTCACCATTTAGTCATAGAGATAATAGGAAATAATGAAAACAACCATAATTTTCAATCCTAAACTCGATAAGATCCAATCTAATCAATGAAAAACATGAAATAATAGACAAAACCATAATCAAACAAATGATACTTGTACCTTTACCATATTACAACGGATGACTTCCATTGTTCTTCTTAGTTTGCTTTTTCTCTTGGAAATGGGTATGATATTCTTTCTCTATGAGCTTCAAGTATATGCGATGATCACAATGATGTAAACATCGAAGTTTAAGAGTTTCCGGTTAGCCATCAACGTGCTAGGAAGGCTTGCTTTTATAGAAATTCTTGCTTCATATGAACGATCTAGATTCAAAGATGAAAGATCAGGATCAATGATCAAGGTTCGTTGAGAGAAAATAGATTGGAGAGTTATCTGGCTTGATTGATTCAATCAAGGGAATTGATTGGTTAATTAGTGGAAATTGATTGATTAATCAATGGGATTGATTGATCAATTAGTGGGATTAATTGATTAGTCAATGTGTGAGAGGATAATTAATTAATTAATCATTGGAGAAATGTGCAAGTAAAGATTGAATTAATAAATACAAGTTTATTTATTAATGGATCATGTTGAGTTAAAATTGGAGAATTAAATAATTAATTTAATTATTTAATCTAAAAGTGGGAAAGTGGTTTAATTAAATAATTTGATAACAATTATTTAATATAAGGGTGTTTGATTTTAATTAAATAATTAATGATAACTATTTAATTAAAATAGAAGAATAAGTGAAGTTAGCGACATAATTAAATAAATAAGGTTTATTTAATTAATTAGGAAGAATAATGATAATTAGGACATTATTAAATAAATAAGATTTATTTAATTAGTTAGAAACAATGAATTAGAATGAATTAATTAAATAATGTTAAATTACTTAATTAATAGTAGAAAATGATAAATGATAATAATTAAATAACAAGGTATTATTTAATCATTTAGGTAAGATGAGTGAAAATTAGTAAAAAGGGTGTTGCTCACAGGTCAAGACAATTTAGGGTATCTACATTTTCCCCCTCTTTGATACAATACATTTTATAGCATTGTGTCAAAGAAAATTCAAATATTTGTGCTAAGGAGTTACCCTAATGATGGCGGGACAGGATGATGCCTCGAAAAAAATTTACAAATTTTGAAAAAAATTCAAAAAATATGGAAATTGCTCTAACAAGTCAATTTAATAGTGTTGAGTATGTTGGTAGCAAAAGATTTTGATTTTAGGACCTCTAGGGTGTCCATCTTTGTGTTTGAAGCTCAAAGTTGATGCACCCATTATAAAGGGCATTCCACTTTTCCACCCCAAGGTTTATAAATAGGCCCTAGGGGGTCAAAAAAGTTCATTTATGCATTTTGAGTTTGGAGATCACATAGGGGATACCGATTTTGTTCCTTCAAACGACCAGAGTGCTCAAGAAATGCGGTATGTGACTTTTCCTTTCCTTTTTTTTTCTTCATTTTTTACTAGATTTAGGGGGTCAAAGAAGACCAAACATATGTGGTGTTGTTTGTGCGCCACATCTACTATCGTGTTTGTCACATGTGTGGTCTTTTGCACCACATATGTGATGTGTGATGCATGTAAAAAAAGAATTGACATTGTTAGGCTTCTCGCAAGTGCTTTCTGCACCACATCCATTACGGTACACTGCAAGTGTAAGTTAGAATGCCACATGTTGTTTCTTGTAATGCATATGCATGCCAGTATGTCGTAATTGCTTGCTTACTTGAAATTATATGTGTTGCATAGGTAAACCACATTTACTAAAAGGTATGATGCATTTGATTGTGAGCTTTTGATGTTGGTTTCCGGATTTTGATCTTATGTGAAATCATTTGAGACACATGTGTGGGGTTCAATTCTTCTTAGCTTTGCTTAGTGACTTCTTTTTACCACAAACAATTCTTGATTATCTTTTGAAACTAGATGTCCAATGTCTTAACTTCTCATCCCACAAAGTACATTATGTGGAACTTTGATGAAATCAAGGAAAAAGTTACCTATTGTTGACTTTAGTAAGAAAATTGAGATATAAACCCCCAAGTGTTTAGAAACCTCTAAGGATAAAATCCCAAGCACAAGCAATAACACATGAATTTTGTCAAAAGATATTTGCCTCCTAAAGGGTTTCAAGTTTTGACGACAATGTTGAATGTTTGTTTCCAAATGTTTACGAGAAAGTAAAGTGTTTTGTAACCAAGAACAAGTACAACCCTATGGCTATGAAAGACTATATTTGTTGAATCCCCACTTGGACAAGTCTAGCTACGCTTATTTTTAGCGAATGGTTAGATGCTTGACCCACTAGCTCCCCTCCACGACACTCACTTATACAGGGAAGCCAAGCATCAACACCCATGAAACTACCATGGCATACTTTCCATTTCTACTAAAAACTATAAAAGTGTGGGGCGGCTTCAAAACAACCATTCTTGCACCAACAAATAGATCAAGGATTTTGGCCTTTTCTAAACAAGGGTTTTAATTCAAACTTTTCGTTCGTAGGAATTGATCCATGCGGAAAGAGACCATTGCTACCCTTCTTTCCTGAACCAACCATGTGATACTAGCCTTTGTTCTAGTATCCACACTTATATACTGGCTAGAAATACACTTGGCTTTAGCGTGTTACCGGTTGGGTTGTTCCCTTGAGTGATTACTTTTTCCCACAAGGCAGGCCCTCTAAGATAAACAAAAGAAACCAAGTAATATCAATAACTCAATCAATATTTGTTGCAACACAAAGAGAGAGAACGTACGCAATACCCTCCACTCACACTTGCAACTTTTGTTCAATTTTATTCCCAAAATGAAATGTGGAGGCAATTACTTTACCCAACTTAAGATCACCAAAAGGCCTTTTGATTCTCAAGATCATCATGAGGCACGAGAGAAGCACATGCGTCCTTTCAATGCTATTACTTTGAGTAAGCAATTACAAACAAAGAAGCACTTGTTCATTTTAAACCCACAAAGAAATGATTTGATTCTTTTTAGAACACCAAAATGAAATATGGAGATTGCCTTGTTCAATTGTTAAACCTCAAACCAAATCTAGTGTTTTTTTCCTAAAGTTCTTTTTAAGCCTATCACTCTGTCTATTGGCTTCGAATTAAGCCTATTTTATACAATTACATAGAAGTTGAAAAGTCACCTTTCATGTTTCCACCACAAATTGAAGTTGAAATGTCATTACACTAATGAGGACAAATTTGATTATAAATTAAAATGTATTATTTAATTGAATACCCGACTTTAATTCTGATCATTCCTCCCCCCTTGAAGGGAAATGGGCCCCATTGCCAACTGCAATAGCTTTACGAAATGAAGGAATTATAGTTGTAGTTGTAGTGGTGGTTGAATAAGATGAAGCAAAAATATTAAACCCAAACAACCATTGAGATGCAAAGTAAGATTAGAGCTTTGTAGAGGAACTGTTGAATAGTCTGAGATTCGAGGTTGGTTGTGTTTTATTCTTCCCTAATATCTTGTTGAGCTTGTTTTAATTTCCATATCAATTCTTCAAGTGAAGGATCTGGAAAGTTTTCAAAAGGTGTGAAAAGTGTGATTAAAAGGTAAGACATGTGACAAAATTTATGTGAGTTAAGCCCTTCTACAACAATGGCGACAAATTAACCATCATCCCCATCGAATGAATAGGAACATGGAATGCATAGTGTTTTCTCTACTTGATGAAAATAATTGCTTCGCTTTCCTTGTTCATGTGCCCAGTGTGGGTTGTGAATGTCATCTTCATAGATGACCATGATGAGTATAAATAGAGGACTCTTATGTGGAGGCATCACTTTCATGTCCTCATTTCAGATATGCAATAAACAAAATCCATCATAGGAAGTCAATTAAACATGAATATACTAAATAGGGAAAAACTTGACTATATATGCACTTCAAATGATCAAAAATGGCTCTGATACCACTAATCAAATTTTTTCTTGAATTCATGGGACAATACTCAGCGAGGTGCTGGAAGTATTGTAAATCATAAAGACAAAGTGAGAAACATGAAAAATATCATTTTATTCAACATATGAAATATGTTACAAAATTTGAGCAAGCTTGTGAGTGAGATGTATTCCTCAAGTTCGTACAAGTTAGGAAATCTCGTGGGAGAGATGTATACCCAAATCAGTTTGAGCTATCTCATAGGAGAGATGTATTCCATAACTCGAAAAACTCGTCTGAGGAGATCTTTTCCTATCACTCTGTCTATTGGCTTTGAATTGAGCCTATTTTATACAATTACATAGAAGCTAAAAAGTCGCCTTTCATGTTCCCACCACAAGTTGAAGTTGAAAGGTCATTACACTAATGAGGAAAAATTTGATTATAAAATTAAAATGTATTATTTAATTGAATACCTGACTTTGATTTTGATCATGTAATGTTCTTTTTGTGAGTGTAGGTGTGATTACCACAGATCTATACCCTAAGAGAGTTGGCCTGCATCCTTCAGATTATGAGATCATCTAGGAGATAAGGAGAGGGATATATTGCACACGCTAGGACTATATAATTTTATGTTCATGACCATCATTTGGGCTAATCAGGTACTCCTGAAAGCTCTTGCAAAGTGATGACATTTAGAGACTAATTTGTTCCATTTACCCACAAGGGAGGCCACAGTTACTCTTGAGGATGTCTGGAGTATTCTTCATCTTTTGATCCATGGTGAGTGGGTTGTTTATGATCCTAATCGTGGATTAGCTGTCATGTAGATATTTTTTGATGTTGATGACCTAGCTCTTGGCATTGAGGATTACGAGATGCGGTGGGATACACTTACTCATAGATATGACAAGCTTATAGTTGTTATCTACACTGTTATCATAGGCATCATCATTCTTGACTGTCAAGTTCATGGATTCCTATTGGAAGGGGTCAGATGCTTGAGGGCATGATGGAGTGGGTCATAGTTTATGCCTAGGGTCCTTTTTTAATAGCTATTCTATACTTCTAGCTTCATGATGTTGCTTCCTGAGATGCTCAATCGATCAACTATTGCAACACATTGTTTATGGTTTGGGCTTGGGAGTATATCATTGTCTTTAGGCCACTAGTGGATAGAGATCTGGCACCAATACTTCCTTATGTGTATCTATATGTAGGTGTCATCACACAAATATGGGTTGGTGACATAAGCTATTGGAGACATGAAATTGATACTTTTGATTCTTTTACATGGAGGCCACATCGAGAGTTCCCAGCCTAGGAGGATGACCATGAGTATTTTCCTTATTGTTGGTAGACTAGATATTTGATTGATTGCACCATGTAGAATTAGCATATTGTAGAGAAATAGTTATCTGAGTGAGTGTTGTACTAGTTTGGAGAGAGATAGGGAGTCCCTATTGGTATTACAGAGTATGCACATTCTTCTTAGTGGGTACCTATGATCAATGTTCGGGTTGTGGTTTCAGAGATAGATGGGTTACAGCCAGTTGAGTGGGGTTCCCCTACTAAGTTAGAAGATGTAGGTACCACTATAGAGTATGAAACTTGGTGGGCCCAACACAGGACTAAACACCATTCACAAATCCAGATCAACCTACTCTTGTAGAGAGGCTTGGTAGAGGTCCTCGATGGAGATTTCAGGGGAGAGGCCGAGGGAGAGGTGATGATGGTGGATGAGGTGGTCGAAGTGATGGGGATGTTGGAGACGGTGGTACTTGGGGAGGAAATGGTAGCCAAGGGGATGGTGGTAGAGGGGATTGGGGGAGGGGTGATAGAGGGAGGGGAGATAGGAGGAGGAGAGATAGAGGTGGGATTCCACCTTGAATACCAAGACAAGATGGGGAGTAGTAGAGGGATGATTCTCCTTATCAAGAGGAGAAGGTTAGAGTAGAAAAAGTACAAATAGATGTCACTCCTCATCAAAAGGAGGAACAATGGGTAGAGAAAATGGAGTTTTATGTACACATCAACTTGGATGTGGAGGTGGGGGTATGTGCAGGATCATCATGGAAAAAATAGGCCCTTAAGTCGCAATGAAAATTCAAAAAAATAAGAGTTAGGAAACTTGACATAAAAATTTAAATAAGTTATCTATATTATTTCAAAAATATGTAAGAATAGAATATGTGGAAAATTGAATGTAGTTTCTAAACTACTAAGTTTATTCTAAAAATGAAAAATTGAAATTTCAATGCAATAGTACTTAAATTTCAGGGAAAAATAAAAAGTAGGTGTTTGTCGGCCACCTAACCATAACAAATCATAAATGTTTTTAAGATTTTAGATATAAATAGGGACTCATGTCGGATGTGATGCATTTTTTGTAATTTTTTCCAAGTAAACAATAATTATGAATTTTTATTACAACTTTTCAAAAATACTTCATGTCGACCACCTTAACTTGGTCAAAACTTCATGAAATTTTTTTTTAAAATCCTATAGTATGTGAAGCATAGAATGCGAGCATGTTTGGATTCAAAAAATGTGATACCATTTGAAAGATATAGATGTTTTCCAATTAGGCTATCAATAAGGACTTTAGTTGTAATTCTAATAGAAAATGAATAATAATTATTTATTGGATTCAAACTAAAGTATAATTTATATTGGTGGAAAGCTGAGAAGCTCCTTCACAAACCCTTTTTGTTTCATCAATTTTGGATAAAAAAAAGTCATCAGCCACATGGGTGAAGTCTGGAAAAGCAAGGTAAGTTATTAAACACATTTTTTGTGTTGACTTCTTAGGATTGGCAGGTCCGAACCAAAATCCAAAGCAAGCCCAAGGCTAATCCCTAGGCATTAAATTTTGTGTCAGAAATATCATATATCCGATTCAAATCGGATATCCGATCCAAATTGGATATCTGATTTTAATATGATATCTGATATGTTTTATATAGAGTTGCAAAAATGTTATACAATTTATAATATATGATTTAAAAAATGCAATAAAGTTTATAATTTAATATATAATATACAATATAGTTTATGATGTAATATATAATATACAATT
>VDFB02271358.1:1120087475-1120327657 GCA_007258455.2 Sequoia sempervirens | reverse complement strand
TAACCCTTAACCCTTATACCCTCTACCCTATACCCTTAACCCTTAACCCTTAACCCTAAACCCTTAACCCTGAAACCCTCTATCCTATACCCTAAACCCTAAACCCTTAACCCTTAACCCTAAAACCCTCTACCATCTACCATTAGCCCTTAGGTCTATGTGTACACAAATTGGATATCCAATTCAAATCAGATATCCGATTTGTAGAACTAAAATTATACCGTTACAAAACATTTTAAATTATTTTTCAAATGTATTAGATATCAAATTATAATGGATATCAGATTTGTGGGCCATTAAAAAACCCCATGTGGGTCGTTTTGTGCATTCTGACAGACCCTACATTCTGTTTGTAGATGACATACATGCAGTTTCAGACAAGAAGAGACAAATATCAACTTTTTGGAGCATCTTCTACTCAAATTTGTCATAAGCAATGATTTTTTAGCATCTTTTCTGAGGTATAATGGGGAGCAACAGTCATCGGAAGCAAAAACGTAAGAGAAAGCTTACAAAAGAACAAATTGAATCATATAGACAAAGAGATAGAGAAGGTCATAGGAAGCAAAGACAAGGTATGTTAAATATTGGTGAACCTAACCCCTATGGTCTTTCAAGTGAAGAAGTAATTGAATATGTTCAAGGTGAAAATGTTGGAATTGAAGATGTTGAACATGATATTCAAATTGGGAATGAAAATATTGAAATTAATAATGAAAATGTTCAAGGTGAAAATGTTGGATTTGAAGATGTTGAAAATGATATTGAAATTGGGAATGAAAATATTGAAATTGATAATGAAAATGTTCAAGATGAAAATGTTGGATTTGAAGATGTTGAACATGATATTGAAATTGGGAATGAAATTATTCAAATTGATATTGAAAATGTTCAAGGTGAAAATGTTGGAAATGAATATTTTGAACATAATATTGAAGTAAGTGTAAATTATGTTTCACCAGATTACATGAGAAATGAAGAACCTTGTGTGGAAGAAAGACATATTCTAAATTCAAGACCTTCAAGAACCCCTAAATGATTACTTGAATTTGATGAGAACATTATAAAAAAATTTGAAGGCAAGAGGTCAAAATGAACTGTTTGGTTGTGGGCTAGAAGAATTTTCAACCAATATTTTAGCGATAAGACATTGACCAAGCAATGCCAACTTTTTGTACAGTTACTAAAGATGCAAAAGATGAGACCTTTGCTAGCCAAATTGAAGATTCATGTGAACAAGAAGACTGAAAAAAATTCTATTATTGTCAAAAATATTTTTAATGCTCTCAAGTCTATTGGAAAAAATAACAAGGAAAAGGATAAGAGAGCTGCTCGGAGAGTCATTACAACAACCCTAGTAAGCCATCAATTGAAAAAGGCTCGCTTTATGAGACAAACTTATATTGATTTTGACATAAATCATAAAAATTTGGATAGATCACAGCAAGAAGAGAAAGATTAGATGATCCTCTTCAAAATGATACATGGGCTTTTGTCGGGAGGCTTCCACATGTTGATAAGAAGCTAACCGATAATGTAAAGCAGGTAATTCAACAATTTTGGCATGATAACTCTAGAGTATCACCCAATGCAAAGGATGTTTTAAAGTTAAGAATTGGAAATCAAGACTATACACCACATCCTAAACATTTCTTGGAATCAAGCCAAACAATGTTCAAAAAATTTATTGAAACACATAAAAATATGGAAATCTCGCAAAGGACTTTTGAGGGTTTGAAGCCATTTTATTGTGTGCCTCTTAAGATTTGTAATACTTGTTGCAAATACCATGTGGATTTTTCAATGTACCATGAGCTATTATGCTATATCCATTTTACTTTGCATACTAATGAAATGTTGAAGGAGTGTGGTGCAATGCATCTTCTGAAATCATTAAGGGACTTGCTAGATCTATTTTTATGTTCTAGAGATGATGGTTGCTTTTTCTATAGAAGTGATTTTTTAAATGAGAATTGCTCACAATGTGGTGGCTTGTCAAAGTTTGTTCAATGTTTTCATGAGAGTTCTGAACATGAATTTGGAAAGAAGCTTGTTGAGAAAAAGAGATATGAGATAGTCAAATATACTCTGTAGAGTGGAGGTGAAGGTTCTAGATGTGAGTTGGTTACAAAAGAATGCAGTGTTGCTGATTTTATTTCAGATTTTAAGGACAATCTTTTCTACAAGTATGCAAGGAATATTCATAGGTCTCAATGGTTGGATCAACAATTTAGGATGTGTAAGGACTCTTTTCCGATTGGCACTATTATATCAGTGGTTGATTTTGCAGAAAACTACACATTGCAACCACACAACAAGGTACAATCTCAGTATTACAATTCCATTCAGATTGCTATTTTTGTCCACATAACGTTTAGACATGCACCTGATAGTATAGAGGAGGATTGAAAGATAATCAGAGAGTATCATTTTTATATGAGTGATGATAGATCTCACTCGTCCGAGTATGTCCAACAATGTTTCAAGAATTTTTTTGAGTTCTTGCAAGAGCATGATATAGCACTAGGCTGACATCTAATTTGGTTAGATAATTGCACAGGTCCATTCAAGAATGTTCGTATGTTTTATTGGTTGAGTAGAATGCATGTAGAGAGGGGTGTACCTCATATTTGGAGTTTTTTTGAAGCTGGACATGGGAAAGGGGAACATGATGGAGCAGGTGCATGCGTAAAGAGAGCTCTAGTTAAGGAGAAGTTGAAGATTTTAGGAGAAAAATTCAACGATGCACGTTCTATTGTTGATTGGTGTAGTTCAACATTGTCACAGGGAGGGACACTTGATTCAACAATGTGCAGATTCTTTTGGTTGGTTGAGGAGGGTACAGTGGGAGGCAGATTGGATTGTCATACAATCAAAGATTCTTCAAAGATGCATTCATTTCGAAGCTCAGATGCATGCACATGGACCATTTGGACACGAGAGTTGGCTTGTTTTTGTCAGAGTTGTATTCAGTGAGAGTGGGATCAATGTGAGTCAAGTGAGTGGGTGGATACATGGGTTCCATAGTATCTAACTCCTTTATCTTAAACAATATCTATGAAAAATGACACAATGGAAAGTTCAGTTGATTACGACCTGCTTTCAAATCTACTATAGTCAGGACATGTTTTTGTAGTTGTTGCGTCGTAGGGGAATGAAAAGAGATCAGACTATTGGTTGGCTCGATGTGTGCGGGTAAAGAATAAGCTAACACAACCAATGGAAGATGATGATGGTTTTGTGTATCCTACAGGTTTAGTTGTGGTTGTAGGAACTTGGTTGCGAACATACATGATTAGAAAGAATTGCATACCTGCATTTGAAGACTACGAGAAAAACAAAACTATTCTCATGTATTCACACCTTTTTATAGCAACAAATGTTAAGTTGTTGAAGCGCCATGCCAGACCAAAGACAAAACAACTATGGACACTTAGTAATGTTGATCATGAAGCAATATTGGATACTCTTAAGCAAAGAGATGACCCTTCAGGCACAATTGAATAACATTTTCAAGAATGGAAGGTACAATGCTTATGTTCATTATGCTTAAGTTAATTAGTGTTCTTTATTTAATACTAATAATATTTTATATTATTGCAATGCAGGTGTCTTTAATAGTGATATTTTGTATGCACTTTTGCAATATTTTTGGTGAGATTGATCATGGACCTGCTACAACAATATCCAACTTTGATCCTTTTGGAGAGGTATGCGACATATTACAACAATATAGATTGGTTATTCTAAGCGTCTTTTATAGTTTGCATCACCAATTCATCACTATTCAGGTTGTTTAGATTAATATAGATTTGTTATTCTAAGAATTTTTTCTATTGTGAGAATATAGATTTCTCATTTTCCCACTTTTGCGATATTCCTGGCACGATTGATCATGGACCTACTGCAACAATAGCTAGCTTTGATCCTTTTGGAGAGGTATGCAACAGATTACAACAATATAGATTGGTTATTCTAAGCATCTTTTATAGTTTTCATTACCATCTCATCATATTTTGTGTCATTTAGAATAATATAGATTGGTTATTCTAAGCATCTTTTATAGTTTTCATCACCAATTCATCATCATTCAAGTTGTTTAGATTAATATAGATTTGTTAGTGTAAGCATCCTTTCTATTGTGACAATATAGATTTCTCATTTTCCCACTTTTGTGATATTCCTGGCATGATTGATCATGGACTGCTACAAAAATAGCCACCTCTGATCCTTTTGGAGAGGTATGTGACAGATTACAACAATATAGATTGGTTATTCTAAGCATCTTTTATAGTTTGCATTACCATCTCATCATATTTTGTGTCATTTAGAATAATATAGATTGGTTATTCTAAGCTACCTTAATGGTTTGTACAGGTGCTTGTCAGTCCAAAACATGAACATACTACTATTGTGGAAGACTGTGCCCTGAATGCCTCCAATAGGAAAATTTTGTAAAATTTGAATTTTCAAATTGGAAACAATGTAAAAAGGTCATAACTGTGTATGGGAATAATCTATACCCAGTGATGTTTTTTGAAATATGGTTCAAAAGTCTGGCATTATATAAAGGGTATATTTAAAATGTAAAGGGGTCTGTATTTTGGAAACTAATAGGTTGAATTAGTCATACAGGTGTATGCTTTGTTACTGTTATTGGGACAATTCTGTAATAAATTTTTGTACTTAATCGAGCTACAACCGAAGGTTTTCTTCCTTGTTCTTTCATGTCGGTATGCTCGTTTGAACCAGGTTTTGTAATATCTCTTATTTATATATAATAAATTACAGTGGCTTGCCACTTTTGCTCCTCAAATCCAACTTGGGTGCAACTTCATTTTTAGCAACTTTCATGAGGTTTTTAAGGAAATCAATGATTCCAACCTTGCCACACCCTATAAATTCATCAAATACGTCTATTAGGACCTGCACAAGCTTGATCCAACATTAAATCTTTTTGCCCCTGCGTTTCATTGACATTAGCAAGTTGTAACCACCATTCTTCACCTAATTTCACTCATTTTTTCCATGCATGGCAACTCACCAACTCAAGTACAGATGTTTCCAGCTCTCTAAACTCACATAGTCACCTTATACAGTCCTAATAAAATCTACCATGGCCATACCATCTAGCTACAAATCGTACAATAGATGGTATGGTGTTTTAGCACTTTGGACTCTTAAGGGAAATCGTCGGTCCAATGTAGCTCAAAGTGATTTAGCGTATTTGGGTACAAAAGAGGACCATCCCTAGCGTAAACATACCCATCCGGACGTGTTGAAACAGTCCATTTGGTCATATGAGTTGTTGAATGAGAGTTGAACCACTTTGCAACTTTACACTACTTGCATCTAACAACTTTTCCCTCAATTGAAAACTTGCCACCACAGGAAAATACCTCTGAGATAGAAAAAACTAGGAGATGTTATTGTATATGGGCCAAACATGATCCCATAGCCTCAAACAGAGAGTTTGTAAATAGCATGATTTTTGAGAAATAGCCTTTCAAAAATTGTTGTCTTTTAGCACTTTGGACTCTCAAGGGAAATCGTCGATCCAATGTAGCTCAGAGTGATTCGGCATATTTGGGTGCAAAAGAGGACCATCCCTAGAGTAAAAATACCCATCCAGACATGTTAGAATAGTTTTTTTGGTAGTATGAGTTGTTGAATGAAAGTTGCACCACTTTGCAACTTTACACTGCTTGCATCTGACAACTTTTCCCTCAGCTGAAAACTTGCCACCACAGGAAAATGCCTCCGAGATAGAAAAAACTGAGAGAGGTTATTGTAGATGGGCCAAAAATGATCCCATAGCCTCAAAAAAAGAGTATATAAACATCACGGTTTCTGAGAAATAGCCCTTCAAAGATTGTTTCCTTTTAGCACTTTGGACTCTCAAGGGAAATCGTCGGTCCAAAGTAGCTCGGAGTGATTCGGCGTATTTGGGTGCAAAAGAGGACCATCCCTAGTGTAAACATACCCATCCAGACATGTTGGAATAGTCTTTTTGGTTGTACGAGTTGTTGAATGAAAGTTGCACCACTTTGCAACTTTACACTGCTTGCATATGACAACTTTTCCCTCAGCTGAAAACTTGCCACCATGGGAAAACACCTCCGAGATAGAAAAAACTGAGAGAGGATATTGTAGATAGGCTAAACATGATCCCATACCCTCAAACAAAGAGTTTGTAAACATCATGGTTTCTAAGAAATATCCCTTCAAAGATTGTTATCTTTTAGTACTTTGGACTCTTAAGGGAAATTGTCAGTCCATTGTAGCTCAGAGTGATTCGGCGTATTTGGGTGCAAAAGAGGACCATCCCTAGCATAAAGGTACCCATCCGGACGTGTTGGAACAGTCTTTTTGGTCGTACGAGTTGCTGAATGAAAGTTGCACCACTTTGAAACTTTACATTGCTTGCATCCGACAACTTTTCCCTCAGCTGAAAACTTGCCACCACGGGAAAATGCCTCTAAGATAACAAAAACTAAGAGAGGTTATTGTAGATGGGCCAAAAAAAATCCCATAGCCTCAAATGGGGAGTCTATAAACATTACGGTTTCTGAGAAATATCCCTTCAAATATTTCTACCTTTTAACACTTTGGACTCTTAAGGGAAATCGTCGGTCCAATGTAGCTCGGAGTGATTCAGCCTATTTGGGTGCAAAAGAGGACCATCCCTAGCATAAACGTACCCATCCAGACATGTTGGAATAGTTTGTTTGGTCGTACGAGTTGTTGAATGGAATTTGCATTACTTTGCAACTTTTCCCTCAGCTAAAAAATTGCCACCACGAGAAAACGCCTCTGAGATAGCAAAAACTGAGAGAGGTTATTGTAGAGGGGCCCAACACGATCCCATGGCCTCAAACAAAAAGTTTTTAGGCATCACAATTTTTGAGAAACAATTTGTCAAAGATTGCTTTCATTTTTCACTTTGGACTCTTAAGGGATTTTGCTAATTGAATGTAGCTCGAACTGCTTCGACCGATTTGGGTGCAAAAGGGGACCATACCTAACCTAAACATAACCATTTGTATGTGATGGAACAGTCAGTTAGGTCATACGAGTTGTAGAACAAGATTTTTTTATGTAGTTACAAGTAGTTTTTCAGCGTCCAACCAAACTCCAATGTTGATTTTTGTGTGAAAAAAAGCCATGAAACCATAGCTTGTTGCTTTCTTTTTAATGGAAACTAGTGGGAAGCAGAGTTAACTGCTTCATAGATTTAGCGTTTGAGATTGCAAGAAGACATCAAAATGGCTAGTGTACTAAATAAATTCTTATGATTTCTAAAGAATGTCGATAACTCTACTCAATTGGCTTTTTTTTTCAAAATCATACAAATTAAAACTTGGCATCAATAGACTTTGTCTATCAAGCAACCACAATTCAAGTTTCAACGATGAATATTTATCATGCATGTTTTAAATGACATTCAAGTTTATGGTGGTTTTATTGTTTATATGATGTTATGTGATATTCTAATCCTATTTCATGCTTCTATGTCGCATATATATATATATATATATGTATATTATTTTTACATTTTTTTTTACTAATGAACCCAAAACGAACTGAACCACCCCCCAAAAAAATTTAGCCGAACTAGGGAACCAAACCCCCGAACCCGAACAAGTAACTTAGTTTGTAAGTCGGCTATTGGGAGTTGGTCGGTTGTTTTGTGTGGGGGAAAGTCTTAAAAAAGGTTGAGGAATTCATTTTTGGGATTGATGAATGTAATTTTTTGAAGAATCAATAAGATCATATTGAGTTACTTTGCAAAAACTCTGGTTTCTACACAAAAAATATGTGTTTTCTCCATTCTTCGACCACTACACAACAAGTAAATGGCTGCATAGCATGTGGAATGAGGGGGCAGCAGGCCTAAGACCCCTTTAAAGTTGGCTTGAGTGCTTTCTTTTCATTTTTTGTGAGTTTTGTGCCAAGTTTTCTCAAGGCGGGTAGTGAACCCAAATTTTGCATTTTTGAGTAAATTATGAATTATTGAAGCCCTCCACCTACTGTACCTTTCATGTGGCTCGGTGGAGAGGCTATGTACAATATGATTTGAATGTGTGTAGGTCCATTTAAGAAAGGGTAAATGATTTGTGAGTCTTGGAGTTGTTGTCCTAAGCAAATCATTGCTTAAATTGCATGAAAATGGAGCTTTTAGTATAGGGTTTGTTAAAATCAATGAGAGTGGGGGAATCTCTTTAATGTTTAAGCATATTGGGGTCATAATAGAGGTTTCTAAGTCGGTGGCATGGTCAGGGGAGTTGTACAAGTGGGACTTTCAATAAACCCTATGTATTTGCATGGTAAACATACGGTTTCATGGGACATCCTGCTAAAGGACCTGTAGGTGCAGAATAATCTTAGAATTTGTTGTTTTATGACACAACTCAAGATTTTTTGGGGTGTTCTTGTGAAGATTAAGTGTTTAAAGGGCACTCACTTTGTGAAAGAGGGATAATTCAGTAGCCTATGATAGGGGTATGTTATTGGTTCTCAAATTTGGTCCAAAGGAGTCAAGGGTAGTTTCACCCCCACTCTGCATCAATCCATAGCTTGTTTGAAAGCACTTGCTTTAGGATTTTAGCCATAACAACAAGCCAATGAACTATTTGATAAAAAGCTTTGGTACACATGTATGAAAAATGTGGTGGCATAGACAAGGCAGTGAACTGTTTGAAAAAATGCCTCAAAGAAATGTGGTCTCATAAAATTCCATGACAAGAAAATGCAATTGACAACTACTCCTAGTTATTAGTTATGTAATGTGAATTAATTGCATAACTGCTTAGGTTGACTTTGTAAAAACTATATTGTAATTGAAATTTTTTCATCTATCAACATCTAGTTGTTAGTTATGCAATGTGAAGTAATGCTTTGAGTTTGAAAGATGTGTAATGCAATGTAATTAGCGATATGAATATAAACTACATAATACAACCATTCTTTTTTATGCTCTTACATACATTGATATTTAACCATTTCTCACTTGATAAAATTTTCAAATATTTTAATCATGCACATGAGGAAGAAATTAAATTTCGATTGTCAACTTCAATATATCAAATTATCCAATAATCTTGAGTGTATCTCCATATACAAAAATGGTATCAACGCCAACTCAAACAAACTTTTACAAAATGTGGCCTATAACATCTCGATGTCTATTCAAAATTTACATGCCAAAATGTCTATCTCATCCAAGACTACTGGTGGATCATCAAAATGGAGCCTCTTTGTAGCACTCGTTGGCTCTGAAGGTAGCTGCACAAGAAAAATTCAAACCACAATTGAGATTAGTTATACTATATGATTTAAAATCAAATAATTAACATCAAAATCAATATACATTGAATTATAATTGAACTCTAAAATTGTAATCTTGATTACCTGAAATATACGTCTCTTCAAAGGGTCAGGAGTCCTAGAATATGCCCCTCTCAAAGAACCGACCAAACCAACTTTGTAATGTCAATCTATATATATGAACAAAAACATAAAATTGATCCAAGTTAGCATACAATTGTCAGTAATAGGAACATATAAATACCAAACACAAAATAAAATAAACACATACCACTTTAGGCTGATCTTTTTCTTTATCTCCTTTAGGTGTTTCGACACCTCCTCCTTGAGGTGTTTCAACACCTACTCCTTCAGGCGTTGTGACACTTGTCAACAATGATGTATTTCTCATAACTGCTTGTACATAAAAATGACAAGTGCATATGAAACTACTAATCTATGTCGATGAATGTATAATCAATATAAGATCTTAAAAATATTAATTCAATCGAATTTGAGTTCAATTACCTTCCCCTTATCTAACATTGCACTTCCATAATTTGGACAAGGTTGCACCTCGCTCGCACTAGGTATTTCCTACAAGAGGAAAATAAGATAAACATATAAGTTATTATATAATTTTATTAATGACAATTCAAATGACAAGTGCGAAAATATATAATAAAAAAATGTAAATGAGTGAGTGCAAAAATATATATTGTGTTTGTGTTGAGGCCAAATGAAATCACCCTAAGGGTGCTACCAGTCACTTGTGCAAGCTCCTCCTCAGACATCAACTGTTAAATAGACCATGTAAATAAATATTAGTACATTATACTATCTCTTATTAATATTCATTTAAAAACAAATGCAAGTTATGAATTTACAACTTAAATCTTAACTGTGTCACTATTCCAATGTCCCCCTCTCTAGTAGGAGAGGATTCTGTAGGGTGCGCTCCACTCCCCTACGTCTGGTCTATAATGTCCACATCATGGAGGTCATAATCAAAAGTGTCCAAGGGATGCTCGGTGGGTTGTACAAGAGGACCCAAGCATATCTAGCGGCACATGGAGCAAGTATGTGGCACACAAATATGTGGACCTGACGAGGATGACGCAACAGCACTCGAGCCATCGCCAACATCACCAGAATGTGGCTGAGCTACTGTAGAAGCATGCAAAAACAAAAGACCACTCAAAGAGTGAATAGCTTGGATAGTCAGTGTGCCCGCATCCTGCATAATATCTACATGATATACTAGAGGTGGCGGAGGAAGGGGAGGAGGGGGAACATATGGGCACAAGACTACTCTAACTATCCCCTTGGTCTATCCTGGGGCATACCTCCACCAATGCCCTGGAAGGTTTTAATGTCAAATTAATTGACATGATGCCCTAACACAAACTCAACATATAATTTTTTAATAAAGTAAAATGGTATATCACAACTTTTGTTTGGTAGTTTATCAAAAACCATACACCAACGATCCCAAAAGTTACCTAAAATGTCCCTATGCGTGCACCATTTTATAGAAATTTTTGGTTTATTAACATTAACTGGCAAACCAGTGCAGGGGTTAACAAATAAAGAGGCTATTTGGGCTTTGGTTATTTCGAGATCTTTCACATCATCATAAGAAAGTCCACATGCATAATATTCCCTCATGTCTTCTTGCCACGAATGAAAGGAATTATGTTGGGTGGAGAGGGTTTCTATATTTTTAATTATTTCCTTCAATGTGTTTGACATCTCGGATAATCGAGGGATTCTCGTATAAAATTCAAAAATGCCCCTCAATTGCTGAAATTTTTTACCAATTAATTCTTCAATTGATGGCTGCGGAGGTGGTGGAGCATTTGGAATTTGTGCATTTTCATTCTCAACAGCCATAATGCTTGATTAAAGTTAAA
Organism: Sequoia sempervirens; assembly: GCA_007258455.2. Lineage (NCBI taxonomy): Eukaryota > Viridiplantae > Streptophyta > Pinopsida > Cupressales > Cupressaceae > Sequoia > Sequoia sempervirens. The sequence continues at coordinate 1,120,316,438 of VDFB02271358.1, read as the reverse complement.
AACTAATTAATCTAATTGAAATTAGACAATATAAATGAGAATATTGTAAAAATACCCTAGTTTTTAAAAAAAATCCAAAAAAAACCCTAATTTTTAACAAAAATCTATAAAACTCCTCTGATCCATTCTCTCTGGACTATGACCTTCATTGGAAGGATGGTACTAAGCTTGCTGAGCTCAAATCCAAAACAATTTACAAAGAGCTTACTATTTCAGTTGATGTTTCTTCTCATGCTAACTTGAGTTGGGGAATTGATCTCCCTAGCAACATATGGATGAATAATTTTGATTGTATCTGGCATAACATTGGTGAGCCTAAAAAGGCATGTTTTAGATGGCTCATTCTTCTTCATAAACTTCCTTATAAGTCTAATCATATGGATATTGACATTTTCTCTTTGTGTAGGACTCCGAAAACTATAAGGCATATTTTGTTTGATTGTTTATATGCAAGAGAAATTTGGAAAATGTTATGTAATGAGTTAATGATCTGGGACAATAATGACAATGTAATATGGCAGGATGTTTATTTAACAATAGAAATCTCAAGAAGGATCTTCTTAAGTTTTGGATGTGTTTAAGTACTGAGATTTTATGGCATGTTTGGAAGGCAAGAAACGTTGATAAATTTCAGGGGTGTAAAAGGGTACTTAATGGGTTTGCAAAGCGACTCACACTTCTTTCTGTTGTATCGCAGGTGCATCTACACCTGAAAGTCTCCATGGAAAAGTTGTTAGATCTAATCAGGGGCAGTTAGGTGGAAGTTCTCAAAGAGGAAATACAATGTGCCCACGCACATCATTGCAACCAAAGAGTGGCCGAGGATTTCAGGGGGGCTATGAATGTGCTTCGTCAGACATTCAATGTGTCTGACAATACAAGGGCCCCTTCCATTCCAAATTCTTAGGCTTCTGAAGGAGTTAGATCCAATTGTTTGACAGTTGAGAGGGGAAGAGATTCTGAAGGGGCTGATGGTGACAACGATCACCTTAATTTGAAGATGTTACCATGATCTTTGATTGGAACAACAACTCAGTACATGATGCCATTGACAGTCAATATTCTTTCTAATGCTCTGGCTTCTGAAAAGTTGCTTTCCTTCAAGTATCCTTAACAGGCTATTTGTTGTATGCATTTATTTCTGCCTATTTGCTATAATTATTTCTGGCTTTTTGCTATAAGTAGTTGAATGTTGCTTGACAGAGAGCTGTAATGTTTTGTTTTTGATCTTCTATATTTAATACAAAAAAAAACTATAAAATTCTCTAATTTTTAATACAAATACATAAAAAACACTATTTTTAAATCAAAATCCATAAAAAACATTCATTTTTAATCAAAATCCATTCTAAACTCAATTTTTTCATAAAAATTCAATCAAAAACCCTATTTTGAAAAAAAATCATAAAAAACTAACTCAAATTATACAAATCTAATTCAAAATATGATCAAAGTAAAGAAAAATCTAAAATCTAACATTTTCTAAATGGATATCGGCTAAATCGGATATTTGTTATTTAAAGAACCTCTTCACTATGTGTTCGCGGCCTGTGAATGTGTAAAATGATTTTAACAGGCCAGAAATATGTATATATATATTTGCCTCAAATTGGATATCCGATTTGGAAATCTTGGTTTGGGCATTGCTTTGGAGCAATGTACTAACACCCAAGCCACAAAAAATTCAACTTGACATTTTTTGCATTTTTGGGTCAATGAAAAACGTAATTTTTTCCCCATTGCCACTTTTTGGCCCATCATGATCCTACACATACCCGTGAAGGAGGTTCAAAGGGAGGTGGAGGAGGTTGCCCGTGAGGTAGTTATTGAGGGGGGATTAGAGGAGGTTCCTATCCTTTATTCCATGGAGAGGATGTAGAGAGGGCTCCAAACCCTCAGGTTGTAGAATTATAGGCACAAATTCAGACTACTTTGGTTCAAATTTAGGGTTTACAAGGCTAGGTTGCTCACTTGACAGCTAAGTGTGACATGGTAATGATAGATTGTAGCGGGTTGAGCAATGGTCCATTGATTTTATTGACACAGTTAGCGGAAGTATAACATATCTATATCATAAACTTCATATGTCTAGTAGGGCCGAGTAGTATTATAGAGATCTATACGAGAGGGCAGTGCCAACAGTGAAGAGGGTACCTAGCTTTGTAGAGAGCCATAGTAGGTCTCATTCACGAAGATCTCAAAGCATTGGAGGGGTGTCCCAGCCTAGGAAATCTCCATATCATTTGGATCATCATTCACATTGAGATAAATCATGATTGTCAGGGTCAGGCCATAGAGAGGATAGGCCTCCATCTAGTGACAAGGGAAGCACAGGCTAGGCCTATTTGTATATGTATATTTTTTTTATCAAGCCTGCGAGCTCCACATTTTTTACAGTCATTTGATATTTGTAGAACCCCAATCCTTATACCTGCAAAACACAATAAACAAACACATTAGAAGATTCAAATGCAAGTAAGAATTAAGATTCCCCATGAAATCCATTAGCAATGTTCAAACTAGGAAATAGAATGAAGAACAAGACAAGAAAACAAATGAAATCCTAATTAAACATGCAAACTCTTGATCCCATGGGGGAATTGGTGCCAATTTGATGTGAAAATTGGCCCTTTCCCAACTCCTATGATGCAATGGTGATGAATGATGAAGGTTGATCCACTTTGTTAAAGATTCACTTGAGCTCCATGATGAAAAATTTGCATAACCTAGCTAAGACTTTGATAAAATGGATGAAAATGCTAATGCTTGAAGATGAAATTGAGTATAATAAATTTTCTCAAATTGTGGATGATCAAAATGAGGAGAGAAGCCTCTTATTTATAGAAAGATGAGATGGAGTAATGCCCAAAATGAAGCAATGTGGGACTAACTTTCAACCAATGGCAAGATGCCACTTGTCAAGAGATGAATGGACCAAGGATGTGCACATTTTGATAAATGTGCCCATAAATGCCTTTATTTGAAATTTGAAATTAGTGAAATGACAAGGTGGAGGGAGAGTCAAATGGAGTAATGGCCACTTGGCTCAAGGCAAAAGGACTTGTAAGATGAAAAGAATGCCTTGTTGGAAGGACAAAAGTCCACTTGGAGGGATTTTCAAATTTGGAAGAATATTCCTCTATTATGCCATGTTGAGAGAAACTAGGGATTTAATAAATGAATTAAATCTATTTTCATGCACAAGTGGCAAAATCTAGAGGATGGGACATGGATTAGGATTAGATTAATCAAGGATTAATTAATTTAATGAAGGATTAGATGATGTGACAATTTTGACTTAGATTTATGGGTTGATTTAAATCAAAACATGAGAAGAATGTGATTTTAGATTTAATTAAATAAAGTTTTTTTTATTTAACTAAAGGAGATGAATGTTAGATTAAATCAAATAAGGTTTCATTTATTTAATTTAATAGATATAATTTAGAGATTAATTAAATAAAATTTATTTATTTAATTAAATAAAGAACTAGGGTTAATTAAATCATATTGATTGATTTAATTAACAAGAGAGAATGACTTAGTTAGATAAATGATATTTAATTAAGGGAGAAAGATTGATGAATTTAATCAAATAAGGGTATTTGATTAAATGGCTAGACTGAGGGATGATTAAGGGTGAAATGGTGTTAGTAAACCAGGATCAAGCATATAATTCCAATCAGTACATTTTAGGTGTCTATATTTTGCCTGTGCTAATTCAAAGAATAAACTGCCTCGATCTGAAGCCAAAAAAAAAAAAATTCAAAATGCCCCACTGCTACCCTAGCGAGAGAAAACATGCCAATATACTGCCCCCTTGAGAGATTGGACGAAAATTCTAATTTTTGGGTGATCTCATGAAAAGGAGAGAAAAGGTGCAAAAAATGATGCAAAATGACCCTCGGTTGGGCAAAAATAGGATCAAGGGACCAAAACCCTGGCAGGACAGCTAAAGAGGGTCAAAAAACCTTAACCTTTAGGCTTAAATAGGCCTTGAGGGGCCACTTCCAATTCATTTTCACATTCAGCCTTGAGAGATTTTGCAAATTTGAGCTCTGACACCTCGAAGAAATGGTGCAACGACAACTCCCCATACACATTTCCGACAAAGTACAGATGCACCAGAGGCTTCCTGGCACTGGACCACCAGTGAGTCAACTTGACCCGAGATTGCTTTTTTATTTTCATGCTCATTTAATGCCTTAGGAATCTTAGCTTTTAGGAGTGGTTCTATATTGCACCGCTATAAATTTCAAACAACGCCACCGTCACAAGTAGTGATGCCACGTCGCAATTTGGACTTTGGGGTCAAATTCCAAACTGAAGCTCTTTTATGAAGTGCACCACCGCAGTGCTCTTTAGAATTAGGGTTTACTCACAAACTGAACCGCCATCCCAAACTGCGACGCCGCGATGTGATTTGGGAGTTTAAAGCTTCTAGTAGCATAGTTTGGAGTTTGCAAACTACATCACCATCATAGATAGCGATGCTGAGGCTGTTTCGGGATGCCGAGACAAACCAAGATTAGGATTTTTTTTTCGATGAATTTTAACATGGTGACTTTCCTGATCCAAGAGGAGGTGAGATAGATCTATTCACATGAGCACAGGTCTCGAGAGCTTTTCGACCTTTTGGATGATTTGTCTGATCAATAGCAGGAGTACCTACGAGAGATGAGACTTTGGTACATCGCCTATGCATATCTTGTGCAGACACACTTGGGCATGATGAAGGCACTTGCTGAGAGATGGCACAGTGAGACATCCTCATTCCACCTCTCGACTGGCAAGGCTATAGTCACACTAGAGGAGATGTGGCAGATCCTAAGATTTCCCACTCATGGTGAGTGGGTGATATACGATATGGATGTTGGGAGGGAGGCCTACTTTGACGTTATGGGTACCGATTAGATTGTATTTTGTGAGGGCCAGATCGAACTAGAGCATCATAGGCTTGTCGTATCATCATACCGCTTGGTTATTGCAGCTATTATTTCAAGTCTTCTCGCACCAAATTGGCGAGGCTAATATTTTAGTCCTAGATGGGGGCTCGCTTGGGAGCAGATGGTTCGGTGACAAAAATTGTTTGCGTGGGGGCCATTTTTGCTAGCCTCACTTTACAGAGATTTGCAAAAGTTTGCTTATCTGGATGGCAGAGCACTTGGGGCGGGGGTCACACTCCTGCACATCTGGGTGTGAGAGCACATCACTGTGCTTCGTCCGAGAGTGGTACCAGTTATGATGGAGCCAAATGATCCGGTTGTCTGGCGATATAGAGGGGGTCTTTCTTTTACCCACACTGGGCAGCATGAGATTCCTCATTAGAGGAGGGTTCTCAATGATATGTGAGTGTTCACATGGTAGCCATACCTTGGATGGCCTGCATGGTTTGACGATGTGCAATACCTTTTCTTCGTCTGCCAGGACAGACTAATGCAAGGGCAAGAACACGCAATTATTAAGAGATACCTACCAGGTAGGGTATAGAGGCACTTCAAAGAGCCATAGAATAGGCCTGACAATTAGTATGTGGCTATTTTTGTGAGGACCACGAGTCAGAGTTCTTGGGACCGTTATATACCAGCCCAAGAGGCGGTTGATTCTTTCAGACAGCTAGTGGCCAGGCCATGGCCATATGACCAAGGACAGGCACATCCAGGGACCACACAGGCCTACAGAGATTGGTTTTGGCTGCCGCTTAGACTTACAGTTCTAGGGACACCATCTGCTCGACGGAGAGCTAGAGGTAGGGGAGCAGGACGGGGCTAGGGAGATGGAGAATAGGATCAGGGAGGCGGTGGGCCACCACCGGTTCATCAGGTTCAGGATCAGTAGGATCATCCCCACCAGGACGATCAGGATCAAGCACATCAAGACTACGACCAGGCACATCAAGACTAGGACCAAGCACATTAGGATAGGGTCCCGACACTGCCCAGAGATGGGGATCAGGATCAGCTAATCATGCAGCCACCTCCCCAGCTAGACCCTAGATATGGCTAGATTTTGCAATTATAGGCACAGGTGCAGGCACTGATAGTCGACAGAGATCAGCTACGGCTAGAGCGGAACCAGGCGGTCCAGCAGAGATAGGCTGCAAATCTACAGACAGCAACTGAGATGGGTAGATGGCAGCAGCTAGAGAGCATGGCTGCATCCTCCTCCCAGAGCATAGTATCGCTTTGAGCATATAGGGAGGCCATCCAAGAGGCCGATTATTATAGATTGTATTATTACCAGGCTGTTTTGTGAGCAATCTGAGTCCCATAATTTTCATAGAGGACAGGGCACAGACCTGTAGAGGATCACAGAGAGAGAGCAGGTGGTGAGGGTAGCAACCAACAGGGTTAGGCCTATTTTTGATCGAGACAAGATTCTTTTTGCACCCCATGGGCTCATTTTTTATAGCCCCATGGGCCATTGTACTCATTGACATACACATGTACATTGATCTAATTTTTTGTACCATTGCAGTGTATTATTCTGATGATATATGAGATGATGATTATTCGATGTGATATGTTATGTCCTATCTTATTTATGCATTATGGATGGTTCTCATTTCTATATGCTATGCAATGATTCTATCTTACGATGCTATGATGTTTATGTGATGATGTATGGATGCATTTCTTTTTTCAGTACCTTTTCTTATGCATTCTTTAATGATGTATGCAAAATGTTATGATGTGCAAATGCTTAGACTAACAAATCTATATTATGCAATGATGGATGGTATGATGTAATGTACTTTTTCTATGTATGATATGCACTTATGATGATGTGATATGATGATGATATGTGTAATGATGTTCATGAATGTTATGATGATATCTATGATATGATATAATGGATGCAAATGATGTTTATGACATGGATACTTTGATATATGATATGTGATGGCGTAATGGATACTTATATGTGATATGGGATGATTATGCAATGTTATGATATAATGAATGCAAATGATGCTATGATGATGCAAATGTTTATAATGCTATGGGATGATTTCTTTTTTGTTTATGTAATGGATGCTTATGTAATGATATGTGATTTATGAAATGTTTATGCAATGTTTATGCAAATGAACATTAATGTAATGATTCATGAGATGCTTAGAATAACCAATCTATATTAAATATGAATTGGAATGCAATGTTATGATATGATTTAATGTTTCCTATATGCAATACGCAATATGCAATGTGTTGACGGTTTGTGAATGCAAGATGGATGTACCGTTGATGAATTTTGATTAACTTCCATGGTACCATGTAAGCACAAAAAGCAAGAGACAGAAGATAGCAAGAGATTCCAACAAGACATGAGATGATGATAATGATGATGATTACTTTCTGAGGAGTTGGGATTTTCAAAGGGCCAATTACCTTATGTTTGATTACACACATAAGTACGATGCATCAAGGTATAAAGAACCAGGATGGTGTTGTACCTAGTGTGATGGAATTTGACTCGATAATCAGATAGGAGTATTCTTGTTCACACCTGGCGTACGAAACCTTATTCAAAATGTAGTTCATATATTCCAAACATCTCAGACCAAAACATGGAAAAGCAAGCCTTCCCATGTGGTCAACAAGATACTTAAAACATCCTCCTTTCACCCAAACAAAGTACGCATGGCCAAGGTTATATTACAAAAATATCCAACAAGCACAGTAGACAAAAGATAATGATCATTGTCCCATTCCTATCTCTCTAAATCCTTCATTTGGACATCATCGAGAGGTCCTTGGAATGAGTGCAATAAGATAAGTTCAACAAGATAAAGATGAAGTAAACAAACAAGTTAATGTTCTTCAATACCGCTAACCAAGACTAAACTATGGTGATGCCTGATGTTGATGTCCATTGTAGGAAGGATGCATCCTAGGACATGACAATATCAGATGATTTGATATGGGATTGATTGGATGATAGGCTATTGAGACAAAGAGTTGACTAACTTGTTTACGTACTGACCTAGACCTTAGACTTTTGTGTTTGAGTTTTCACTTTTCAACTGGTAGACTTGTTTACGACTGTTTTACCAAAGGTTGAGGATGACGATTATTTATTATGAGTGATGTTTATTTCAGGTGAAAGAGAGATGAGACGAATGGATTTTTTCAAATATTTGGATGTTTTTGGTATTTTTGAAATTTTACAAATATTTTGATTTTTGATTTTCCAAATGTTTTGGGGTTTTCTGAAATTTTATGAATGTTTTTGGATTTTGTGTCTCAAGGGTTGATCAAAGATCAACCTTTCCTATGTTCAAGGCTCAAAGACGATGTAGTTCGAATGGTGTTTTTTTGACGTTTTCTGACTTTTATGGATGTTTTTGGATTTACGCATGATTTTGATGATTTGGATATGGATATGTGATGATATCAATGCTTTGTTTTGGGAATTTGTTGAAAACCAAGCTAAGGTTGATTGATCGAATTGATGGATTGATGATGATAACATTGTTGAGAATACACAACAATGTCAAGATAGTGTTAAGTAACACAAGGATTAGGATGGGTATCCCAAGATGATGATGGATTCATTTGGATTTGATTGATCAGGATTAGAGCTTGATTTGGAACAAAATTGTTTTGAATGATTTGATGTGATGCTAAAGTGCAAATTAGATGTGACTGATATTGATTGTTTGGATTGATGTTCGATGAAAGATAAAACTTGATAAGGAACATCTTCTCGTCAAAATATGCCATGGGCTAGTGATTTGGATTTTGTCTCACAATTCTTGATCAATTTGATTTCACATTTTGCCAATGTTCGAATCACCACATAAGTTGGAGGATATATATCAAGATTTATTCTCGAAGCAAGATGTAAAATATCTGCCCCCAGTGTTTGGAAATGTATGGAATGCCATGGGTGGACGCTTGGATAGATGTATGGATGGATGGATATGGATTATCTTGTGATAAGATAAGGTGTTCAGATAGCTCATGTGGATAGTGTTTCATGGCTCAGATAATGCTGGGTAGGATAGGATCAATGAAAAATGACCCATGTCAAGATGTTTACCATAAGCAAGTGTAAAGTGTGCACCAAAAATTTTCAAGATAAAGATAACTTGGAGAATAGATGCAAAATGGATGAAGATGGATTGGATAAATGGTTCACAGATGAATGGATTTATTATGGATAATATGGATGGAATGTTGGCTTTATTATGGATGGGATGAGATGCTTCCACCTGAAGTGGCGCACACAGATGCTCGATTCTACACATGGTGCATGTTTGCTATGTTTTCATCATTGTACCTGTCCAAAGTGCCACCGTAGTGGTTTTCACTAGAGGACGATTTTTTTCTTTACTGTTTTCAATCATTTTTTTTATTTTTTTGGATTTTTTTTTTTTTATTTATTTTCTAAAAAGATTATATGCTCATGTTGAACCACTTTGTGGTGTCGATGTAGATGCTTCTATCATGATGTGCCATCGATATCCTTCTTGAAGAAGTTTCTTTGTCAAGATATGTGCACTTGAATACAACTTTTGAGATTCCTGATCTGCTTTGCTAATACCGGAGTCAACTTTGTCTTTGTGCGCATCATCGATAGAGTGCCTTCTGAATCCTTATGATGAAGGGTGGTTGCAAATACATGGTCAATGTGATAATTGGATATCATGCGTGGAGGCGTGGATGGAGTGTGTTTAGGGATAAAAGATAGATTAGTTGATAGTTTGGAACCTTTGACTCTCCAAACTTGGGAAGATGAGCAATGATGGGTGGATACAAAAGTGTGCATGAAATTAGGACCAACTGCTTGATATACTTTGTACGTTGCTTGAGAAGCTTGCTTTTTCTTTTGTGGACATCTTTGATGGATACTTTTCCCTTTTTTATTTTGCCCCATAATTTCTTCGACTGATGGAGTTTGATAAGGATAATATTTCTTTGTATTCTTTGGTATCCATTTTTATTTGATTTGTATGATATGCTTCTTAGTTTCTTTTGCTTTGATGGCGTTCTTTGTACTTTGATTCGAATATTTCTTTTGATGTTGGTCCCAATTCGTGGATGAGGTGATGGGTGGATGAAGATTCATGACGTGGTTGGTTGTAGTATTGGCATCAATTTCATCATAAGGATTCTACGTGCTCCCTATATTGACATTTGCTTGAGACATAGTTTCCCCCAGTATGGTGGTAGTAGCACCTTTTTTCTTTGATTCTGCCTATTTTGAGATGTCTTGTTTAGTAAGCCTTCTCTGATAAATGTCTACTATAGATGATGTTATTTCAATTTGCTGCTCTGCTGACTCTGGAATATCCTGTTATGTCTGACCTATTTCCTTGAGTGGATAATGTTAGATATCTTCATACATGATGTCCTCAGTCTGAATTTGGGATATATTTGATCATGTTGTTGATAATTCAATTTGACTATAGGAATCAATAACCTACTCTTTTTGTGTAATAATGTCAGGAGTAAAGGAATCCCATTCTGAATGAAGATCATCTACGTGTCCATCCAAAGAAAGCATCTCATGGGTAGATGGAGGAGTATGTGCTATGTGGATATGATCATCTTGTATTGATAGGAGAGTGTCCATTACATCATTGTAGTAGTTTGGAGATGTAAATTCTTGATCTTGAACGATTTCAAAATTGCTTTCGACATGCTTTGGATCAAGTTCTTGAATTGGGTCTATTTCAAAGAATGAATGGCTTATAAAGGGTTCTTGGATATCTTCATTAGGCATAGGAAGTGGCTCAAATGTCATGAGGTCAACGGATGCCCATATGTTTTGGAAGAAATCATTGCTAGATCTTGGTGAAAGATGTTGATCATGCTTTGGAATAAATTCTTGAGATATGTCCCCTAACTCATTGGATGATGTAGAGACATTTTCAACATGATTATTGTTCAAGAGGTTATCACTATTATCGCTAGTGGTTGAATCTTGATCGTTTTCCCCAATAGTTATTATTTTTTTATCAATAAGGTCCTGGATGAGATTTTTGAGCCTAATGCAATTTGATGTTGTGTGTCCCTTTATTTTGTGATAATCACAAAGGTGATTTTCATTGTACCACAGTGGTTTTACTAAGGGATCTTGATAATTGTCATAGGTGGGAACTGTGATGAGTTTTTCCTGCACCAACTGTTGCATGATCAATTTGATTGGTTTCCCAAGTGTTGTGTATTTTCATTTGTTGCCTTGTGAGATTTTAAATTGACCTTGTGGTGATTGGTTTTGGAGCTGTGGTGATTGATCTAGGACAATGTTCTAACTTGGGATGATGTTTAGATTTGGCATGATAGGTTGGAATTGAACACTATTTTGGTTTGGAATCACATTACCTTGATTTAGGTAACTTTGATTTTGCATGGTGTTACCTTGACTTGGATCAATACATGGAGTTGTTAACATATTTCTTGGACTTTGAATAACATTGGTGTTATTTGCAAACATATCTATCCCAAAGTTTACCAAGTGTGGATTTAAAATCCTCATGTTTGTAAAACTTGGTGTATTCATATTTGGCATGTATGGACTCGGTGGGATAATGTCATTTTTTGGAAGACTCGTGCATTGATTTCTTGGTTGATAGATTTGTAGTTTTAAACTTTTATTTAAATCTACCATAGGGAAATATGTTTCAAGATTTAGATTGGGTATACTCACATTTGGTGTACCATTGAGATTTGTAGGAGATAATGATCCCATGTATAGATTGTATAAATGTGAGTTTTGATAATCAATTGACATTGTAAGGCTTTGATAGTTTGGTTGATTTAGACCACTCATGATGATTGAATCAAGTTTATATTCCATGCTCTTCTCTAGTTTGCACCATAAAATAGGGATCAATTCTCAAGAATGTGGGAGATGAAACTTTAATTCTTTGGATTGATCTAACTTTAGGTACAAAAGAGAAAATTTAGGATGATTTAAGGATCAAAGAGCGTGATGAAAAATGTGTGAAAGATGGATGATATGGATGATTTTACTCTTAGAAGATCTTGAGGTATGCTAGAATTTTGGGACTTTTTGGATTCTTGGACTTGTTTGGATTTTGATTTTGGATTCTTTGATTTTTGGATTGACCTTGATTTGATTTTGTATTGCTTTGATTTTGGATAATGAAAAAATAGATCCCAAGATGTTGGATGTTATATGTGGGATAGACTTGCTCACAAGACGATAATTTGACTAAGTGTAGGGAGAAGGATGCATCTACCCACACCTAACCAAACAAGATGATAATTCAACTAAGCATATGGATAAGGATGCATCTACATATACCTAGCTAAACAAGATGATTTGATGATTTGACTAAGCACATGAAGAAGGATGCATCTACATATACCTAACCAAAGATGTTTTGATGTTTTGATTCAAGGATTTCAAGGATTTTGATTTGCTTCAAGGATTTTGATTCAATGATTTTGATGTGCCAAAAATTCTAGCATGAATGATGATTTCAATATTTTCAAGAGTTGTTGGTGAGATGATTTTGGTTGATGTTTGAAAGATGGATAAAAGTTTTCATTTTGATCATGTGTACCTAAAAAGACTCTTGTTTACAAGACCTCGGTTTTGAAGAACATGCTTTACTCTAAACAAGGTGTTCAAATTCCCAAAAAAGATTTGAATTTTGACAATAATAGAATGAGTACAAACCGGGATTATTTCTTGAAGCTTTTCTGTAAAAGTTGAAAAGTAATCTTCATCTGAATTTGTAGAGCATTGAGAGATGCTTTTGGTGTTCTTTTGGACTGAGAGCTTTTGATTTTGGTTTTCGGATTTTTATCTTACGTGAAATCATTTGAGACACATGTGTGGGGTTCAATTGTTCTTAGCTTTGCTTAGTGACTTCTTTTTACCACAAACAATTCTTGATTAACTTTTGAAACTAGATGTCCAATGTCTTAACTTCTCATCCCACAAAGTACATTATGTGGAAATTTGATGAAATCAAGGAAAAATTTACCTATTGTTGACTTTAGTAAGAAAATTGAGATATAAACCCCCAAGTGTTTAGAAACCTCTAAGGATAAAATCCCAAGGGCAAGCAATAACACATGAAATTTGTCAAAAGATATTTTCCTCCTAAAGGGTTTGAAGTTTTGATTTTATGTCGAATGTTTGTTTCCAAATGTTTACGAGCAAGAAAAGTGTTTTGTAACCAAGAACAAGTACAACCCTATGGCTATGAAAGACTATATTTGTTGAATCCCCACCTGGACAAGTCCAGCTATGCTTATTTTTAGTGACTGGTTAGATGCTTGACCCCATTGGCTCCCCTCAACGATACTCACTTATACAGGGCAGCCAAGCATCAGCACCCATGAAAATCCCATGGCATACTTTCCATTTCTACTAAAAACTATAAAAGTGTGTGGCGGCTTCAAAACGACCGTTCTTGCACCAACAAATAGATCAAGGATTTTGGCCTTTTCTAAACAAGGGTTTTAATTCAAATTTTTTCGTTCGTAGGGATTGATCCATGCGGCAAGAGACCATTGCTCCCCTTCTCATCGGAACCAACCGCGTGATACTGGCCTTTGTTCTAGTATCCACACTTATATACTGGCTGGAAATACACTTGGCTTTAGCGTGTTATCGGTTGGGTCATTCCCTTGGGTGATTACTTTTTCCCACAAGGCAAGCCCTCTAAGATAAACAAAACCGAGCAAGCAATATCCATAACTCAATCAATCTTTGTTGCAAAGCAAAGAGAGAGAATGTACGCAATACCCTCTACTCACACTCACAAGTTTTGTTTAATTTTAATCCCAAAATGAAATGTGGAGGCAATTACTTTACCCAACTTAACATCCCCAAAAGGCCTTTTGATTCTCAAGATCATCGTGAGGTGCGAGAGAAGCGCATACGTCCTTTCGATGGTATTACTTTGAGTAAGCAATTACAAAACAAAGAAGCACTTGTTCATTTTAAACCCACAAAGCAATGATTTGATTCTTTTTAGAACACCAAAATGAAATATGGAGATTTCCTTGTTCAATTGTTAATCCTCAAACCAAATCTAGTGAGTTTGTCCTAAATTTCTTTTTAAGCATATCACTTTGTCTATTGGCTTCAGATTGAGCCTATTTTATATAATTACATAGAAGTTGAAAAGTCACCTTTCATGTTTCCACCACAAATTGAAGTTGAAATGTCATTACACTAATGAGAAAAAATTTGATTAAAAATTAAAATGTATTATTTAATTGAATACCCGACTTTGATTTTGATCATTCCTCCCCCCTTGAAGGGAAATGGGCCCCATTGCCAACTGCAGTAGCTTTACGAAATGAAGGAATTATAGTTGTAGTTGCAGTGGTGGTTGAAGAAGATGAAGCAAAACTATTAAACCCAAACAATCGTTGAGATGCCAAGGAAGATTAGAGCTTTGTAGAGGAACTGTTGAATAGTCTGAGATTCAAGGTTGGTTGTGTTTTATTCTTCCCTAATATCTTGTTGAGCTTGTTTTAATTTCCATATCAATTCTTCAAGTGACGGTTCTAGAAAGTTTTCAAAAGGTGTGAAAAGTGTGATTAAAAGGTAAGATAGGGGAGGAAATTGATGTGAGTCAAGCCCTTCTACAACAATGGCGAAAAATTCACCATCATCCCCATCGAATGAATATGAACATGGAATGCATAGTGTTTTCTCTACTTGATGAAAATCCTTGCTTTGCTTTCCTTGTTCATGTGCCCAGTGTGGGTTGCGGATATCATCTTCATAGATGACCATGATGAGTATAAATAGAGGAATCTTATGTGGAGGCATCACTTCCATGCTCGCATGTCAAATATGCAATAAACACAATCCATCATAGGAAGTCAATTAAACATGAATATACTAAATAGGGAAAAACTTGACTATATATGCACTTCAAATGATCAAAAATGGCTCTGATACCACTGATCAAATTTTTTCTTGAATTCATGGGACAATGCTCAGCGAGGTGCTAGAAGTATTGTAAATCATAAAGACAAACTGAGAAACATGAAAAATATCATTTTATTCAACATATGAAAGATGTTACAAAATTTGAGCAAGCTTGTGAGTGAGATGTATTCCTCAAGTTCGTACAAGTTAGGAAATCTAATGGGAGAGATGTATGCCCAAATCAGTTTGAGCTATCTCATAGGAGAGATGTATTCCATAACTCAAAAAACTCATCCGAGGAGATCTATGCCTATCACTCTGTCTATTGGCTTTGAATTGAGCCTATTTCATACAATTACATAGAAGCTGAAAAGTTGCCTTTCATGTTCCCACCACAAGTTGAAGTTGAAAGGTCATTACACTAATGGGGAAAAATTTGATTATAAAATTAAAATGTATTATTTAATTGAATACCTAACTTTGATTCTGATTACGTAATGTTCTTTTTATGAGTGTAGGTGTGATTACCACCAATCTATACCCTAAGAGAGTTGGCCTGCATCCTTCAAATTACGAGATCATCTAGGAGATGAGGAGAGGGATATATTACACATGCTAGGACTATATCATTTTATGTTCATGCCCATCATTTGGGCTAATCGAGTACTCCTAATAGCTCTTGCAGAGTGATGGCATTTAGAGACTAATTTGTTCCATTTACCCACAAGAGAGGCCACAGTTACCCTTGAGGATGTCTAGAGTATTCTTCATCTTTTGATCCATAGGGAGTGGGTTGTTTATGATCCTAATTGTGGACTAGCTATCATGCAAATATTTTTTTATGTTGATGACCTAGCTCTTGGCATCGAGGATTACAAGATGCGATGGGATACACTTGCTCATAGATATGACAAGCTTATAGTTGTTATCTACACTGTTATTAGAGAAATCATCATTCTTGACTGTCAAGGTCATGGATTCCTATTGGATGGGGTTAGATGCTTGAGGGCATGATGGAGTGGGTCATATTTTATTCTTGGGGTCCTTTTTTACTAGCTATTTTATACTTCCAGCTTCATGATGTTGCTTCCTGAGATGCTCAATCGATCAGCTATTGTAACACATTGTTTATGGTTTGGGCTTGGGAGTATATCGTTGTCTTTAGGCCACTAGTGGAGAGAGATCTAGCACTAAGACTTCCTTATGTGTATCTGTATGGAGGTGTCATCACATAGATCTGGGTTGGTGTAATAGGCTATTGGAGACATGAAATTGATACTTTTGATTCTTTTACATGAAGGCCACATCAAGAGTTCCCAGCCTAGGAAGATGACCACGAGTATTTTCCTTATTGTTAGTAGACTAGATAGTTGATTGATTGCACCATGTAGATTTAGCATATTGTAGAGTGATATTTATCTGAGCGAGTGTTGTACTAGTTTGGATAGAGATAGGGAGTCCCTATTGGTATTGCAGAGTATGCATGTTCTTCTTAGTGGGGATCCATGATCAATGTTCAGGTTGTGGTTGCAAAGATAGATAGGTTATAGCCAGTTGAGTGGGGTTCCCCTACTAAGTTAGAAGATGTAAGTACCACTATAGAGTATGAAATGTGGTGGGCCCAACATAGGAATAGACACCATTCACAAATCCAGATCAACCTACTCTTGTAGAGAGGCTTGGTAGAGGTCCTTGATGGAGATTTCAGGGGAGAGGTCGGGGGAGAGGTGATGATGGTGGCTAAGGTGGTCAAAGTGATGGGGATGCTGGCGGAAATGGTGGTTGGGGAGGACATGGTATCCAAGGGGATGGCGGTAGAGGGGATCGGGGAAGGGGTGATCGAGGGAGGGGAGATAGGAGGAGGAGAGATAGAAGTGGGATTCCACCTTGAATACCAAGACAAGATGGGGAGTAGTAGAGGGATGATACTCCTCGTCAGGAGGAGAAGGTTAGAGTAGAAAAATTACAAATTCATTTCACTCCTCATCAAGAGGAGGCATATAGGGTAGAGAAAATGGAGGTTGATGTAGACATCGACCTGGATGTGGAGGTGGAGGAGGTTCAAAGGGAGGCAGAGGAGGTTGCCTGTGAGGTAGCTATTGAGGAGGGATTGGAGGAGGTGCCTATCCTTGATTCCATGGAGAGGATGTAGATGAGAGAGCTCCAAACCCTCAGGTTGTAGAGTTATAGGCACAAATTCAGGCTACATTGGTTCAAATTTAGGGTTTACAGGGCTAGGTTGCTCAGTTGATGGCTAAGTGTGACATGGTCATGATCAGAGTGTAGCGGGCTGAGCAATGGTCCATTGATTTTATTGACACAATTATCAGAGGTACAACATACCTAGATCATACACTTCATATGTCTAGCAAGGTCGAGTAGTATTATAGAGATCTATATGAGAGGGTAGTGCCAACAACAAAGAGGGCACCCAGCTTTGTAGAGAGCCATAGTAGGTCTCATTCATGGAGATCTCAAAGCAGTGGAGGGTGTCCCAGCCTAGGAAATATCCATATAATTTGGATCATCATTCACATCGATATAAATCATGATCATCAGGGTTAGGCCATAGGGAGGATAGGCCTCCATCTAGTGACAAGGGTAGCACAAGCTAGGCCTATTTGTATATGTATATTTTTTTTATCAAGCCTGCGAGCTCCACATTTTTTACAGTCATTTGATATTTGTAGAACCCTAATCCTAATACCTACAAAACACAATAAACAAATATATTAGAAGGTTCAAATGCAAGTAAGAATTAAGATTCCCAATGAAATCCATTAGCAATGTTCAAACTAGGAAATAGAATGAAGAACAAGACAAGAAAACAAATGAAATCCTAATTAAACATGCAAACTCTTGATCCCATGGGGGAATTGGTGCCAATTTGATGTGAAAATTGGCCCTTTCCCAACTCCTATAATGAAATGGTGATGCATGATGAAGGTTGATCCACTTTTTTGAAGATTCACTTGAGCTCCATGATGAGAATTTTGCATAACCTAGCTAAGACTTTGATAAAATGGATGAAAATGCTAATGCTTGAAGATGAAATTGAGTATAATAAGTTTGCTCAAATTGTGGATGATCAAAATGAGGAGAGAAGCCTCTTATTTATAGAAAGACGAGATGGAGGAATGCCCAAAATGAAGCAATGTGGGACTAACTTTCAACCAATGGCAAGATGCCACTTGTCAAGAGATGAATGGACCAAGGATGTGCACATTTTGATGAATGTGCCCATAAATGCCTTTATTTGAAATTTGAAATTAGTGAAATGACAAGGTGGAGGGAGAGTCAAATGGAGTAATGGCCACTTGGCTCAAGGAAAAAGGACTTGTAAGATGAAAAGAATGCCTTGTTGGAAGGACAAAAGTCCACTTGGAGGGATTTTCAAATTTGGAAGAATATTCCTCTATTATGCCATGTTGAGAGAAACTAGGGATTTAATAAATGAATTAAATCTATTTTCATGCACAAGTGGCAAAATCTAGAGGATGGGACATGGATTAGGATTAGATTAATCAAGGATTAATTAATTTAATGAAGGATTAGATGATGTGACAATTTTGACTTAGATTTATGGGTTGATTTAAATCAAAACATGAGAAGAATGTGATTTTAGATTTAATTAAATAATTTTTTATTTATTTAACTAAAGGAGATGAATGTTAGATTAAATCAAATAAGGTTTCATTTATTTAATTTAATAGATAGAATTTAGAGATTAATTAAATAAAATTTATTTATTTAATTAAATAAAGAACTAGGGTTAATTAAATCAGATTGATTGATTTAATTAACAAGAGAGAAGGACTTAGTTAGATAAATGATATTTAATTAAGGGAGGAAGATTGATGAATTTAATCAAATAAGGGTATTCAATTAAATGGCTAGACCGAGGGATGATTAAGGGTGAAACAGTGTTAGTAAATCGAGATCAAGCGTGTAATGCCAATCAATACATTTTACGTGTCTACAATATTATACAATGACATCTAATATATATATATATAAGATGACAATGAGGTTTTTCAACATGTTCAAAGTTCAAGGCATGTTAGTTAATGGCTAGTAATGTGTGAAATTCAGATCTTGCATGTATTGTTAGGATAAGACCTGGTTAAGGTTCTTGTGGTAGAACACAACATCATGTTCTTTTGGCGGAAAGAAAATTTCAATTGGACCGAACTATTACATGTTTCATGTAAATTGAATTTAGGTACACCTTTTGTTGTCTTGGCTATTTCTAGATCCCTAGTCAATATTGAAGAGTGTAAATGTAATGTCATGTATATATTTCAAATGTCCAGATTCTTTGTAAGTGTTACTTGTTTCAATTGTATTAGTTGTGATTGAGTGAGGTGATTTTGATTACATAACTATGAAGAAAAGAGAGTGCACCAGTATCAGAAGATCATTCTCATTGAGGAGTAGTGTCAATAGTGATTCTAGCTCATGTATTTCAGATATGCAAGCTTTATCATTATATTATGGTGGGATTGGTGTTCTACCTGTTGTGTTGTTTCATCAAGGGATTGGTGTCTTCAGTAGGTTGGTTCCTACAACTGCCTACTTTAGTGTGTAAAATTCACTTCTACATTTCTACAATGTGAGGATGCATTTGGACAGTAGATCCAAGTAGCTATTTTCACCGTGGTTTTTCCCATCTTGGGTTTTCCATGTATATCTAGTGTTATCTTGTGTGCTTTATGTTGTTATGTTTTCTTTGTTTATGCTTAATTTTTTATGAGGTTTTGTAGTGAAGAATCATATATTATGATAAATATGGAAAAATTTAAGGATTATGAAATTATTTAGATCTATTGATTCACCCCCCCTCTCAATAGATTATGTTCCCTTCAAGGTCTGTGTAGAGATGTCGAGTCATTGCCCCAAGGTACTTGGTTCTGTGATGTGTGGAGGGAACAATTGTGAAGGTCTTGAGTAGGTCAATGGGGCCTCTAATGCAAGCACAAATTGTAGAATGAAGAGATCACATAGTATGTTTGAAGATGTCACCAATGTATGTGGTCGAAACACTTTACGTAACCCTCAAAGAATCCTTATTCTTGACTATCCAATGCCTTTGAATCCTTCTATCTATTTCATCAATCATAAAAATATGGAGGCCGATGCAAAATTCTAAATCGACCCTATCAAGCTCTATACTCTCAATTTTGTTGCAAATAATGACTCCAAATTACAAACTAGGCCAAAATAGCTATTAAACACACCTGCAAATGGGCCAAATAGGCCACAATATGTTTGCAAATAGACCAATATGCCTACAAATAGCCAAATTTCCTACCCCAGAGGTAGATGGGTAGATTGGTCCTTTGCTAAAAAAATTAAATTTTTATAACTTTTAGTACAATAGGCCAAAAATTTGTAAAAAATGAAAATTACCAAATTTAACTAAACAAAAGGTATTTCTTCATTTCTCGAGCCTTCTGGATGTAATGGAGTTTTCCTTTTAGCTCTATGATGCTTCGTTGATAGGGCTATGTGTCGGATTCACCTCAATGTAGGAAGGAATGCGTTCTCATGGCCCTGATACCATGTTGGAGAATACCAAGATCAAGAGCATGAAACAAACTTCTACAAGTGAATAAAATGTGTACAATAGTATGTCTATCAAATATAAAATTAAGAGTGTGTAAATAAAATGACCAAGCCTTGCTTATATAGGCAAGGGTGTGGAGGTGAGAAGGTAGGAGTGAAACTCTAACTACCCCTCCAAAGATGGGACACCTATAAGCTCAATTGACAAGTGGGTGAGCAAGTGGCAAGTGTACATGAAATAGGTGTCTCAAGTCATGAGGTCACGTGTCTCAACCATATGAAGTGAGACAAAAGCAAAAGAAGCCTAAGTAAACTTAAGCTAGGTGTGAATAGGTCAATCCTAGAAAGGTGATTAGCTAACTAGGTATGATAATGATTTTGTTTAAACTAACATATAATACATATATTTCCTACCTAAAGTATTAGAATGAGACAAATATTTAAGGATTTACACATAAAATCATATAAATATGCATCAATCACTCATATACACACACAATAAAATAGTTATTGAGAAGGAAAAATCACTAAATTTTACTAATAAAATGGTGTTCTTATAATAGTACAAGTCTAGAAATGCTTTCTTATTTGTGAAAAAAAAGTGTTACAATGTTGTTCTCCTTGAGAAAATGAGTTACAATGCTACTACAAGATCAAAAACAACTAATTTATAGATTACAATGTTTAGTCAAGAGAGACATAACTAACTAAAATCTTCCCTTCAACCTCCCTTTATGTTGTCCAATAGATTGATAAACATTAGGAACATGTTATGAGGATAAAATGACAAGTGACTTCAGTTTGTTGGGTCAAACCTCTTGGGTGCCTAGTTGAGTTGTCCCTATTTTTTAGCTCCTTAAAGTGCTCCATGGTGCTAGTTGAATGAAGAATCCTTACTTGCTTTGACCTAATTCATTGGTTACTCCCATTAGAATACTCCTAGATGATCTTAGCTACCTTAAATTGGGTCAAATTGCTTCCTTCATTCCCTCAACTTGTTGCATAAGTCACCAAACTACCCTAGATGCTTGGAAAAATCCATAATTGATCATGAATCTTGTCAAACAACTTCCACCTTTAGTTGCATGCTAATTTAGGACATGTGCTAGAGTTTGAAATGCTCAAAACTCCCTAGAGGGTGTGGGAGAGCCTCTAGGGATAGGATTTGACATGTGTCACATTCATTTATTCTCCATTTATCCTCATATCCTTATAAAATATCCCTTGTTATCATCACTTCTACCTTTTTCGTAGTCAGAAAACATTCAATTGAAAGCATATCATTGCATTTGTGGATTACTTTCTCAATGTACTATACATTTATTACTATGAACTTTCATAAAACCCTATTTTTTGTTGACTGTCATCATGAATTGACCTCTATTAACTTCCTTTCAATGGTTTTGAATAGGTCTTTGAAAGTATTTCTTCACTCTTAATTGTTATCTTTGACCTACAAGATTTTACCCCTTATGATCTCACTCTACTATGCATCTTGTCGAATGTCCCTTTGTATACTTCGCTATTGTTTATCATCATGTTGGCCCATAAAAATGTCATAAATCTTTGTCACTCTTTGTTTACCTTTAACATGTCTTTTTTTGTACCTATTAACATTCATTTACACTTTTATTCACTATCTTGGGACTATTTTTATTTTGACAACTTTGTTGTCACTTTAGTTCACTATCTTCTCAACTTGATTGGGACTATTCCCTTGTTCATATTCATGGTGACTGTCATGAACTTTGGTATCATGAATAGTCCTTTTGACAAGTTTTTTATCACTGTTATTTCATTCCCTTGCTATAACATGTTAGAGGCTAACTTATCTAATCAATGCTTGGAGACTTCCCCTTTGCACTATAACCATGTTCTTACCAAGCACAAACCAATGTAATATGATTGTATCTACTATATTCATGCCTCTTGCATTCAAATCCATATTCTTTCATTTACATTCTTTGATAAGTCTCTTGATAGGTCTTGATATCCTCCCAAGAGTTTGTAAGACCATTCCCTTTCCCTTTTATCCTTAATAATGAAACACAACCTCAAAATAATGCATATAAATACAACAAAGGATAGTAGTGCATGTTATGTTTACCACAATAAAATTGTACAAAACAATGATGACCCCTTTTCAAATTTGATAGATACTTTATTTGTGCTCACCTTGGATAGGTATAATGGCATTAACAGTAGGAAAGACATTTTTGACAAGGGATTTAACAACTTTGATAGTAATAAGGACTTCATCCAACCCCTATGCATTGTTAACTAGGAGCCTCATGTTGCTAAGTCTATCACACTTGGTAACTGTCATGCATTCTACTGATTGTCACTTTCATACTCTTATGTAGACTTCAAGACCCTTTCATATGAAGATCAATGCCATATCAATGGCCTCTGTTGTTTTGAAGGTCTATCCAGTCTCACAGACCACTGTTCCTTATATCCCATTGTCATTATATTATTTTGTTGATAGGGTCTTTTATCTTACTATCACTTATGGATTCAAAGTTTTAAAATCCTTACAAAGATTATGACCTTTATTACATCTAATTTTTACCATCTATCTTACATGAAATTTTCATGTAAGTCTCTGATCTTTGTTGATGTTTAGAAAAACTCTTATGACTATCCCCTTTTGTCAACTTCAAAACCCATTCTCTGTCAACATTGTCTCCTTGTGTCCATCATTATGAATTTCACCATTGTCTTTGTGATGCTCTTAATTTCTCACATTTATCAACACATCAATCTCCTTTACTGTCACCTATAAATTGTCTTCATGACTATGAGGGTTTCTTCTAGGGTTTGGATAGGTTTTTAAGTTTTCATAAGATTATCCTTTTCTAATCAACACCATTGTATCAAAAAAATTATATAGAGAGCAATGATGACCTCAAACTCATTTACTACTCAATGAGCATGTGGGATACTTGGGGCTCCATTCTTAGTAGCTCATAGCTTGAAAACCATGGATTTATATTGAGTATAACACAATCAAATGCACGGAAAGGTCATGTGGGATCTTTGCATTCTACATGATGACAATGTGGTTTGTTCAAGACCATGCAAGGGTTTTAGCAAATCAGAACAATAGACCTACTGTAGGGGGGGGAATTCGCCACTCTCAATATGACAAGATCTCAAGGGGAAAATTATCTCTCCTCTACCTTAGTTGATACGAATCAAGTGAACTAGGATAGGAGGAATGCAAATTTTAATGAAGTGTATAAATTACTCAAAACTTTAGACATAAAAAACTGACATAATAGGGTATGAAGGTCTCCTAGATAGCTCACCAAGCTCTCTATCTAGAATGAAAACACAGTCATGATGGAGTCCCGTACAGACAAAACTGGAGTTGGCACCAGAAAAAACATAGAATACTCTACGAGTTTATAGATGCAAAAGGGTGTGGAAAATAATTGTACATAATTAAAGGTATTGAAATAAATATATTGAAGGAAAGCGAGACGAAAAGACCATGGAAAGGTTCAATATTAAACTTAGAGGAGTGTTCATTAATGATCAAGCTCACTTCGAAAAGAGTCTCCCACCCGTACCTACACACATAAGACCAAAGAGAAAATGTTGGGTGGCTATTTAGGAGTTTGCCTTAGTCAAAACCCTGAATTGGTGTTTCCACCTCCACGAACAACCTTTAGACAAGATAATGAAAATAATAATAGACATGAAGAGATGAAGAAAATCATATGCTAACAAAAACAAAGATAGAAATGCTCAAGAAAGATTCTTGAAGAGTCACCCCATATGAGCACCAAAATTGAAGCTTGTTGGTGCAACGAAGGAGCGATGAGAGGCCTCTGAGATGACAAAGACTTCCCTACAAGAAGAGCTCACATTGCAACAATGGAGCTTCCTTTGAGAGTCGTGGATGAACTCTTTGTAAGATGTGTGTATAGAAAGATGGAGAGAGCTAGTGCTTGCTCAAGAATATACTATGGAATGGAAAATAAATAGATACGTGTGTGTTTCCAAGAGTAAGAAAGCAAGAATGAAGAAGTTCTTTTGCATGCAGAATGAAGAAGCACTAAGAATGAATGAAGAATGAATTTTGAATTTGCAAAAGGCAGGGACTTTTTGGTCCAAACAACTAGCCTGAGCGATTCTCAACGTGATTGCAGGCTAGCAAAGGTGTTACACTACCAAAATGCAGTAGGTGTAACATCTTACGACCAACTTAGTCACATATTTTCATGAGATGCTAGTGCAGTGCACATTTGTCTGTGGAAAGATCAAACTTAACAATCGAGGAATGGGGCATGCTAGGTGGTGAGAAATGGTTTTAGGCTGAGGGAGAGCATAATCATCTTAGTTTTTCTAAAGAGGAAGGTGTATGTGATGTGAAATTACATAGGGTGCAATTTTATGACATTACACCTATCCATGATGAACTCCACATGCATGCCACTACATGGATTAAACATGATGATCTTCAAAGCTACACAAGATTTTCCACAATCCTTTCTTAAGTTGTGGATACATTTCTCATGTACAACTACGTTGTATCAGTGCTCTCAAAGCTAAAAAAAATGAAAAATAATGAAGAACCAAGTTGTGTGCGTGATGATCCATTATTACTTTATCTTGTCTAGTATTTCATTATTACTCTCCACAATGGTGTGATGATGATTCATGCCACCATGATAACCTGTGAACTCATACAAGGATGCCCAAAGTGATAAAAACCCTAAAACATTGACCTAGTTTTAATGAGACTCAAACTCTTCAATGTGAAACTCCCTCCACACTTCATACACATGCTCTTGGCAAAAATAATAAGGTTGTTTGGAAATTTTTGACAAAATAAGGCATTTGAAATATTATTGAATGTTAAAACCCTTCTAAAAAACAAAAACATGACTCAAAAATCATGATATGGACAAAACACCTTATTAAACTTTTTTCCTTCGAAAATATTTTTACCCAAGCTTTTAAGTCCTAGGGCTAGACGCATGACTCTTGAAACAAAATGAGCAACCTTAGTAATGACTATATGAAAGAAAGGGTAAAATAGGCCAACAATACCATATTGACAACCGGCGTACTTTTGTGCTAGATTTGACTTGTGGCCTAATCCTTATCCATCTTCATTTCACCCTCATTTGTATTAATCCCCAATATATGAACATTAACTATTTATCCCTATTTCACCCCAATGACATTGATTTCCATACATTTTCTCCCTACTTGGAGATCATCACCTTATCCCTATCAATCATTTTCATGTAGCTTGAGATTGATCCAAGTCAATCTCGAGGAGTGCATGAATGATTCCTAACTCCCAAAGTTTCAAATCCAATATTCTCACCCCCATTCACTAACCTTTGTGATTCAATACTTGTAGCACATATTTCATGTCACATGTTGTTATGTCATCTTGTTTAAAGGAATTCATTGTGAACTTAATTTCAAAAAAGGGATCACAAACCAAGGTGAATTTGTTAGAGAATACTTCAATTCTAAACGTAAACAAAGGAATAGATCATGTATCATAATCATATAGGTCATTTACATACTTGTGAATGTTTTCTTTGATCTTTCTCATCATCGTTAATGCATTCCACCAAGGGGTTTGACCTAGGAGAATCCATTCACTTATCATTAGCAAGCTCCTCAATGGTGTCTTTAAACTCCATCTTGATAGATTCAAATATATTAAAAGCTAAAGTAGGTATATCTTTTGGTGTACTTTCTATTAGATTAGTTTTATGTATTAGATTAGGTTCACGGTAGTTGAGTTTGAAGTTGGAAGGCTCAAGATTAATCTATATCATTTTAAATGGTAATTCAAACTCAAAGACACATCGGATTAAGACAATCAATATTTTGACAATTACAAATTAAATTTTAAAACATCAACATCAATAGACAGATATCAAAATAATAAAACCAAATAACACCAAAAAGGACATCACATAACTCCAAAAAAGAAAAATGAAAATCTTTCTCACAAGCACTAAAACTCCATTACCTAGACTTTCAAAACACAAGCCACAATATACTCAATTGTTTAAATTAATTGTTTGAAGGTTGACTGCGTTTATTTAATTAAACTATGAAGTCTTATTTTCTTTGCAAATCTCCAACAAATCTCATTAAAAAGCTCGACTAGGTTACCGACTTTATGTCAATATCCTAGTTGTAACATATAAAGTTGACTCGGCAATTTTATTAAAAATATTGACCCGAAATTTTATTTTTTTGAGCATACGCGCTTACAAAGACTTCTTCATTAGCCCACAAAGTCACCAATCGCCGACTATAATAAAGCCATAAATTTGAGCATTGACTATTTTTTGTCGTCACTCTCAAGCGTGGGTATTTAAAAAATAAATAAAAAAGTTTGAAAACTCCAGCTGGCCTCTTCATTATGGTCAAGAGTTGTTCCCTCTCACTTCAGATTTTTTTAAATAAGTGCTTTTAAGTCATTTATATATTGATAAATGATGTAATATTATATGGAGTTGGGTCTTCTTTTATTTTTTATTTATTTATATATATTATAATATATTTATTTTTAACTTGTGTATATTTATATCTATTATGATATATTCGTTTTATTTATATATATATTAATTGTATATACATATATACACATTAAATATATATATATATATATTTTTATTGTGATTTGACACTTTGTATGTCTTATATTATCTTAACAACCACCTCATACTCAGATTTGATCCTCACAAATTTAAAATTAAAATTAAAATTTTTACCAACTCTCACTTATTCATTTCTTGGTTAGGGCTAACTAAACATGAGTTTACACATTTTGATGTTATGTATTTGTATTTAAAGACCTTCAATTATTTCACATCTTTGAATATCCTCAAATATCCTCTCATCCTAAGAAGCTAAATAGTTGGACTTGGTGCATCAAAATGAACCTAAATCTACATATTCATTCTAAGAGCACTTGCAAATCTACGATATATCATCTTCAATTTTTCATACACATCTTCTAAGGTTGACCTAGGAGAACATGTCCCTCTAACAACACAACACCAATCCTGGAAAGACATTTTTTAAATACCACTAGTCTTCACATTAGCTAAAAGGAACATAAGATAAAAATCAATTAAGAAAATCATATAGTAGAGATATACAAATTGAACATAGATTTGACCTTGATTTGTAGACTTGGCCCATCATAAACATAATTCATTATCATTTTATGTTGCATGATATATCAATTTGTTTAAAGTGGTTTAAGAAAGAGGGTCTAACGAGAGACTACCCTACTTAGCAACCTATAAATAAACTTACAAAATCATGTGCCATGCAAAGACCTTAACAATATTTATTTTTATTAATTAAAGAATTTTTCCCTCAAGGATACAACATGTTGAAATTGAGCCTAAACTATTACATGCAAATTTTAAATTTTGGCAAAGGCTTTGATCTATGCGTAGAATGGATTTAAGATTTTTGATCTAAACTCTTATGAAATTCAAAACTAACCCATATCTTTGGTCTAAACTCTTCCATTCCTAATCAACCTGATCTACATACCTAAGTCATCCCTCTATTGAAAAAATCAATCCAAAATTTATTTATTTTTCTTTGATTTGTGTGCTTCCCCAATGGCATTTCCATGCTCTCATAGTCAAATAAAAAAAGGGTCCAATTGTCCTTTCATCTCTCTCATTCCTAAACAATCCAATCTACATGCCTAAGTCATCCCTCTATTAAAAACACAATCCCAAAAATATTTTATTTTTCTCTTTGATTTCTTTACTTCCCTAATGGTATTCCAATGCTCTTATAATCAAATGAAAACCTTCCAATTTTCCTTTCATCTCTCTCATTCCTAATTAATCCAATCTATGTGCCTAAGTCATCCCTCTATTGAAAAAATCAATCCCGATTTTTTTCTTTCTTTTATGATTTCTCTACTTTCCCAATTGTATTCTAATACTCTAATTGTCCCAAATAAAATCTTCATTTTTATTTTCATCTCTCCCAATCAATTTTTTCTCTCATCTTGTCCATTTATTTATGAATTTTGAATACTTTCGGGCATGATTTTTCTCAAAAGTGATTTACCGACATTTTTCATGAACATGCCCAATGCTTCTACAACAATATTAGTTTTTTTCCTTCTAAATTATCTCACAAATTATTGGATAAAATATTGTAATCAGTTGCGGTCCTTTTACCTTCCAAAATTGATTTGGCTTTTACAAGGCCATTTATAACAAGATTATATTTTTTATTTCTCCTCCAAAATATATGTGACAAAAATATAAGTTGGAAGCATAAAATATAAATTGATTTACACAAAAGATAAAGAAAAGTGTCCCTCTAGGGTCAATGCTACTATAAGCTGCCTAAACTAGTTATCATTTTATTTTTACTACCAAAGTCATTCCCAATGCTAACAAAAGTTATAATTGTTATAGAAGTGAAAAATGTTGCTATGTAAAATTTGACCACATATTCACATTCCTCTCAAAAAATGATTTAAAAAAAATATATGTTTCAAATTTTTATAAAGAAGTTATGGCCTCAAGAAGTTTTGTTGACAAAGTGTGCAACAATGACTAAAGAAGTGAAATAAATTGTTGTAGAAGTGAAAGAAACTACTACAAAAGATGCTACAATGTTCTAAAATATTGTTGCATCCATATGGAACACTCTTAGACCTTAAGACTTATCCAAGCATGCCATTTATTCCCAAAAATCTTCTCAATCATCATGTATTATATTTCTTTAAAGATGATGTAAGATTGCTCGCTGACTCACATACTCTTACATCATTATCTCTAATTAATGTCGAGAGTCATTCTATAATGGTAGCAAGGGGTGGAGTTTAATGACATGAGCATGTTAACAAAATATCTTGCTCTTTACTTTAAATTTGATAGTCATTTACATGTCAAAATATTAAATTTAATAATAAAAATAATATTTTCAAAATAAATGGCACATAAAATATATATATATATAGTAAAAGAAAATAGTTTCAAAGTAATATACAATAACTTTTAAGTAAATAAAATAGTTCTAAATTAATATCTCTTGACATTTTTTAGATAGATGTAAAGATATGTATACTAATTTATAATTTTCATTTATTTGTCACAATGTATAAAATAATCAAAATATTCAACATCATCATTGGGCTCTTGGTCTACTAGTGAAGTTGAATGGTTTTGAATGAGTCCGTCAAGAATAAACTCTTGTTGATTGCATGACCTTGACATTATAAAGGATGAGGTTGGGATTGTGTCCCAAATGAATTTGACAAAATGGATATCCTTTAGTTCTTGGTTTTAGCCAAAGAGGTTCATCCTATAACTCGTGCTCTCGTATCAAATAGTTCAATGAATCTATATTTGATATAAAACCCTCCATCTCTATATATAAATGACAATAATTTTAAAGACATAACTTATTTAACTTATATGCATTCAACATCAAAGATATAACTTTTGAATTATGTGTGTGTGAGATAATAATTTTAAAGGCATAGCTTATTTAACTTATATAAATTCAACATCAAAGACATAACTTTTAAATTTTATATATATATATATATATAAATAAAGACATAACTTTAAATTCAAAATAAATCTTATTTCTATGTCAACATTATTTAACTTATTTTTATTTCAAAATTATAATTTAAATTGTTCAATATCTTTAAAATAAATAAACAAACTATGAGTAATATAAATTTAAATTTCCATCTCTATCATAGTATCTCAAACAATCAAATTGATAAAGATAAAAACATAATTAAACATTAAAAATAAACCCTATTTCTATTCCAACGTTAACTAGATAACTCAAATTTCTATCTCAAAAGTCATCTATATCTAAAACATGTCTATCTAAAATTTCTCAAATATAGATTTAAAATTTCCATCTCTATCACAATATCTCAAACAATCAAATCGATAAAAAAAGAAAGAGAAAAAAGAAAAATTATAATAAAAATAAGCCCTATTTCTATCCCAGCCTTACCTAGAGAACTCATCTCTGTTTGGATACCTTAGAAAAGCGAGGAATTGGTTAGCAGCCTTGAGTCTTATGTTGTTTAGTTTTTCTGAGTTGTTCTTTGTGTCGTGCTCTTTGTGAACTAGTTTTATTGTTTTTCTGCTGTTCAGATTACACTTTTTGTAATCCTTATAAAAAGTCATCTATATCTAAAATTTGATAAAAAAATAAAACATGATACCTAATATAAACATGATCATCACGAGTTCGAAACACGCGGTACCGACAGACCTATTGATCGGTGAAACGTAGAGGAAATCTTAGACAGGTTGTACAGGCCTAGTAATAACGTTGAACAACTTTTGCGCGACCCACGAAAACCATTAAAAAATGTCAAATGCACAGTGTGACGTGTGGTACTCAGACAGCAAGATTCATCTTGGACTTGGACAAACTACTGAAAAGTTGAACAAAATTTGAGCATTTCAAAGCCCATAAATAGCTGGGGTTTTCCACGCATATTTGCCATTCCACCATTACTTTTGCCTGCATAAAAGCTTCAGAATCATACTAAAACTTTTGTTTTGAGGTCGCGGGATCGAACCCCATGGCGATGCTTTGAAATAGCTGGGGTTTTCCAAGCAATAGTTGCCCATTCCACCGTTGCATTTGCCTGAATAAAAACTTCAGAATCATACCAAAACTTTTGTTGCGAGGTCGCGGGATCGAATCCCATGGCGAGGTGGGTTGGAGTGGCGGGGGCGGCGCCTTACTTGTCCAGCGCCACCGCTTTTCTAGCGGTGGTCGCATGTGTGCTGGCCGTGGTGACCGTGGTGGCGGGACTCTGCGCTAAGCACTCCCGCAAGGAAGGAAAATCGAAAAATCCCTACAACACCACCACCACCGGCGGCGGCAATAGCGACGGTCCTATGGACTCGCCGCCTCGGAGTTCTGGCAATTTCAAATTGCCGCCAATGTCTCCGGCCCGTGCCATTATCAATACTATAAGCAGCAAAAAGCTTTTACTGGGGAGAAAAGGAGAGAGCAAAGAGGAAGAGAATATGAAGCCATATGACCGTGCGGTAATGGAAGACGGTGGATTTCTCTGGCAGAAAGGTATTCTCATGGGAGAACGCTGTGAGCCCCCGGATTTCTCTGGCGTGATAATTTATGATAACTTTGGGAACCGCTTGCCTGAGTTTCCTCCGCGCTCCCCTAGACTTAACGTCTTTCACCCTTCTCCTCAGGTAAAGCACCAGAATTTAAATTGGACATTAGATTTTCACAGTTTGTTATTTTTGAATTTATGTGTGTAAGAATAGCACGAATATCTCGTAATCCATCATCAGAATCATAGAAAATTGCTTGGAAAAAGAAAATAAATAAATAAATAAAACCTAAATTCTTTCAACTCTGCTTGCTTTGGATGTAGTGATAATAATAATGATTGTCTGTCTTCTGCTCAGGCGAACGCCACTCTGGTGCGATAACGAAAGATTTGCTGCCAATTTCTTCTGTAAATATTGTCTGAAACTGTGGTTGCGGTTTTTCTCTACTGTTCTGTGTCGTTTTGCCGGATCCCGTCACGTAACAGAAAAAACAGGATGATATGTCTGTCGATTGGCGGGAATCTACTACTGATCTTGTCAAAATTTTGGTTACGCCACAAGTAATTCATTCTGAATTCTGGGTTTTTAAATCTTTGTGTATAATATCAGCTCTGTGGACTTTGGACTCATGTCTGGATTGTATCGTATTTTGAGAAACAATAAGTTCTTTTTTGTTGTTTTGTTTTAATTGAACAGTGTTCAGATAATAACTCTTTTCAGTCAAATTCATTAATTTATATTTATGAGTAGTATTTTAGATGATTTTTTTTTCATGAAAATGAATTATCTCCTTAATATAATGAACGTACAGTTTTCTTGAGACCAGAATTGCAAGAAAAATACAGAATGAAGAACACTGATTAGAATTATGGAGAATCAATTAAGAATACTGAAATGCTTCTTGAAAGCATAGACTTTTTCAATCTTTTTTAAGCATAGACTTTTTCAAAATCATAAAAAAGAATTGGAATAATAAATTGAGAAATCTACAAGTATTTTATTCGAAGAATAAAAGCATGATGATCCTTGATTTGTTTATATATTTCCCTCTAATTTATAGTAGATGGATCAATGCACAATGCACATTAGTTAGGTTGGAAATATTTTCGAATAAAAACATGATGATCCTCGATTTGTTTATATATTTCCCTCTAATTTATAGTATAGTAGATGGATCGATGCACATTAGTTAGGTTGGAAATATTTTCGAATAAAAACATGATCGTCGATTTGTTTATATATTTCCCTCTGATTTATAGTAGATGGATCGATGCACCTTAGCTAGACTGAAAATATTATATTGAAGTTCTATGTATTATATGAGAAGGGCAAAAAGTTTGGAATTTTTCCTTAAGAAATAAATGTTTTTTTTATATTTTTTATAAAAAATTATTTTGATATTATATTTGTAAAGGAGATGGGTAGAATGGTATCACTTACTAAAATTTAGGTGAAGCAATGTTTAAATAAAAGTACTAAAATAAGATTAATATAAATAAGTGGTTAAACTACTAAGTTCAATAAGAGGTATATATCTAACAAGTGGTAATGACAAATCACGATCATTAGGTTTGTCCTGGAATGATCAAAAAGATCCTAATCATCAAGAATTGGTGCCCAACTCATAATGGTCCCTTCATCATTATCTCTCTCCATCTAGTGGTTGAATCGCATTCCTTGTGGGTGTGCGGTGCCCAACTCATAATGGTCCCTTCATCATTATCTCTCTCCATCTAGTGGTTGAATTGCATTCCTTGTGGGTGTAATGCTCAATGCTAAGTGAGAAACTTTATTGTATCTAGCTAACCTAGAACAATGTTTTCATGGGTTTTGATGTAATAAAAGGCAAGAAAGCTTATTTAAACCAATCATGAGGTGGTGAAGAACCTTGGGAACCATGAGAATCATAATTATGAGCATTGTGACTACATCCATGCAACACCCTCAAGAAGGGAATAAAAGTTTCAAGGTTTTGTCTATGGAAGACTATTATTTTCAATAATGAAAACTAAATATTATATTTATACATTTGAGTTTGGCCTAATCTTTTACATGTAGATAAGATAATAGATTAATGCCCATGAAAGGTCAAAATTGGTTTATGGGACTTAAAATCACAATGAAAAATAAGGAATGGAGAGTGTTAACATAACTCTAGAAAATATAAAAGAAAAAAAAAGTAGATGAAAAATTAATCATATCCTTCAATGCTTCACAAGTCTTGTCATATCCTTCAGTTGCTTCGCAAGTCTTGTCATATCCTTCAATAATTTTGTTGTATTAAATGCTATGATCAATGATCAAAAACAAAATTCTAATCATGGATCTGCAATATAGGGCCTATGATGAATATGAATTTTGGTATAGAATGATAGATGACTAGTGTGTGCCACACAATATAGTCTAGGCCATAATTACTTTTATGTGGTCTGGTCCTTATACCTCAAATTTGTTAGTTAGGTTTGTTGCATCCTTTTGTGTCGAAACCTTGTCATCTATATTTGTTAGATATAGAGTTATTTAAAAGTATAGTGGGATTTGTTTTTGGATAAGAGATAACCATGGTATTCCTTTCTAATAGTTAAATCCCTTTGTTGTTTATTTGTACAATATTTGCAAACATGTCAAGTAGTTAATGCAATTCCTAAGGATTCACGTTGATGTAATGCTCTTGTGTACTTGTTTTATGATATGAAATTTCAAACTATTTAATGAAAAATAATTACCTAGGACTATCTATATAAATATTGATCCTAGTCACTCAACTTGATGTGTTTGGCATGTGGGTTGACGGGTATTGAATAAAATTCCAAGAAAGTTGGCTTTGGGAGTGGGAGATTTGAAATTTGAAATTAGTAAGAAAGGCCATTTGACATGATCTAGTCTAGGTTGGTAGCAATCTTATGGGATCCTTAGACCAATCCTAACTAATGAAATTCTAGCAATTGGTTTAGGATTGGTGATTTCTTGTGCCACACAAGTCAATTTGAGTATCATGACAATGTAATTACAAAAATA
Source organism: Sequoia sempervirens (assembly GCA_007258455.2). Classification (NCBI taxonomy): domain Eukaryota; kingdom Viridiplantae; phylum Streptophyta; class Pinopsida; order Cupressales; family Cupressaceae; genus Sequoia; species Sequoia sempervirens. Next base: position 1,120,281,888 of record VDFB02271358.1, on the reverse strand, counting down.
TTCAAAACGGTGTAGAAATATAAGGTGTCTACTTATATTACTTACATCTTGCTCCTTTTTTGTTATGCATGTGAATCTATATGAATCATGCATGCCAAAGCAATATATGTAGTAAATAAATTGAAAAAAAACCCAAGATACAACTTAATGGACAATGGTTTGTGTTTCTTTGTGTTACTATAAAGTGACACATTTCATACCTACACATGATGCAAGTTATTGGTTATACCTACAAAATAATGTTTTTGTTATAAACAATATATAATTAATAAACATCACATTTGTTAAAAGTGTGAAAGTGGATAATGTATTGTGTATGTCAAAGTGTACAATACCTTGTAAAATGAAACCATATAAGAGTAATGGTATATTATACAATGTAGAAAGTAGTTTTTTTTCCTCCAAGGAGGGATGAATGATTAATTGTATGATAATGGCCAAATGAATGCCTCCAAATGGGGAGTCTAAGAAATGTGGTTGTGTGTACTGGTAGTAAGTACCATAGGTATAAACAAGAATGTAAAAGTGATAAATATTGAAGTCGTAAACATGAAAGCACAACAAATAAGGCATAATAAAAAAATGCAAAAAAACAAATGTGAAAATTAATGAAGAACAATCACATGTGATAAATGAAAGGGAAATCACAACAACTGGGTGTAGCAAAAAGGCTAATTGAATTAACACAAAATTAAAGATAAATATGTTTTTTTCAACATGAATGAAGTGTGGTAAGAACAATTGAATTTATTTGTATCATCTCAAATCCATAGGAGAAAACATAAATACAGGGAATATGGGTTGCCTCCACCCTCCCCCCCTCTGGTCTTTAGCAATTTGTGGATGACACCTTCCTTTTTGGAAAATCTTTTGTGTTTGAAGCTAGAGAATGGAAGTGCCTTCTCCAAGATTATACCAATGCCTTTGGGCAATGTATAAATTATAATAAAATCTATATCTATTTTTTCAATACAAAAGTTGATCTCCAAGCTAAGATATTAGCTATACTGGGCTATCATAGTGCTACTACCCCGGGGATTTACCTTGGTTTACCCCTCACTGTTAAAGAGATTACTCATAGTTTTTGGAATAATATTTTAGAGAGAATGCAAAAGAAACTTGTGGGATGGAAAGGTACACTCCTTAGTAATGTTGGCAAACTGCAACTTCTCAAAGCTTCCCTACGAGGAATCCCAGTCTACTTCATCTCCCTCTTTAAGATTTCGAGCTCTATGGCTGAAAAACTTGAAAGAATACAAAGATCCTTCCTTTAGATTGGTGTTGAAGAGAGAAAAAAGCTTTCTCTTGTGAACTGGGACACTATCTAGAATCCTAAATGTCAAGGAGATCTTGGGATTAGAAAGATCACCAATTTGAACAAAGCCCTCATCACTAAGGTTGGTTGGAATCTTGTGCTGGGAAAGGCTGAATGGTGCACCATAATGAAGGCTAAATATTTGAACTAGGAACATTTCTCCAAGGCCCTAGATTTGATGGGTCTCCCATTGGGGTCAAAAATTTGGAATAGTATCCTAAAATGCAAATCTCTTTTGAAAGAAGGTATCAGATGGCAAATTGGGAATGGGAGATCAATACGATTCTAGGAGGACAGCTGGCTTGGGGGCAGACCCCTTGCTGATAGCAATTTCAACATCTTGCGGGAACATGCTAAGGAACATATTGGTACTTTTATTGCAGATTATACTACACCCAAAACCAATTGGAAAACTCTGGAATTGATTTCTTAGATAGACTGGACCTCCTCCATAAGGTTGTTGAGCTTTAGGTTCTTGTAAACAAGACGATACTTCCTCTCTTTCCTAGGGAGGACAAGATTTTCTGGACAAAGAATCAGTCATGGGTTTTCTTTGTCAAGCTTCTTTATCATCTATTGCTAAAGTTTGATGGTGATGAGTATTGTTGGAAGAAGGTGTGGAACCCTCAACTCATCCCCAAAATCAACTTCTTTTGGTGGGCCTCCATTCATGGTAAAATTTTAACTATTGATAACCTTGTCAAAAGAGGATTTCAATTTCCCAACTAGTGTACCCTCTGTAAGCCGGAGGAGGAGACAATTTCCCATCTTTTCATCCACTATCAATTTGCCTCCCAAGTTTGTCAAAATGTCTTACAAAAGCTCAACATCCATTGGGTTTTTGACATAAATATTCATCAATTCATCCTTAATTGGAGATGCCCCTCTAAACACCCTTTAATCAAGAAACTTTGGCGACTTATTCCTCCTCACATTTGCTGGTGTTTGTGGAAAGAAAGGAACAGTATGATTTTCAAAGAGAAGGAGAATAGTGTAGACAGTCTGTTGATAATCATTAATAAACTCCTTCTAGATAATAGCTATGTTTGCTAGTGGAAGACCCCCAATTGTCATCCTATAGGCTAGGATAAAAATATAGCTAAAATTTGGAAGTTGCCTAGTGTCTTCCAAAATTTTGATAACTCCATGAAGATTGTTAGGAGCAACACAAAGTGGAAAACTCCAAAACCACCTTGGTTTAAACTAAATTTTGATGGGACGACCAGAGCTGGGAAGGCTGTGGGAGGTGGTGTCATCCGAGACCATAATGGTTGCTTAGTTGTTTCCTACTCAAAGAACCTGAAAGATCACACTTGCAATCAAGTGTATGGTCCTCCTCTAGGGCCTCAAAGTTGTGTTATCAATCGGCGTTAAGTCCATGGAAATTAAGGGTGACTCATTGCTAATTATGGAAGCCACGAAATGCACGATGGTTGTTGGCCAGGCCATTCAAGGGGTAATTGAATACATTCGATCTCTTCTTAATAGACTTCAGGAGTTCACCATTCAACATGTCTACAGAGAAGGAAATGTGGTTGTTGACAGTTTGGTTGCCATCGAGCTTGATCGGGAAGGATTACAATGCTAGAGGAAAGAAGAGTCTTTGCCTCCTTCCACTGTGGCTCTTCTAAGAAAGGATTTTAACGAAATTCGCCATGATTCTTAAAAATTTATTTCCTAACTTAGTGTGGCTATTACTAACTTTCGTTAGTAATGATGGCGAGAGTTTTTATTTAAATAATTGGTCATTGTGCAGGAAGAGTGCGAGGGAGGATTTTCCACGTGTCACGTACGACCTTTTTTGGTTCACTATTGGGACGCGCCATTTTGATCCTAATGACCGATGGGGTCATTATTTTTTGAACCCCCTCGAAGTTCGTGATGATCTTTTTCAAACTAGCAGATTTTGTTTGATTTTTTGAGTTCTCTAGATTTATCTCCGATATCATTTCTCTTCATGTCGTGGACTTCTCGCATGAGGACACTGCTAGGCCTACATTGGCTACAAGAAGGGGCATTTATTATCATCTTTTTTGGCTTTACAAGTTACATTTTACCGGCCATTTCTCTACAGTGTTTTCTAGACTTGGTTTTCTTTGTATCTGCCCTACTATTTTTCTTTCTGGCACTATTCTGGTTTTACACGGCAAGTGTGTTGGAGCTATGGGTGGGGACTAGGTGCATGTGGAGCCTTATAAGTGCGATGACTGGAAGGTGGATGACAGTGTCTGGCATATATGCAAGGAAGGTGGAATCTCCCAATATATGGAATTTATGATTGGCCATGACAAGGGTCTATCCAGATAATTCGTGACCTCTTGGAAGGCCAAAAGGGTCACAATTGGAAGCATTTCCTTTGCTATCAATGAGGATGTCATTTCCAAGGCCACAGGTCTCACTCTGGATGGGCATACTTAGAAGAAAACCACCAAAGTTTTTGATCAAACCAGCCTCAACTTGTTCTTTTGGGGTGACGAGAAACCTGTCAAGTTACACAGAGGCTATGACCGTGAGGCACTTCATGAGCCTTGGGACAAAGTTTGCATGGTGGTGATGAAATACTTCACCCTTGAAGGAAGATACGGTGTGTATTACTACTACCATTTCAATTTCCTCAATCACCTTAGGAATCACCATAATATTTCCTTCCCATTTTTTCTCATGCATTCTCTTGAGAGTATTATGCTTGATGCGGTTGAAGCCATGAATTCAAATAAAAATTTCACCATCCTCCACCAAGGACTCATATCTAGACTTTACCATTTTCACTCGACCCTTTTCCCTCCTCGACCCATTACTGTTATTGCAGCTTCTTGACCCAGCTTTGTTGAAGAGGCTCCAGTTTCTTCTGCTCCCTCATCGGCTAGCATTATGGACACCCCTGGCCCGAGCAAGAAAAAATGTATCAAAAACCCTTCCTTGAAAGTTTCTCCACAGGACACATCCCCCTCTCTAGGGCCCATTGTGGAGAGCAAAGATTAAAAAATGCATAGCCCCCACCCCGAGAATTAAGGCCAAAGCCTCCAAGAAGACAAAATTTTGGCTCCATCAAATTGACTCTGACATTGAGATCACCGAGGAGACTAATACCCCTCGCAGGTCAAATAGACTGGTTATCAAGCAAGAAAAAGGGAATAGTTTCAAGGAGGTATTGGATTATGATAATGGGGACAGGAGCGAGAGTAGGAGTAAGGAGGAAAAGGATGTGGGGGAGGAGGCTCTCTCGGTTTCTGCTAGTATCTCCTCCCATGTTTCTAAAAGCCTTAAAAGGGGTCCTGCCAGCATTAACACCAAGGAGGTCAAGTCTCACGCCTCCAACATTGTAGAAGGTAAGGATCCCATGGAGGAAGCATACAGTAAATAGGATGCTATTTGGGAGGAGGTTGAAAATATGAAAAACAAAATCGAGAGTTTGGAGAAAATACTACAAGATGTTACTCGTTTTTCCTTGAAGATTATGCACAAGTCCGCCACTACATTATGTCTGTTGTAGAAGGACAAGTTTGTGAACGATGTGGAGGAAGAAGTTGTCAGCAAGGAACTGCTTAGGTTCCTCACTGAAGATTGGGCTACCATAACTTTAGTTAAGCCATGCAATGGGAAAAAAGATTAGTCTTTGGTGGGTTTTGGTTTTTTGACTAGGGTTGGTTGAATCAGCCTTCATTTATGTTTTGTTTTGTTAAAGACATTGTTATTAGGTTTATTTTCCTCTATGATTGGTATGAACCTTGGTGGTCTATATCTATCATGGTTTTAAATCATTCTATCATGATGGTTTTTGAGTTGTTTTTGATATGATCTGCTTAGGGTGATGGTTTGGTTTTTAGACCTGCTATTACTATGATGTTAGTGTTAGTTTTTTTGTGGATGACCATTGGTGCCTTATATTAATGGGACATCACCCTTCTTTTGCTACTTTTTATATCAAAAACATGCACTATGAAAGGTAGCTTTTTTTCATCCACATAGTTTCAATGAACATATGAATCCATTAAAGTGATAGAAAATAGAAAGAAATTAATTCTTGCAAAGTTATATCCAGTGATAAGAAATTCTTAAAAGAGAATATCAAACACCTAAAAATTGAGTATAGCCACCATCTTTCAATAGGTTGTGTATTTACTAATCCAATGTGAGAATCCCTCTAGATTAGCCAAATTTTACTACACTTTAGAAGACCCTAAATAGTCATTAAAACTTGGTCATTTGACAAATATGCTTTAGGTGGAATTATTTGTGATTTTGGCTCAATTTTTTTTTTTTTATTATTTACATATTTTAATTGAATTAGTACCCATTGTGGAATATGGACCTTTTTAATTGCCACATTGTTTTATTTTTAGTTTAGAAGCATGTCCTTGATTTATCTTAACTCTATTGAAATAAGAACTTGAGGAATATTTAAATTTGGTTTAATTATTATTATATTCCTTTGTACAAAACAATATGATCTTTTTATCTCTTGATATTGTTGCTATTTGAAACATATGCATACATTGTATACACTATCATGTAGTTTATGTGTTGAATATTTTAATTTTTAATGATGGTGAACATAGATCTATCATGGAATATTTTCATGAGTCTTAGATGGAGGCCACATAGAAGGATTAGGTAGAATTTAACATACGTGGCACTTGGGATCTTGTGATTTTGCATGGGGGAATGAATCTCAATGAGTGCGGGTGAATATTTAAGAAGATATTCATATTACATGGAAAATCAAAATGGTACAAGGAAATACTAGGTACTAAAGAGTATTCCTAAAGAGAGGAAATTGATTCCAATGAGATATTTTATCCTATGGATAAGGTAACCTCCATTACATTCCTTCTTTTTATTAGTGTTTCTTATGATTTAACATAAATTAAATTGGACTTTAATTTTTTGCATCGGGATCTTGAAAGAAAATCTATATGCAACAATTTGATAGTTTTATGGTGAATGAAAATAAAAATCTAGTTTGTGAGTTGAAATAGCCATTGTATGGTTTGAAATAGTATTTGTGGATGTGGTATTAGAGGCTCAACATTTTCATATTAAATCTTGAGCTTGTAAGGAGTGAGTAAGATCATCATGTATAGCTTAAATGATTGATGATTAGTTGCTTTAATAGGTGTCTCATATCTGGATGACAAGTTATTTGTTGGTAATAGTAAGGGTATAATCAATTAGAAAGATTAAATATCAAATTTATAAAACATTGACATGAAGGGTTTAGGTTTTTTAAAATCCATTCTAAGAATGCAAATTAATAGGGAGTGGGTACATAGAAATCTTTGGCTTAGTCAATGTAAGTATGTTGAGATATTTGCAATGGTTTTCTATGTATGACTATAAACCAACGAGTACTCCTTTACTTGTACGTGCACTAGGATTACATTGGTACAATGTCCTAAGTTAGATGATATTTATAATGTTCCTTATGCTTGTTATTTTGGTAACCTAATGTATGTAGTGGTATGTACAAAACTAGATAGTGCCCAAGTAGGGGGGTTCTTTGTAAGCTTATGTTTGATCTTGGTAGAGAGTAAGAGAGTATTTAGATATTTGTACAAAAATTCTAGCTAATATTTATGTTATCATGGGACTAATGATGTGGGAAATATGTTGAACATATAGGGTTTCATTAATCAAATTGGGTGATTCAAATAATTTAGGAGGTACACAATTAGTTATATGTTTTCTTTATCTTTTAGGATTTATTAGTTGGATGAGTATGAGTAAAACAATAAATTTACCTTTTCTATGAAAGAAGTGTGGTACATGAATACTACACATGTATGTAAAGAGGTAGCATGGTTGTAAAGGTCATGTTCATATATATGCATTTTCCTTGCATAGTTTGAGATTTAGTTAAGATAGTTAGGGTGTTGTTTGTTTGGCTTGGAATACCATGTATAATGCTTGTACTAGGCATATAAATATGCAATATCAATTTGTTCATGTGAGATGGTTGCCAATTTTAAGGTCATGATTTAAAAAAGTGGATACTCTTGATAATGTCTCAAATTTCCTTATGAAACCAATAAGAATAAATAGTTTTTATTGGTATATGGAGGCTATGGGCCTTGTCTCATTTTATACTTGATTCATTTTATGTATCTTATTAGACATTCCAATGTATAATATCAAGTGGGAGAATTATAAGATTAAGAATGATATTAAACTTGTAATCCCATGTCTAATGTTTGTATGCATATCTATGACAATTTTTAAATGAGTACTTGGATGCCCATGGGAGAGATGCAAGATAACTATTTAATTATCATTTTTAAAGAAAATCTTATTGTAACAACATTAACAAGGAGGTTATAGGTGGAAAGAGTTACAATTATCATTGTCATGAGTAATTTCCCATTCTAGCACTCATGAGTTACTTATAATTTAGTGGAGCATATTATTATGATGAGTGGCATTATTTGGTTGCTCCATTATGGAGCACTATACTTGGGAATGTGTGTCTGTCTTGTGTTATGGGTCAAATGATATTATTATTAGTATCTATCCTAGGTGTGGTCATAATTCCACATGGTGGTGTGGGTTTTTTTACCATATAACATGGTTATGGTGCCTATTGGTTTGGGAAACCAATTATGTTTTCCACTTCTTATGCCTCTATAAATTGAATGCATTGTATAGTGGTTTTATAGGTTGTTTCAAGGGAAGTATTGTTATATAAATATAGAATATTGTTAGATCATGTGTTTTGAGTAGATTGTATTGATATAATAACATATTTATTATTGATTAATACAAGCTCAACATCTTTTTGGTGGCAGAATGCTTTCTAAAAAGGTTTCTCTATGTATATTCAATGCTCTTATTGTTTTCTAATTTTAATTTACCAATATATGTTTCTACATACTTGATAATTAATTTCATGTCACTGTAATTGGTTAATCAAATTTGTTTAATATTTTACTATAGTAGTTCACCTTGTTTATTAAAAACCTTGTCCAAATCTTCTACAGATTTTACCACATGCAAATAGTAGGTCCCAATGCACCTCTAAATCAAATTGCAAGGTCCAACTTATGTTGTAACTTACCATACTACTTTGAGTAACAAAATATGGATTTCAAACAATGTGGTTGGAAAAATAGTCCAAGTAACACTCTTAAGGTTCATGCTATGCCAAATTTTCACTAGCATAACAATCACATACTAGTAAATAGTTAGGCTTCACAACTATGAGGAGATGAGGGATCATAAAAGGAATAGGTTCCACTTCCATATGAAATGGTTCAACTTCTTAGTGACTCTCAACATTCACAACAAGACATCTATGTAAACTACATATATGCATCTACATCATAACTTAGGCATGTTGAATAGAAAGTAAGCAAGAAAAGTTATACATTTTTCTTAAGAGCATGGATGAATAAATAGATACTAAGATATTTACTATTTTAGTTTTCTCCATCTTTTACTAATCTGTCTCACATAAAATATTTTACACATGCCTAGAAATTTAACTAGATCCTCATGTAGAGAGTTGTCCATAGGGATTTAACTTAGGCCTTAGATAATTAGTCTCAAAGTGGTTCATCCTCATATTACATGAGTAGTCAAATGTGATTATATTATTTGAGCCTCAACAGCAAAACATGAGGGCCATCACATTAAATACTAACTCATTTTAATATTGCCAAACCAACACACCAAAGAAGAAATCACCTTCAATTAAGAGGGAACTAGGTAATATAGGTAAATTGTGCAATAGATATAGAAGTTTTAGTCATTCCAACATTAAGTGTCATGCTCATAAGATTCTACTCATGAAGGCTAGAATAGAGGATGATGATTTCAAACCCTCAAATGGAATAATTGACATAGATCCCAACATCCTAATCAATACTTCACAAATTTGATACCTAAATAAATTGAGATAAATAAATTATTGCATTCATAGATGTGGGTGAAAGATGAGCCATGAGACTTCATGGTCAATGTCAATAACATGAAGAACTTGATTTCTCATAAGCTATCAAGCTACTAAATTTTTCAACCATGCCCCATATGCAACCCTAAAAATTGGAATGGTTCTTGACACCTACATCACCAAAGGTATACATGTTATTCTTTGGTGTCAATTTGCATATGATATTAATAATTTTAGGAGTAGATAGTTTATGATGTGGTGCTAATAGAGGTATGTAATGTACTCCTTATACATTTTTACATTCATTATCACAAATGTGTGTACAATGTCAATCCTCACAACATAGTTGTAATAGTAGGTACTGAAGTGAATTCAAGATTAACACTTGCCACAATAACTCCAAATAATATTGTGCCATGCAACTATGCATACTTAGGTTTCCACATCTCATCTCCAACTAACACATGACTTATTTTGATAAAGATAAATTAGATTTTAGAAACACGGCCGTGTTTACACAAAACTATTATATGGCTATATATAAATGGGTTAGGGAGTGTTTACTCCCACAACAAACTAAATGGTTTGCTTAGTAGTAGCTAGACATTAAGGGTCTACATTTGCTTTATAGACTCAATGCAATCATGACTATTGCTTCACAAAGGTGATTGATCCAGGAGCATTCACTAATAGTGATGCATGTGATAATGCCAATGTCATTCTCATGGTTTTGCAATAACTACAATAACACTTCCACAACATGTGGTACACTAGAGCACTTCCTTGATGCTTGTGGTAACATATGACCCATCCACTTATCTCTAACAAGTTCCACACATACTCCAACAATGATATATAGATCTCTACATATGATCAACTATTCTTGCAATAACCATACTTCATCCAAACCTCGTGTAGTTTCTATCATGGCTTCAACAACATCCAATACACCATCAAGAAAAAAACACAACTCACCACATTGTTTTGGGCATCACATTATGGACTTCAACTAGTATGGTTGATGCAACAATCCAAGTGGCACTCTCAAGTTTCATACTATGCCAAGTCATACACTAGCACAATATGCATGTACAAGTAAATGGTTACACTCCACAATCCTTAGGAGATGAGTAGCCATATTAGGAAATGATTCCACTTCCATAAGAAATGGTTCAACTTCATAGTGACTCCCACCTTTCCCACCGTTCACAACATGAAGTTTATGTAATCTATATAAACACATCTATCATAGCTTAGGCATGTTGGATAGAGGAAAATCAAGCAAATGAGTAGATAGAAGATAATAGTCATACATCTTTCTCAAGGGTTTACTTCCTCCCTCTTCCACACATGCCTATAACTTCATCTAATCCCCCATCTAAAAAAAATCATCCTCCCTTCCTTCCACACATATATATAACTTCATCTAATCCTCGTCTTAAAAAATCCATCTAAATTCAACTTTTGACATTAAATCACAACAATACTCACATGCCTATAACTTCATCTAATCCTCATCTAAAAAATTATCAACTAACTCCATTGACATCAAATCATAACCATACTTGAAAGTTTTAGAATACAATGTATACACTTTAATCCCCTAGTGAACATTTTAGAGCATAAAAGATAGAGAAGTATATTTAATGGAAAGATAGCCCACATGTGCTATTTGAACCATATCAATGCATTAGGGGAAGCTTCACCTATAAGATCAAAGCTTTTGCATAGTTTCGCTAAGGGGTACACCAAACTAATGTTGTATAAAAGTCAAATCAGATTTCCTCCAATCTTTTCTCCTACCGACAGTTGGTAGATGCACCTTATCTAAGTAGTGAAAATATTGTATTTAAGCACGACTATCAACAGTTCATCTAATCATTTGTTTTTTAATACAAGATTTTTTTGTTTTTTGCACGTATATGACTTAAGGTTAATATTAGTTTATTGAATTCATAAAGTAAACCTCACCGCATATAATGTCAAAGATTCCTTAGCTATGGGGTAACCCAAAGGTTCCATTAAACTAATCCATTTGACCACAATACGGAATGAATAATTTTAGAGAGTTTGTACACACACGTGTAGAGGCTAATAAATTAATCAAATTGAAAATAAATGTTAAATTGATAAAAAGGGATATAGTTGTTTTTAGTTTTATTTATAATAAGAAAGATTTTATTGTTACTTTCAAGAAATTTATATTAAATTTGTAATAATGAAGTTTTTAGAAAGTGAATAATATTTAATTAAGGGTTAAAATTGCACAATCAATCTTGATTTTGAGATTCAAATATTTATCTAGAAATGACAGTTGTGAATTGTTTGTTTCTATCCTTCAAAAACCTCTTTTTAACTATGTTTATTTGAGTTGGGTGGTGCTTAAAAGCATTTGTAGGACCTACTATTAAGTGGGGAAATTCATGATATGTCTTAATTGCAATTAGGGCCTATGTTCTAGTTCAACATGTATTGGTTCAACAAGGATTGCATTTCAAGGATGTGTCTAGATTATAGAGAGATTGAGAAGTACGCCATAAAAAGATAAATTTGTATCCTAGTAATTGATGATTTGTTAGATGAGTTAAATGGTGGTGTTTATTTTACCAAATTTGATCTTTATTCTAGTTATCATCAAATCAAAATTAGAAATGAGGATATACATAAGATGACTTTCAAAACCCATTGGGGCCACTAAAAATTTATGGTGATGCCCTTTGGACTCACAAATGTACCCTCTACATTTCAAAGTTCAACTAAATCTACTTTCAGACTATTTTTTTATAAAAAAATGGTCCCTTTTTATGACATCTTAATATATAGCAAAACTTGGGAGGAACACTCGCAACATGTGAATTAAGTTTTGGATATTCTTGAACATCAACTTGATCCTAAGCTGGATCCAAGTGTAGTTTTAAGTCAAAGAGGTAGAGTACTACTAGGTCATATTGTCACATGAGGGTGTAAAAGTGGATCCTCACAAGATCAAGGCCATGAATAAAAAATGCCTATGACCCTTAAGAACCTATAGGGTTTCTTAGGGCTTACTATTTACTTTTGTTAATTTGTAATAAATTATGGTAGAATGGAAAAAGACACTCATAATTTTACCAATAAAGGATTCCTTCCATTGGAATGAAGTAGCCACCAAGGTAGTTGAGAAGTTAAAGTAAGCCACCTGTATACCAATATTGTTCTAGTTATGATATTTTTTTAAAACCTTTACTATGGAATGTGATGCTTCAAGTTGTAACATATGAGTGATACACATGCAATACAAAAGACCTCTTGCATTTGGGAGTCGACAACTCAAATGTAAAAATTTTCTAAATCACATTTAAGAGAAGGAAATGATGACTAACCTTCATATATTTAAAAAATAGAGACCCTATCTAATGAGAAGACACTTTAAGGTAAGGAAAAATCGTGATAGTCTTAAATAATTTTTGGAGTAGAGGTTATCATTTGAAGAGAAATATTAATTTTTCATAAAGATGTTGGATATGAATATAATTTTGTGGTTGATGATCTATATTACAAAGATGAATCTACAAAATCAATATTGTGTGTCATTTCCATACTATAGGTGGATTGAGTGGATGAGGAATGAGAAGAATTGGAGGATATCAATACATAAAATATCATCCAAAAACTCTATCAAGATTCTAGTGTGTTAGAAAAAATTATGGAAAGGAGATGCTCTATCTTACAAAGGATAGGTTGTACGCACATAAGAACTCATAAATTAAGCTTAAGCTTCTAGTAAAGCTTCATGCTTCTCTAGCAAGTGGGCATTCATATTTCTTGAAGACATCGTATAATCAAGTAGGATTTATTTTAGGAAGAGCTCAAAGGGATGCCAAAAAAATTATGGCAGAATGCATGCCATGCCAAAAAAATAAGGGGGAGACAATTAATGATTTGAGTCTATGAAACCTTTATCTATTTCAAGCAAGAGCAGGGAAAAGGTATCCATGTATTTTAATAATAGTTTTTCCAAGTCTCAAGAAAAATTGCATGGTTATTATGGATAAACTCTCCACATGTATGTATATTTTTTTAACTTTGTCACACTCATTTGTAGCATGCATTGTAGTAGCCTTTATGGTCACCATTTAGAAGCTACATTGGACCCTAAAAATTATAGTATGTTATCAAAATGCTATATTTATATATAATTTTTGGACTAATTTATTTTTATGTTTGAGCACTTATCTTGCTCTCATTGTATCATCCCTAATTAGATGAATAAACTAAGGTGGTTAACAATTGCTTCAAGAGTTATATTCATTATTTTGATTTAGATAAATAGGAGAGATGTGTGCAATGGTTTTTATTAATAAAATGGTGGTCTACCACTTATTCCCACAATTCATCTAAATTATCTTCATTTTTAGCACCATATAGGTACCATTCACCATCCATCACTTCTTCTTTGAGGGTACACTCAAAGGTTAGATAAGTGGAAGAACACATCTAGTACTAGCAAGAGGTACTTTCTAGTCTTAAAAAGAACTTGACAATGGCATAATAGAATAAGTTGATCAACACCTTAATGAAATAAATTTTGAAGTAGGCGATTGGGTCTTTATGTGATTACAACCATATAAGTAGATGACATCAATATAATATAAGAAGGATAATAAAAAAATATCCAAGTATTATGGGCCTTATTTAGGTTTTATAAAACATTGACATTGTAGCATATAAACCATAGTTACTCAAGTTAACAAAAACACATTTGGTCTTCTATTTTTCTTACTTAAAGGTTATTAAATAAATAATTTTAACCTAGACAATCTTACTAGAGCTTGGTGAGGGAAGAATAACTTTAGAATTTAAGTGAATCGGGTTCAAATACACATTAAGAGGTTGCAAACAAGGATAATTACAAAGTATTTGATCAAGTGGAAGAATTTGGATAGTGAAGATGCAACACAAAAAGATGAAGTGTTCTTTCAAGGTATACATGGATCATCAACACTAAGGAGCACATTGATTTTGGTCCAAATGGGGTACACTAAGATCCTAAGGTATACCACATGCATAGGGATATTTATAATTGATTTGTGTCTAACATAACCTTTAATCAATCCATTTGATAATTTATATAGTTCTTAAAACATAGGTAGGCTTGTCTGAGTGGTTTTCGTGGCATAAAAATGGTTCATATAGGAGGTAGTTGTTATCTCATTATCATCATATTGTGAACTATATTTTTATTGAAGACTATTGGAGGTTTATTCTCGTGAAGTGACTTATTATTATCAAGTATTTGCATCTTCTTCTTTTTAAATAAAAGTGGTTGGGCCACTGAAAACTTTTATTATTTTGAAAAAGAATTCTTACAAAATCTTGGTTCAGGGGAGCATACTGGCAAGAAAGAACCAAGAGAAGAAAACCTCCAGTTATAGCTCCAAGCAGAAGAACTAAAGTCATAGATGGAGATTATGAAAAAAATCCAAGGACTAGCCCAATCAGAGATCCCAAATACAACATTTCAACCCAAAGAAAGAACAACCCAAAAGTTGGAACTTAAACAACCCCAACCACCTAGGAGCTTGAATTGGCTTCATATAAATGATCCAAAGAAATGCTCTTCTTTGACTTCATGGCTGATGAAGATACTCTATCAGATCTTGCAGCAACAACGAACAGGAAGTAGAGAGTAAGGGAAAGGTTTACCCCTATAGTCAAGACTTCAGAAGAAAGCTTGACGCAAAGACGTTTGCACCTCGAGATAATTTCTTCAAAGTTATCATTCACGATGTCAGACCTAATTAACATCAAAAGATATCCAAAACAACTATTAGTAACAAAGCCAATTTTAGGAATAAATCCAACAATAGGGAAAGCACCAATGCCCAAAGAATACTTAACCAAGGCTACAAATTTTTCCTTCCAGAATTACCGCAACTCTATACCAAAACGCCAAATGTGCCATTGAGGAAAGAGACCAATATGACTTCATTGTTCAAAAATGCCAGGGAATCCATGTTATATTTATATGATTATATTATTCTTTGGCACACTTAATTTTATTTGTGGATCAAACAACACCTTACATTACTGTCTAATCCTTGGGTACTACAAAAAATTTCATAAATTATAATCCCTCTATTTTTTTTATAAAATTGTTATAAATTTCCTCTCATGTCACTTACTAAGACTTACAACAAAACAAAAATGTTAGTTATTTGATTATTACACGTATTAGACCATGTGAACACTTAATAATTATGTACATATAGACATCCAATCTTTATATTATCATTCAAAATATATATACACATCTACTTCACTTACACAAATTATTGATATCAAATTTAAATAAACAAATAAAAATACACATTACATATTACAAGATAAATTCAATAAACTTTACTAAATATAGTTATTATTATCAATTCATTACATCAATAAAATTTATATAGATAATTATTTATAATGTAATTGATTCTATGCACTTTTTAATATGCACTGTATAGTTACATGAATACAAATTACAAGAAGCTAAGACAACCATACTTCAACTATAAACCATGCACTTCTTTGCATATGTACTATCTATTACATATGTATTATTGTGCAACATTAATTTCTTAATGTAAGCACACAAATTTGGGCTAGAAAAAATACATTTTAAGTTGTTGTGTATATAAGTCTTACTTTTTTGAGCTGTGGTTGTTTGTATAGCTCGTTGTGTTGTAATGTTTCCTCTTTTGGTACAGTTTTTCATTACAATTTTTAACTACTCGTTATTCTTTGTAAATGCATTTCCTCAATACAAAAAAAATGTAAGTACACAAATTGATATTGACTCATACAATTGAGGATGAAGAAATCTATGAATGAAAATCATTACAAACATAACCTTGCTTTTATTATTCAATGTATAAATTGAATCTTGCATGCCTAAATATTCTTGGTAGGTGTCATAAAAATTTTAAAATCAATCTCATTTAATTTGAGGTGTGAGCAACATAATCACGTCTTTGCCACGTGTTATTAGTAACCTTATTGAGTTGTAGCTAAATGTTTGGTTATCATATTGTCAGGTTGTCTAATAGATATGTTAAAGCAAAGAAATGTAATAATGTTTTTTTTTAGTTTGGAGATAGGAAACATTTTTGTTGGTATTGGGTGCATAGATGTATTTGAAACAATTCACAAGTTTTTTAGGATTCAAATTTGATCTATTTTGAATAATTATATTTGATAAGAAAATATATTTAATAAAATTTATTCAAAATAAACAATAAAAAATAAAATAATATTTTTTTAATATATATTAGTGAATAATCGAGGTATCGAGATCATTATATTTTAATCAAATAAATATGGAATATATTTCATTCAATAATTTAAAACACGATTTTTTTGGATTTAAAAGTTATGGAAAATAAAAATATTCTTAAATTTTTTTATGGTAGAATAATTATTTTTGTAATCTATTTGTATCTAAAGTCTAGATCAAAATTGTATGGATAGTCAATCTCTATTAATCAAGAGTAAAAAATTATGAGATATCCAATCTACCAAAATCACCATGATCCTAACCTCATTTTTTAAAACATTACAAACCTTACACTTAACAAAATTTATAAAACTTATTTTCAGAAAAACTATTTAGTTAAATCTACTAATAAAATTAAAAAATGATCTTAAACTTTATTTATATGTTATTAATAAATAAATAGCCTGTCACATGACTAAAATTAATATACTAAACACAAGAATTCTACAAAATCCTAGAAAATATATGAATGACAAAATATAAATATATATATATATATATATATATATATATATATATATATATATATATATATATATATATATCAAATGAGAATATCACCAATCTCTTAATCATTATTTGCTCACATCTAAATGTGTTAGGTAATGCAGGCCTATTACCTAACATTCCTCCATCCAAAACCTTGGACAAACTTAGAATCCAAGCCTGAATGTGACTAATCTATATCCTTTCCCCAAACCATATGCTCTCCCTAAGTTAAATGAAATATTTTAATACTATTTTCTATATTTAAATTTGATGCTTTCGTTTTCAAGTGCAATGGTTGAATAATAGGTTAATGTTATTGGCCAATGCTCATCAATACACAATATTCCCAACCACCCTATCAATTTTTTAGTGGATTAGTGAATTAGAAGACTCTAGAGTCACATCAAGTTGTTAAACAAGTCTACTTTCCTTAGGCACGTTGTAACATAGGTTTTTATATGTGTTGTCGTGACTCATCCTCACCCACAAGATTTGTAGGTATTATAGAGTCAAATGGGTGAGGGAAGGACTCTCATTTTTTAAAAAATGAAATATAAAAGAGAATAGGGTATTAAATAATTAAGAGAGAGTTTACATGGATTAATTCATTTTTATAAATGATCTCTAAAATATTTTAAAAGTGAATAATGTACAATTAAGACTACACTTTAAGGTGGATTAATTAAATACTATTAAATAAACAATTTTAGGATAATGAATTAAGATTTATAATTATAATGAAATGAATATTTAAATTAATATGAAAATTAAATGAATAATATAAATATATGCAGTTTTGGATTTGATGTAGATTTTGATTGATAGGTGTTTCAAATTGATTTGTCAATGTATCATAAAATTAGAGTTTGTACGATGATTTTTGGATAATTGATAGATTGATTGTATGATTATATGGTTTTCTTATGTGAGTACAAAACTAATCTTCATGAGTACATCGAATTGTACTTGTGCATAAACTTGAATTTGGGGTCTTAAATCTAAACTTGTCTAATTTGGGCCTTTATAATATATCTGCACATGCATATGTGACCTATATTTTAAAAAATGGTTTTAGTAGATATTGTTTAGGAGCATGCTAGATATGTATTTATTTTCGTTTGGTCAAGCCCATAGGTATAAGTCAATTCAATAACAACAAATAAATATTGAAGACAATAGGCAACCATGTCCTAGGATGTTGATATAACAATATTATTTTTATGCCTTCATAAATATAGATTTGTGCTACATTCCTAGATGGTTCCAATGAATTAGGGTTAGTGCTTAAATGCACCACCCTAGTGAGCAATTTGAATATTTACATGCTTTATACTCATAATGACTAGTGAGAAAGGGAAAGGTGGGCTCAATTTTATAATTTATAATTTAATAGTTTAGGGTTCAAATTTGTGGGGGGAAAAATGACCTTGCGAATTCCAATTATAGATCTAAACCAAGGTGGAAAACAATGGATTTAGTAAGTGAGTCTAAACTTGTGGGATGTGTAGAATTATAATAAGGTTAGGATTAGGTTATTTGCCAACTTCCACAATAAAATACACGAATTTGCACACTAGTTAATACATAAGGATAACCTAGTCATATGGGTTCAAACTTAAGAGAGGATCGCATGAGTATACAATTTTTGTCATTATAATAAATGAGTAGTATAATTGTTACTCATATAAAAAAAATGGGTAGATGGAAGCACATTGTAAGAGAGATTAAAATATCACATCAACCTTATACTATGAGAAAAAAATGATAACTTTCACAAACTAATTATTTAGGGGAGATTAAAAGAAAACTTAAACATTCATAATAAAATTATTAGTAGTATGCCCCAAGGGTGATCCAAGAATACGACATAAAATATTTAGGCCATAGGGAACACCATTCTATATTCTAGTGAAGGAGGAGAATCGCCTAGATTATTCCCCTAGCTGCTTCTTCCATTGGGGTTTTAAAAATTAGGTATAGGCTCCTAACCATCAAGAGTATCATATTTTTTTAGAATCTTGTCTATTGTGTGAATAAAAAAAGCTAGAGCTAATAATTTTCTTTAATATTGAGTCATCTAATTGTTGGTTCCCCATTCCATTGCAGTCAAAGTCATTACAGCCACCACCACTATTGCCACTACATTATGGATCTAAAGCCACTTGAAATAGTGGAAATGTTACAATTGATTATATGGGAGACTATGAGAGAAACACCTACAACATTTCCATAACCTCCAATTGGATGTGAATGGTGGGGAGTAGAATCTAACAAAAATCTACTAATAGAACATGGGGAATCCTTCAATGATCCAAAAGAGTCTAGATATGTTCCACCTCTATATGTACTTTCTACACTTGAAGTTGGATATAAATAATAACATATAAAACTATATACAACTTTGTAAGCCATAGAGAAGTGATAATTAATAGCTTCATGGTTGTAACTAGGATTGCTTCTTTCTTTTCATAATTGAAAAAGAGTTTCAACATAAAAATATTTGCTAGATTTTTCTTTGAACTATGTAGGTGAGAGTGTTGAATTTGGACTATCAAAATCATCTTCTAGGTGAAATGTTTGGCTTGAAATCTTGAAAATTGTTGTGAATTCACTTACATGATAAGAAAGCATGAACAAAAAACTAAAAAATAATGTTAAATTATGATATCTAATTAATGGCATATAACAAAAGAAGGAAATAAATCCCCACATGCTTAAGTATATCACCAACTAGAAGACCTTGGTGAAGAAAATATAAAAGAAGAATATTTTTTTTCTCCTCTCATGTCACTTGCGAAGACTAACAATAAAACATTAAACATTAGTTGTTTGATTATTACATGCAATAGACCATAACTAAACACTTACGAATCATATGTATGGATATCCAATCTCTATATTATCACCCAAAATATGCTTGAGTCTACATACAAATATACTTCACATACATAAATTATTAATATCAAATTTAAATAATAATAAATAAAAATACATATGTTCAATTAAAAATAACTAAATAGATTCATTATTATCAATTCATTACATAAAAAAATTTATATAGATAATTATTTCAATATAATTGATTCTATGATGTTCATGCATGATTTATGCACTTACATGAATGTAAATTACTACAAGCTAAGACAACTATGCTTCAAATACAAAACCATGTGCTTATTTTCATACGTGCTATCTATTACATATGTATTACTATGTAGCATTAATATCTTAATGTAAGCATATTAATTTTGTAAAGTTCATTTAAGATTTAAATTTGATCTTGTTTTGAATCATTATATTTGATCAAAGTTGATTTTTGATAAATTCATTAAAAAAATCAGAAATAAAACATCATTTTTTTAATATATATTAGTGAATAATCGAGATTGTTATATTTTAGTCAAATAAATAGGGAATATATATTTCATATTGAAACATGATTCTTCTAGATTGAAAAATTATGGAGAACAAAAATATTCATAAACTTTTTTTTGTTGAGAGGATAGTTATTTTTGTGATTTATTGATATCAAAAGCTTCATGGATGATCAACCTCTTTTAATTAAGAGTCAAGAATTATGAAATATCTATTCTATCAAAATAAATGATTTGTTGATAAGATAATTATTTTTGTGATCTATTGGTATCAAAAATATAGATAAAAGCTACATGAATAATCAAACTCTTATAATTAATAGATAAGAATTATAAAATATCCATTCTACTAAAATCACTTAAAATACAACCTTCACCCCATTTTTAAAAATATTACAAACTTTACACTCAATAAACTTTATAAAACTTATTTTCTAATAAACTATTTAACTAAATCTGCTAAAATTGAAAGAATTAAAAAAAAAATCAAAATGTATTACTTATATAGCAAATGAGAATATCACCAATATAGTCAAGATAACTACGTCTTTTGATTATTAGTGGTTCAAATCTAAATGTGTTAGGTAATACAAGCCTATCTAGATGACTATTCAAATTAGAATCCATCTAAAATTTCAACATTCCTCCATCTAAAATCTTGGACAAACTTAGAATCCAATCCTTAATGTGACTAATCTATATCCTCTAGGGCTTAAATTTGATGGCCGTATGACCATATTTAGAGATTTTTGCTGTAAAATACAATCAAAATTTTAAGAAGATTGTATGAGATGAAAGGAGAGATTTTGGATAGACTACCAAAATTTATATAGAATTATAATGATATATATATAATTTTACTTACACTAAGGTATATCATAATGTTTTAAGGGCACCTTTGAATAGATAACCGTCATTAAAAAATTTGTTGATAGGCAAGGTCGACCGTCAAATTTAAGCCCTGATATCCCTCTCTAAGTTAAATGAAATCATTTAATAATATTTTTCTATATTTAAATTTGAGGCTTTCGTTTCTAACCGCAATTGTTGAATAATATGTTAATGTTATTGACCAATGCCCTTATATTCTCAAGTATCCTAAAAAAAATTTAATAGGCGAGTGACCTGTATGACTCTCACGGTCACATCAAGCGGTTAAACAAGTCCAATTTCCTTAGGCAAGCTGTAACATATGCTTTAATATGTCCTTATGACTCTTTCTCACCGACAAGACTTGCATGTATTATGCTTTAATGGTTTTAAGAAAGAATTTAAATAGAATATATGTATAAATGAACTCTAAAACATTTTAAAAGTGAATAGTGTACAATTAAGACCTTAAACGAATACTTTAGGATAGATTATTTTTTATTAAATAAATAATCTTAGGGTAATGAGTTACGCTTGATAATTGATAATAAAATAAAAATTTAAATTATTATAAAATTAAATGAATAAAATAAACATATTTAATTTTGGATTTGATGTAGATTTTGATTATGTTAGGTGTGGCAAATTGATTTGTCAAAGTATAAAAAAATAGAGTTTGTAGGATGATTTTTGAGAACTAATAGATTGATTGTATGATTATTTGGTTTGCTTATGCAAGTGCAAAACTAATCTGTAGAATTGAACTTGTGTATAACGTTGAACTTGGAATTGTGGATTTAACCCCGTCTAATTTAGAATATTTTAATCTATTTGCACATGCATATGTGACGTATATTTCAAAAAAATATGTTTGATAGAGATTTTTGTTTAGGAGCATACCAGATATGGATTTATTCTCCTTTGGTCAAGTCCATATGTGCGTATCAATTCAATGACAACAAACAAATATCGAAGACAATAGACAAGCATGCAACATACTCTTAGAATGTTGATATAACAATATTCTTTTTATGCCTTGATAAATTATATATGCATATTAAATTCCTAGATGATTCCAATGAATTAGGGGTAGTCCTTAAATACACCACCCTAGCGAGCAATTTGATTTTTTGCATGCTTTAGTCAACTCATAATAGCTAGTGAGAAAGGGGAACGTGAACCCAATTTTATAATTTTGAATTTAATAGTTTAGGGTTTAGATTTGTAGAGGAAAAAATTGACCTATTTAATTACATAGTCATAGATCTAAACCAAGGTGGAAAATGATGGATTTAGTAAGTGAATATGTACTCTTGGGATGTGTAGAAATATAATAAGGCTACAATTAGGTTATTTTACAATTTCCATAATAAAATACACCAAATTGTACACTAGTCAATACATAAGGATAACCTAGTCATTATGGGTTCAAACATAAGGGAGAATCAAATGTGTATGCAATTTTTACCATTATAATAATATGAGCAATATAATTGTCATTCATATGAAAAATGGGTAGGTGAAATCACATCATAATATAAATTCAACAATCACATCAACCTAATACTAAGAGAAAAAATGATAAGTATCACACACTAATTATTTAGGGAAAATCAAAAGAAAACTAAAACATTCATGAAACCTAGGAATATAGGGTGCTCCACCTTTTGGGAGATGGAACACAAGGGACAAGGGCCTATTTCACTTAGTTTCACTCAAGGAAACCCTAGAGATCTCAATCCAAGGATGAAAGAAAGGAAAGAGATATGTTAAGATTGTCCTAGGGTATGATTAAAGACTAAAGAGGGGTTGACCACCAAGCTAGGGCTTGGAAAGATTAGAAATGTAAAAGATATGCAAAACCTAACTATATGACCTAAATTATGAAATTGAAATGCAGAATAAAAGACTAAGAAAGTACAGAGGTGCACTTGAAAACTTGAAGAAGCTTAAATTAAGATCTGAAATGTTGGAAATACTAATTTTGATGCACACTAGGACTCATATGTTAGTAGTGGTGATTTAGTCCCAAATTAGGGTTTTGGGCTGAAACTAGAATCTAGAACTGTTGAATCAAGATCTACAAAAAAAGTCTAAAAATATGTATACTGGGACTCATACGCCACAAGTGGCGATTTAGTCCCAGTATCAAGGTTGCTCTGAAACTCTAACATCCTCTAATAAATCCCTGTAGCTTTCTTCCCGTCAGATCTCTGAGTCTAAATCACTGAATTCTGCTTTGTAAGTGGCTTTCCATGATCTTGCAAGTAAGGTGAAAACTTTGACAACTTTTCTCCAATATTGCTCTTCAATGGGATCTTCAACCTAAACCACCTAGATCTGCAATCACACTTAAAAGAGAGAGAAAAATGTTGTTTTGTTAGTGGAGAGGGGTTTTCCTTGGCCAAACCCCGTTTTGGTAATGAAATCTTGAAATGAAATAAAATACAAAGGAGGAATGATGAATGAACAAATATGCTATGTTGCAACTCACCAAACCCTTGAATAAGATGTTGCAAACATGTATGAAATGGCTATCATGAATGTGGATCTTGACTCTTGCTTGTATGATATGGATCTTGACTTGAACACTTGCTTGAATCATAAAACCCTACATCACAAATGTTAGCTCAAAAACAAACATGATGCATGATGACTTTGACATGATGCTTGATACTTGAACGATGCTCCAAAATGATTGATAATCAACTCTTGAATGCTCTTGAATTGCTAGAATACTCAAATGCTTAGATAACATGTGCTCATTAAAGTTGCTAGGAGAAAATATGTGAAATAACCTTGTATTTATACCTGTTTATGCCAAATTTCTTGAAATTACAACACTACAAGCCGACATCAGATCTAGGAGAATGAAATCCTGCCAAGAATTTGAATTTAATTTAGGTCTAAGCTAAGTGGGACTCATACGCCAGTTGGGGTGTATGAGTCCCATTAGGCTAAGCTTGAGACACATTTTTCAATAAATGCTTAGTTTTGTGTGAAATCCAGATTAAGGCCCTGAAACCTAGGTGGAACCCATACGTCCAAGGTGGTGTATGAGTCCCAGATCACCAAATCTAGGCCATACAATCCAAAATCATTAAATTTTGATTGGTTACTTGATACATGTTGGGATTATCCTCGAAAAGATGCATTAATTAAGGCTTGTGGATGCAAAATAAGGCCATTTAAAGTATAAAAGACTCAATTAATTAATAAAACCCTAGATTAGTGTGAAAGTGTAAGAAAAAACTTTACAACACCCTGAATAAGGCACAATTAAGTTCATTTAGTTCACAAGGGCCTAAACAAGTGTGAAAATGTAAAGGGATACATTTTTCTACACTACATTTAGCCCCTACTTTAGTGAGAGGAGGAACTTGCTTTAAACTCACACTAAAGTAAACAAACTCACATCAAGAGGGGTGCAAATGTACCAATTTTAGTAAGATAGGACGACAACGATCAAGAGGGTTGTGCGAGCCCCTAAGATCAAGATCCTATGGAAAACCAACAAAGGCACAAAATAACACACATGTAAATGATATAAGGAGCAACAACAAGGCACAAACATACACTGCCAAAGACAAAAGGAAAGGAAAAACAAAAAACAAAAAAGGGGTGGATCAAGCTTCGACCATTTGTCCCACACGCTGTTAAATTTCCTCAAATCCATACTCTCAATTTGCACACATTTAGCTTATTTTTAGTTTGTTTTAGTTGCATAATAGCTTCAAGCTTTCATCAATGGCTTCCATGCATCCATCCTAGTTTGTAAATAAATTAGGGTTTTCATTTTTTAGCTCATTTTTTAGCTTAAATTAGCTTAAATTAGCTTAGATTAGCTTAGCAATTACACAATTAGATCATTTATAGCATAAAATCATGGTAACTTATCTTGCATCATGTTCATTTTGTGCATAATTTAGGTTTTTCATATAGATCAAACACCATGGTTTCATTGATTCTCTTCCATAGAATCGATTGAGACAAGCTCACTATCATGGGATTGGGAAAGGGTCGTCGGTCCACACCAACGTGACACCAATTCCACAACAAGATCAATTAATCATTGGTCCTATTCTAACCAACATTATTTGAGCCATGATGCATTGTCCAAAAAGGAATACTCTATCCAAACATGTTATCCTATGACAAGATAATCCTTGGCATATCATTCCATACATTGCTAGAAATTGGGGGTAGATATTTACATCTTGCTTCAGGAATAAATCTTGAGCTATATCCTATAACTCATGTTGTGATCTAAACATTTGCTAACACAAAATAAAATTGGTCAAATCATTTGAAGCAAAAATCCAAATCACTAGTCGATGGAACATTCTTATGAGAAGATGTTCCTTATTAAGCTTTATCTTTTATCAAACATCAATACAAAAAATCCATGTCAGTTGAATCCATCTTGCACTTCAATGTCACATCAACTCATTCCAACAAACTTTGTTCCAAACCAAGCTCCAAAATATTGATCAATCTTATCCAATCAATCCATCATCATCTTGGCATATCCTTCTCAATCCTTGTGTTGTTTAACACTATCCTTGCATTGTTGTGTATCCTAAACAATGTTATCATCATCAATCCATCAATTTCCAATCCTCATGTTGCTTAACACTATCCTTGCATTGTTGTGTATCCTCAACATTTTTATCATCATCAATCCATCAATCCAATCAATCAATCCTAGCTTGGTTTTCAAAAAAATCCTGAAACAGATAACTCAAATCATCACATATCCATACACTCATCAAGATCATGCGAAAAATCCAAAAAACACTTGCAAAATCTATCAAAATCCAAAAAAATTTACAAAATCCTGTACAACTAAAATCCAAAAACATTCAAAAAATTGTAAAGGCTAAAATCCAAAACATCTAGAAAACATCAAAATCCCTACAAAGTTTGAACATCAAAAATCCAAAAAATAGTCTTTCCTTGTCAAACTACATTGTCTCTAAGCTTGAACGTAGGCAAGGCCATCATTGATGTGCCCCCAAGACACCCTAGGTTAGTCCTTTAGCAATCCATTGTAATTAGCTTTCGTCTCTCATATGTTCATATCTTTGTCTTGTACATTGGTCAAGTCAATCGAACTACATGGTCTCTGTGTGTATAATGTAGGCAATGCTAATCTTTATCAGCCCTTGAGGCCCCTAAGATAGGCCTTTAGTTTAGGTTCTTGGTCGAAACTCAAAAACTCAAAAAACCCCTAAGCATTTGTAAAACTCAAAAAATCCCCAAAACATCCAAATATTCAGAAAATGCAAAATAATTTGAAAATAGAAAACACAAAAACAATAGAAAATGTTCGAAAGCCCTAAAAAGCCTCAAATACTCAAAAAACCCTAAACAACCTCAGAAAATTTGAATATTCAAAAACATTCATATAAACTTTCAAAAAGACAAAAAACAACCTCAAAAAAAATTCAAAATACCAAAAACATCCAAATATTATAGAAAATTCAAAACCCATCAATCCCATCTCGCTTTCACCCACAATAAACTTTCACCCATAATAAACAATCGCCACCTTCACCCTTTGGTGAAACAAGTAGAAAGAAAACATAGCAAGTCATAAAGTGCAAACCCAAAAGTCAAAATCATAGGTAAATGTGTCAGTGAAGTTTATAGCAATAGCTCATCTTAGCATCATCATCCCAACATCAAAAAACCCTCTGATCAACATGTCGTATGATGTATCCTCCCAACGATGGACATCAGTATCAAATATCACCTCAGCTAAACTTAAACTAGGCAAGAGCTATAGATAAAATTGAGTGTTTGTCTTTGATATTTTCTTATGATTTATCTTAATGACCCATTCTGAGGACCTCTCGATGATGTTTATCTAAAATGATTTAGAGAGAAAGGAATGGTGCATCGATCATTATCTTTCATTTGTTGTGCTTGTGGATACTATTGTAAAATAATCTTGGCCCATACTTGCTTAGTTGTGTGTAGGAAGGTCGTTTGGAGTATGTTGTTGACTATTGCATATGCTTTGGTCCAATATGTTCTAAGCTTCTGACTTGCATCCCAATGACATTTCCATATGTCAAGGTGTGAACAAGAACTATCCTATCTACTTCTCGATTCAAATTCCATTACACTAGATACAAAGTCATCCTGGTTATCAATACCTTGAAGCATCGTATCTATGTGTTATATGAAACAATAAGGAACAACGAAAAATCTGAATCTCGAAATGTGAGCATCCCATCCTACATTTTTCATCTTGCATTATTTTGCATTGTCTCATCACCATCTCTAATAAAGTCTCAATGGATCAAGGACTTGTTGGATCTTTTGAAGCAATCATCATCAGCGACAGTTATTCATTCTTTATTCTTCTATCTTCTCTCTGTGTTATCCTGGTATCATGACAATCAACAAAAACATTATCAATGCATCCACCCTGCATCCACAAACCATTAACATACATCCATCTCATAATAATACCATAATCATTGCAAACCATCAACATAATCATCCATATCATAATCTTTGCATATCACATCATACATTTTGCATTATCATTTGAGTTGTAAGGAATAATATAGATTTTTTATTCTAAGCATCTTAAATCGTTGCATATTATAAACATTTGCATTCATCCATCCACATCCATATGCATACATTATTATCATAAAACATGCATAGAAAATATACAAAAATAAATGCATCCACGTCATTTGCATCCATAAACATTTGCATATCATAATCATCCATCCATATCATATTGTGAAAAGATAATAAAAAATAATATAACATTGCATCCATACATAGCATAATCATTGCACATCACATAGATATAAAAGTAAATACATCCATACATGATCATATATAAGCATCCATACATCATCCATACATGAAATAAATTCAACACATCATCACATAAATCATCTGTATTTGTATCATATATATATCAAAAAATGTGTCATGGTACAAAATCTGGATGAGTGTATGTACATCGATGATAAGTACAATATCCACGAGGCTATCAAAAAGGAGCCCATGAATGTATATCAGTATAAAGAATGGGGAAAAATCAAAAAGTGTTTGTACATAAAAAATTCTAGCCCTGGTGGCTACTAGCCTCTCCAGCCTTCTGCTTAGGCTGATCCTCTGCTCGGGAACGTGCATCACTCCATTGAGAAAAATCAGGCTGGAAAAGAGCTACCAAAACATCTTTGTGATAGTGCTGCCTATAATAAACAACCTTTGTAACAACCTCTCTATACAATATGGTCAAAATTTTGTGACCATGGTTGGATTTCATAAGGCTCTCAATCTGCTAACATCAAGCCACCTCTTGATCTCTCTCACCTATGACAATTTGTACTCTTTGCAGCGCTGCGTCTATCTCACCTATCACCACAACCACCTATTATCAATCCTAGTCTCACTCAACAATCAAATCCAAAATATGCCAGCGGGCCTGGTCCTACTCACCCATCAAAACTTGCACTTGCTACTATATTTGTGCATCTCTGGCATTCGACGGTGGTGGTAGTGGTGGCACTGGCTGCTACTACACCACTAGAGGCTGCTAAGGAGACTGTTTTCCCACTAGAGGAGCCCTCAGAACCTATCCATCATGGCCATCCTGGCCCCCTATCCTCTACCCCTAACCCCTCTGCCTCACAACCTCCCTCTAGGAGGAGCACCTGCAAGATCTATGAGTCATCTCAGAGGGACAAACCATGCATCATAAGCAAGAGTAGTCTGAGCAATGGGCTAACCTTGATTGTATGCCCAAGGTTGAGCAACCAACTGACAAAAACTCTCAATGGCCTTTGTTGTCAGAATCGTTGGTCCCCATGTCAGCACCTAACTGGTAGATCTAGCAAAAATAGCCCTATAAGCATCGGTGTTCCTATCCTGGACATCGCTAAATTGTTTGGCCACTTTGTCGGGAAGGTACCTCTCGATCATAGTATGCTCTTGACCCTACATATAACGGGTCTATCGAGTGAAGAAAATTTTGTGCATCATCAAACTAGGCTAGCATCTAAAGCCATGGCCACCACCAGAACATAGTCATATCATTGATCACTTGTCGCCAGTACAGGAGCCCAATCTATCTTGTGTGCCTAAGTGTAATGGCACCTCAGTATTTCCATATGACGGGATCATCTGGCTCCATGTCCATCATCTGTACAATTGGTTGAAGCACTATAATGTGCTCCCATGCCCATATATGAATCAGAGTGACACTTGCATCGAGAGCTCTCCCATCGCAATACACGAAGTCATGTAAATCATGGTATAAGGAGGCCAAAATGACGGTTCCCCACACAAAAAGAGACATATGGTAAAGCATCCTCTACCAAGCCAAACCCCATCCTGGACTGAAAAATCTACCCCATCTATCCGGAGCCACCAAACCTAAAATGATGGCTACAACAATCAATCTAAACATCAACACATAACCCCTGTATGTCTCTAAATCTGTATGGCATGTGACCAATGCAATCTAGTCCATCTCCATCACCTCGAAGCACACATCCAATCAGGCATCAGGATCATAGATCACACAATCATCGTGGATAGGAAAGCGCAATATCCACCACACATCCTTTAAGGTCACTATTGCCTCTCCCATCGAAAGGTGGAAATATGAAGTCTCGCTATGCCATCTCTTGCACAACATTGTCATCATGGCCAAATGAGTCCTAATCACAAGTTCATATGCAATATACCACAATCCAATCTCTTCCAGGTGCTCTTGGTGCAACTCGGATAGATCAACTAATCTCTCTAGTATTGTGGGCCTGTGCTCTCTCAACATCAATGGTGGGAAGACCCCCTACACCCATGAAGCACACAACATCAAGAAATCATCAAAATTTGAAGTTATTTGGAATTTTTGGCTCGAAAATCACAAATGTGCCACTATTAACAAATGCGTCACTATATTCAAAACTCAAACAGTAATGCCCAATGCATTTTAAAATTAAAATTGACAAATGTGTCAACATACAAGATGGCGTCACAATTTAGAATTTGGCATGACTAACCCTAACTTTCAAATCGATAAGTGCATCGCTGGATACAAACACATCGCCATTTAAAATTTGAAACCCTAAAATCAAATCTAGAAAAGCGTCACCCTAGACATATGCATCGCTATATATCATTTGGGTGTCGGCTATTGAAGTTTGGGTGTCACTATATAGCGATGCCCCCAAATTCTAAATTCTAACGCCTAATAAATGCATCAAAATTTCAAATTTCAAATCAAATTTTGAATTACATACCGGTGGTCCTGTGCCTAGAAGCCGCTGGAACTCATGAACTTGATTAGAAATGTGTTGAGGAAGCTTACGATGTGCCATTTCGTTCAAGGGTCAAAACTCAATTTGCAAGAATTCCTTAAGTGTAAATGCACAAATGAATTGAAAATGACCCCTTTTGGCCTATTTAAGCTGGAAAATTAGGGTTGTTTTGCCCTAATTTAACCTTTTTAATGGGGTTTATTATCATTTTCATTACTTTTTCCAATCTAGACCTAATTTTGCATTGTTCTTTGCATTTTTGGCATTATTCTTGCATCCCAAAACCTTTCTGGACCCTTGGGGCAACTTTTGAACATTTGTCAAGAAATCAACCCAAAATTCAAAATTTATGCTCGATTTCTTGAGGGGGTAGGGACTTAGTTTTACCCTTCTGCTAGGCATCTAAAAAATTAGAATTTTTTTATTTTTTGATTTGGGCAATAATTTTAATCTAAATAGTGTTGTTCTTTGAACTAAAGCAGTAGGTACCTCACTTCAAAGAGGGGATAATGTAGACACTGAAAAATGTCCTAATCGATGTTATACACTCAAATCAGGTTTATTAACACCATTTCCTCTTTATCCATCCTCTTTTCGCTTAATTGATTTAATTAGTCTAGCTAATTAATTAATTGCATCATTTTCATCTAATTGGCCTAACTAATTTAATTGGGTTAATTCATCTCTTTCTGCACTAACACTTCATCTAATTAAATTAAATAAATCAAAATATTTAATTAAATCTCCAAGTCATCTTATTTAATTAAATAACCCTATGTTATTTAATTAAATATCATTTCACCCCTCCCCTATTTATTAAATCATCTAATTTAATAAATATCATCTAATTCCTCTAATCTCCTAATTACATAAATTAAACCTTGTTTAATTAACAATTAAACTAATATTCCTCTAATCAAAGGGAATATTCCCATGGAATATTCTTTATCTTTTTTGCACAATTAAAACTTTGTTTTAATTTGTAAATT
Source organism: Sequoia sempervirens (assembly GCA_007258455.2). Lineage (NCBI taxonomy): Eukaryota > Viridiplantae > Streptophyta > Pinopsida > Cupressales > Cupressaceae > Sequoia > Sequoia sempervirens. The sequence goes on along the minus strand of VDFB02271358.1, from coordinate 1,120,250,370 downwards.
AACCTTTTTCCTCACCCCAAAAGAATATTCTAAGGAATATTCCCTCTCCTCCAATCAACTCACTTGGCTTCTTGAACAAGCTAAACCTTCAACCTCCTAAATAAGTTACCTTTGACCTATGTGAGCAGGTCAAAAGTGTGTTTGTTTGAGGCAAGTATGAGCCCTCGATTAACTTTCATCTTGCATTCTCTTCCATTGATGAGAATCCACAATCTATTCCTTTCATCCTCTTCATCTTGAACCGTTGATTAAGCTTTTTGATCTCAACCATTCATTCTTCATTTGTTCTCCTATAAATAGATCACTATTTGGAGAAAAATGAATCCATCTTTTATTGCAAACTTATGGTGTTAAATTTAGATCACTATTTGGAGACAAATGGATCCATCTTTTATTGCAAACTTATAGTGTTAAATTTACTCACATCGATACTCTCAATTTGCAAACATTTAGCTTATTTTTAGTTTTTTTAGTTGCATAATAGCTTCAAGCTTTCATTTATGGCTTCCATGCATCCATCCTAGTTTGTAAATAAATTAGGGTTTTCATCTTTTAGCTATTTTTTAGCTTAAATTATCTTAGATTAGCTTAGCAATTGCACTGTAATTAGATCATTTATAACATAAAATCATGGTAACTTAGCTTGCATCATGTTCATTTTGTGCATAATTTAGGTTTTTCATACATCAAACACCATGGTTTCATCAATTCTCTTCCATAGAATCGGTTTGAGACAAGCTCGCTATCATAGGATTGGGAAAGGGTCATCGGTCCACATCAACGCGACACCAATTCCACAACAAGATAAAGTTTCAATAGATTAGAGTAGATGTTTTCTTTAAAACTTTCATAAATTTAGCATGTTAGGTTTTTTGATAAAATGTTTACTTTCACTTTTGATTGATTGATCTTGTTGAGATTCGAGTATTGGTGGTTCCATTATGCTTTGATTCTTCATAGATCAAGCGTAGTTCGACACATACTGGTATTTCATATCGACAAATGTATGTAGACATGGGTGTATTCTAAGAGTCTGATAGAAGTTGGGTTATCTCTTGATGATGGTGATACTCCTGTGAGAAGCTTTCTCTGCAAGTATATTGTGATCTTTGATTTCTAAATAATATATTGGGTGGCTTTTGGAGTGTGGGATTTTTCTCCTGAAAGGGTTTTCCCCACGTAAATCATTGTGTTGTGGTATGCATGATATTTGTGTTTAATTTTTTGTAGTTGTTAAAGATCAATATTTTTTTTGCATTATTCTCCTCTCAAGGTTAGTGTAGGAAGCTCTACTACCTTAGCTTCATTACAAGTGGTATAAGAGCTTGATCACCTTTGGTTTCAGTTGTGGGTTGTTAGGTTTTTTGAACTAATCCAAATTTGAGTGAGAGCTTGTGCAGAAGACACTTTGTGATCTTTTTGTAGAAATTTTCCTATGGCAAGTTCATCAAGGAGAATAGAGGTGGAGAAAATTTCTAGAAATAATTTTGAGATGGGGAAGCTAAAGATGGAGGATCTATTGATAGATCAAGATCTGTGGGATTTTGTTGATGAGAATGTTTCAAGGTCTATAGATCCTACTCAAGCTGCTCAATATGATGTTATGAACCGTAAAGCCAAGGGTCTAATTAGATTCTTCTTGGAAAGCTCTATTTTAATTAATGCCCACGAAGAGACCTCTACACAGAAACTATAGAATAAGCTTGGTGAGATGTATCAGGCCAAATATTTTGTGAACAATATTTTATTGAGGAAGAAGTTGTATTCCTTGAGAATGGAAGAGGGTGGATGAATCACATACCACCTATAAGAATTCACTAAGTGGCTCAATTGGCATCAGTTGGTGTCAAAATGGATGAGAAGGAGAAATGTCAGATCTTGCTAAATGTTCTTTGCCTAATTCATGGGATTCTCTTGTTATGGTTATTGGGAGTACTTCTGTTATAGTGAAGACTAAAGATGTGGTGGGTTCTTTTCTTTTTGAAGAGATAAGGAGGAAGGTATCCATCACTACCAAGGAGGCCCTAAATTTTCATGGAAGACCTAAGGAAAAAGGAAAGAAGAATGAGAAGCATGAAAAATCCAAGTCCATGGGAGGTCTAAATATCCTAGAAAGTCCAAAGTTATTTGGTAGAACTAAAATAAGCTTGGACATGTTCATAAGGAATGCAAAGAAGAAAAGAAGAAGAAAAAGAAGAAATTTGATTTTGATTCTGAGTTTGAGAAGGAAGACGGTGATGCATTCATTGCAGCTTTGACAACTTGTGCAGGTAATTATGCATGGTTAATTGAATCAAGTGCATCTTTTCATATGACCTTTAATAGAGATTAGTTTTTTGAATATGAAGAATTTGATGGAGGTAAGGTGTACTTGGGTGATGATTCTCATTTAGATATTGTTGGTCATGGTAAAGTTAAAATCAGGTTTCCTAATGGTAGAATAAAACGGATTAATGGTGTGTTGCATATCCCTGGATTAGCACAAAGTTTGTTATCTATGAGCAAACTAATAGATGCAAGTGTGTAGGTAGTATTCTCTAATGTAGGATGCAAGATGGTTAGATGTGTTATGGTGATTGCTAGAGGAGTCATTGAGGAGTCAAATGTGGGACATTGCATAAGCTTGATGCATGCACTATTGAGTGCAATAGTACTTCTATGAAAAGAAAGTCTGTAGAAGAAGTGAGGGTTTCACCTTCACTAGATGGTTATGGATTTTGGGTACCCAAGGGTGTTCTTTCTTCTGAGACAAAGTTATCTGCAAAGAAAACTATGTTATGACACCAAAGACTAGGCCACATTGGAGAAAAGGGTCTAAGGACCTTGAAAAATAAAAACCTTGTTGAAGGTTTGTCTGATTGTAATCTTGAATTTTATTTATGTGACCATTGCATTTATGAAAAAAAAATTGTATTTAGTTTTACTCGAGTTCTCATAAATCTTGCGGTGTATTGGATCTTATTCGTTTTGATGTATTTGGTCTTGTAGATGTTCCTTCAATTGGTAAATCCATATATTATGTTTCATTTATTGATGATTATAGTAGAAGGACATGGGTATATTTTGTAAAGAGTAAATCTAAAGTGTTCAGTCGATTTAAAGAATTTAAAGCAATGGTTGAGTTTCAAACTAGAAAGAAAATAAAAGGTTTGGGGACTAATAATGGTGGTGAATTTTGCTCTAATGATTTTGATAGGTAAAGATTGTGGCATTCATATATAGAAGACAACTCCATATTCTCCACAACATAATCGAGTTGCAGAAAGAATGAACAGGACGCTGATGGACAAGGCTAGGAGTATGTTGAGTGGTGTTGGCCTAGAACAAAGGTTTTGGGTTGAAGCTATTGCGATTTCCTATTTCCTGATTAACGGGTCTCCTACATTAGCTAATGTTGATAAGACGCCTATAGAGGCATGGCGGGTTGCAATCCTTCATTAAGACATCTTAGAGTTTTTGGTTGTGTGGCATATGCATATGTTCCAAAGGATAAGCGAACAAAGTTGGAGAACGAGGCTGTGAAATGTATCTTCATCAAATATAGTTATGGTGTGAAAGGATGCAAGCTTTGGGATCCTATTGCACAGAAGTTAATACACAGTAGAAGTGTTATTTTTAGAGAAACTAAGCCTTCTTCTATTACATTGCAACTAGAACAAAGTAAACAAGAAGATGTGATTCAATTTTCTTCTACACCTGAGAAAGTTGAATCGAGGCCCAAGGGTAGACAAGAAGTTGAGGAGAGCTCATCTAGCTCTGGATCTTCAAAAGAGGAAGAACCTCCAACTTAGCTTGTTTGTAGGTCTACAAGGCATAGACAACCACTTGAAAGCAATTCACCTGATGATTGGATATGTATTTTTTCTTTGAATACTAACATGGATGAGCCCAAATCTATAGAAGGGGCACTAGGTATGAATGATGTAGAATCTTGGAAGATTGTTATGGATGAAGAAATGACATCTTTGAAAAAAATGATACATGGGATCTTGTACCATTGCTTGAATGACAAAAACCTGTTGGTTGTAAATAGGTTTTCAAGAAAAGATTGGTTCAGATGGAGGTATTGAGAAGTACAAAGCAAGGTTGGTTGTGAAGGGTTACTCTCAAGTTGAGGATGTTGATTATGGTGAGATATTTTCCCCTATTGTAAAATTGACATCCATTAGATTTTTGCTTTCTATTGTTGTTGCTTATGATTTAGAGGTTGAGAAAATGGATGTGAAAACTGTTTTCCTTCATGGTGATTTGGAGGAGGATATTTATATGACACATCTAGAGCACTATGTGGTGAAAGGTAAAAGAAAGTTGGTTTACAAATTGAAGAAATATTTGTATGAATTAAAACAAAGTCTTGGGATGTGGTACCAGAAATTTGATACATATGTGTTGAGTTTTGGATTTGACTGTTCTAAATCAGAGCATTGTATTTATTATAAAATTGATGGTGATCATTTCTTGTTATTGCATTATATGTTGATGATATGCTATTTATTAGTAGAGGGAAAGGTATGATTTTAGAACTAAAATCTCAAATTACTACTAAATTTGAAATGAAAGATCTTGGTGTAGCTAAACACATTCTTGGGATGGAAATTAAAAGAGATAGAGTGAACAAAAATTTATGGCTTGGCCAAAGAAATTATGCCAACTCAATTTTACAGAGGTTTGATATGCAGGATTGTAGACCATTGTGTGTTCCTTGTTCAGTTGGAACAAATTTAACTATTTCAAATTGTCCAACATCTCTATCAAAGATGGAAGACATGGGCAAAGTTCAGTTGGAAGTTTGATGTATGCTATGGTTTGTACTAGACTAGACATTACACAAGCAGTGGGAGTTATTTCTAGATATATGTCTAATCCTGGTAGAGTTCATTGGGATGTAGTTAAAAGAGTCTTCAAATATTTACGAGGTACCTCAGATTATTGCTTATGTTATCATAGTAATATGACCGAAGACAATATATTCCCTTGATATTCATGGTTATGTGGATTTAGACTAGGCATGTGATGTTGATAGAAGAAAATCCACCACTGCTTATGTGTTTACTTTATTTGGTGGTGCAATTATTTGGATGAATAAGCGACAGGTTGTGGTTGCTTTGTCCACTATTGAAGTAGAGTATATGGAAGCTACTCATTCTTGTAAAGAAGCCATTTGGATTAAGAGATTGTGTTCAAATATTGGAATAAAACAAGGTGCAGTGATAGTTTATTACGTCAGTCAGAGTGTGATATGTCTAGCCAAGAACTCAACATTTCATGCTAGGACCAAGCACATTGATGTATAGTATCATTTTGTTAGAGATATGGTCAAAGATGGCAGGGTAAATTTGGTTAAGATAGATTCTTTGATGATTTTTTTTACTCTTTAACTAAGCATGTGAGCATAGAGAAGTTCAGATGGTGTTCAAAGACTATGGGCCTTTCGGACCCTAGCAATTAGAGATGATGTTGACACCCTTCTGTTGTCCTTGCAAGGTGTTTGACAAGTGGGAAATTTGTTGGGAAAATGTGTCTCAACCTCACAATTATATACAATTTATTGATAGGATGTATGTTGGTATGTGGTGATTGATCATGTAAGTACTGTACACTCATAACAAGATGTGGGGTTCAAGGCAATGCCTCAAAAAAAAAAAATTCTAACATGTCAAGGTTTCTTCCTACTAACACATCAAGGTTTTCTCTTGCTAACACATCAAAGATTTTTTCCATTCACATGTCAAGGTTTTTCCATTAACACATCAATTGAAAAATGACCTTGTAAAACCCTAATTCTAGAAGGTTCCAAAAAGCTTGTTATAAGCGGGTGGGATGTATGTAGACGTGGGTGTATTATGAGAGTCTAATAGTGGTCGAGTTGTCTCTTGATCTCTGGTGGTGATACTCCTATGAGAAGCTTGCTCTGCAAGTATATTGTAATCTATTGATTTCTAAATAATATACTGGGTGGCTTTTGGAGTGTGGGGTTTTTCTCCTATAAGGGTTTTCCCCACGTAAATCATTACGTTGTGGTATGCATGATATTTGTGTTTAAGTTTTTGTAACTGTTAAATATTTGTAAAATTTTTGCATTATTCTCCTCTCAAGGTTAGTGTAGGAAGTTGTTCTACTAACTTAGCTTCCTTACATGGTATGAACTCATGTAAGCAAGTGGCTATGGGAAAGTCATGCCTAAGTTTGGCTCCCATACGTACAACCATACAAAAGCTATACCTCCTGATAACTTTGATAAGGTGCCACACAAAAATGAACTTTGAGCTTCATGAGGCAAGCAAAGCTTCGTATGCTTGAAACTCATGAACAAACAAGATGGCACCATAGGAAAGCAAAGTGTGTTATGCAAGGTAGCCATATAATTGCAATTATAAATGAAAAATAATGTAAGGAATGTTCAAAGGATTTTTTCTTAGTTCATGTAAGGTCTTTAACTTATGGAACATCATGTCTAATGTCTCTGAGAGAAGACCAATTAAAGAATAGAAGATTCACAACTTAGGGGATGCAGTGTGTTGCATCAAGCACTAAGAGGAATATAATATGCTAAGAGAGATCACGCTCTTGAGGGACATCACACCCAATGTTGCCACAAAGAAAAAGACACATCGCATGAAGTAAGAAGAGTACACAATGAACAATGAGTTGCAAAAGAATAATGGCAATGTCTGCCCCCACTTTAAAGAAATTGCTAAACACCATGTTGTGAGAAATTACTTTAAAGTGGCAAATGATAAATTCTAACAATAAAGAAAATATGAGAGCTTATTTGGAAAGCCCTATGCCAAGCCATAGGTTTCCAAATGAAGCTACTTCATGAAGAGGGGTTGCCCCCAAAATGAAATCACATAAGGGATCCATGGATTTGGGGTTAGTATGTCTTTGCTACAATGTTTTTAGAGAGCGAGACTGTTACCATTCCCCAAATACTCATGGAACAAGAAGAATGACACAAAGAGAGAAAAAACAAAGAAAATCCTTTTAGGTCAACATGGTACACACATGTAATCACACACAAAACATAAACAAATAAATAAAAAAAATACTTAAGACTAGTAAGGAACATGCGATTCAACCTATTAGCAGGTTGTCTACATCTTGGAATCATGTTCATCATATACAAAAGGTGAAAAACTAGCCAAAGGGACAATAACAAGTTCCAAACTTGGGTCATTACCAAGTTCAACACTCTTCTTAAAAGAATTGTCGTTTAATCTCATAGAAGAGGAAAGCAATGTATTCAATTCATTATGCACTTCCTCACAATTTTAGCAATCTCATCATTTCCATCCAAGTTAATCATAACTGGAGGTTGAATGATAATATCGAAAGAAGGCTTTAGCTCCTAGTGCGGTATAGGATCTTTTTTGTTGTGGCGAAGAGGGAGACAATATGTATTGATTCAGTCAAGTTTGGATTTTTATTTTCTTTATTTTTCTCTTCATTTAACCTTCGAGCAAGAGCAAGATGTCTACGCCTACGCTCTCTAGCATTTCAATTTCTTTTAGTTTGATTTTCAAGTTGCGTTTGTGTAGGAGAGGGTTTATCAACCATAGGTTTCTTTTCTTCCCCAAGGGGAGAAACAAAAGGAACCAAAGGAGGTTGTTCAACAAATTTCTCTTCAACTTTGCAAATTTTTTTATCTTAGGATACATGATAGGATTTTTTTCATTATCTTTTGGTCATTTATAGGAGATAGGCTGCTCCACCTTAAATGGGAGACAAAACACAAGGGATAAGGGCCTATTTCACTTAGTTTCACTCAAGGAAACCCTAGAGATTTCAATCCAAGGATGGAAGAAAGGAAAGAGATCTGCTAAAGGTTGTCCTAGGGTATGATTAAATACTAAAGAGGGGTTCACCAGCAAGCTAGGGCTTGGAAAGACTAGAAATGTAAAAGATATGCAAAACCTAACTATATGACCTAAATTATGAAACCGAAATGTAGAATAAAAGACTAAGAAAGTACAGAGGAGCACCTAGAAACTTGACGAAGCTTGAATTAAGATCTGAAATGATGGAAATATTGATTTTGATGCACACTAGGACTCATATGCTAGTAGGGGCGATTTAGTCCCAAATTAGGGTTTTGGGTCAAAACTTGAATCAGGAACTGTTGAATCGGGATCTACAAAAAAAGTCTAAAAATAGGTATACTGGGACTCATACGCCACAAGTGGAAATTTAGTCCTAGTATCAAGGTTTCTCTAAAACTTTAATATCCTCTAATTAATTCTTGTAGCTTTCTTCCTGCCAGATCTTCAAGTTTGAATCACTGAATTCTACTTTCTAAGTGACTTTCTGTGATCTTGCAAGGTGACAACTTTGACAACTTGAAAACTTTTCTCCAATCTTTCTCTTCAATGGGATCTTCAACCTAAACCACCTAGATCTGTAATCACACATAAAAGAGAGGGAAAATGTTTTTTTGTTAGTGGATAGGGGTTTGCCTTGGTCAAACTTTAGTTTTGTAATCAAACCTTGAAATGAAATAAAATAGAAAGGAGGAATGATGAATGAAAGAAAAATCTATGTTGAAACTCACCAAACCCTTGAATAAGGTGCTACAAACATGTGTGAAATAGCTAGCATGCATGTGGATCTTGACTTGAATGCTTGCTTGAATCATAAAACCCTACATCACAAATGTTAGCTCAAAAACAAACATGATGCATGATGAATTTGACATGATGCTTGATACTTGAATGATGCTCAAAAATGCTTGATAATCAACTGTTGAATGCTCTTGGATTTCTAGAATACTCAAATTCTTAGATCACATGCGCTCATTAAAGTTGCTAGGAGAAAATTTGTGAAATAACCTTGTATTTATACGTGTTTATGCCAAATTTCTCAAAATTACAACACTACAAGCTAACATCAGATCTAGGAGAATGAAATCCTACCAAGAATTTGAATTTAATTTAGGTCTAATCCAAGTGGGAATCATATGCCAGTTGGGGCATATGAGTCCCATTAGGCTAAGCTTGGGACACATTTATCAAGAAATGCTTAATTTAGTGTGAAATATAGATTAAGGCCCCAAAACCTAGGTGGGACCCATACACCCAAGGTGGTGTATGAGTCCTAGATCACCAAATATGGTCCATACAATCCAAAATCATTAAATTCTGATTGGTTACTTGATACATGTTAGGATTATCCTCATATGCATTAATTAAGGCTTGTGGATGCAAAATAAGGCCAATTAAAGCATAAAGAATCCCAATTAATTAATAAAACCCTAGATTAGTGTGAAAGTGTAAGAAAAAACTTTACAACACCCTAAATAAGGCACAATTAAGTCCATTTAGTTCACAAGGGCCCAAACAAGTGTGAAAATATAAAGAGACATTTTTCTACACTACAATTCATAATAAATTTAAGTATTATGTCCCATGGGTGATAATATTTAGGCCATAGAGAGCACCATTCGATAGTCGAGTGAATGAGGAGGATCACTTAATTTATCCCCCTAGCTACTCCTTCCATTGGGGTTTTAAAAAATAGGTATAGGTTCACAACCATCAAGAGCATCATCCTTTTTCTAGAATCTTGTCTAATGGGTGAATAACCAGAGCTAGAAATGGTACTTTTTATTAATATTGAGTGATCCAAGTGTTGATCCCTACTCCATTATGGCCAAATCTAATATTTCCACTACATTATGATGAAAGCCACTTGGAATGTGGAAATACTAACTATGAGAGGGACACCTACAAAATCTTCCATAACCTTCACTTGGAGGTGAATGTTGATAAACAAAATCTAACAAAACTCAACTAATAGTACATGAGGAATTCCTCGATGACCTAAAAGAGTGTAGATATGATCCACCTCTATAATTAAGTTCTATACTTGAAGTTGGATTTAAAGTATTACATTTGAAATTATAACCAACTTTGTTAGCTATAGAGAAATGATAATTAATATCTTCATGGGGTGCTTGTAGAAAGACGAGGGACCAAAACATGGTCACAACTACTTTTTGATCCATCTAGGACATAACATGAGTCAAGAATAGTGTATACATATTTTGGAGTTGATCAAGTTTCCATAAAAATTCTTCCATAATGTATACAAGGTTGAGGATGTAGTTTATCTATGTTTTAATCATAAAATTTTATATAATACCAATTTAGAAATTATTTTGATTCAATGCTTTTAAAAATTTTAGGAACTAAAAATACTTTACCAATTGATGAAAACTTTAGTGAAAAACATAGGTAACCAAACCCTCAAAAAACTCCAAAAATTTCTCAAAATCCTCCTCAAATGCAAGAAGACATAATAGGTCAAACTAAAAATAACAAAAGGAAACTCCAAGGATTGATAGATAGGTTAAAAAATCCAAGTGCAACTACTTCTGATTGGACAACCCTTTCCACCTCATTGGACTCTATCATGTCTCATATAGATTTTGTGAGTGGTCAAATTAACATGTGGTCCAATAAGAGGGAGGAACATGAAAATATTATTCCTAAAACTATTGTACCAACAAGTAAAATAAAATAAAATATTGAAGTTTGATTTGTGTGCATTATTCATTGATCTATGAACTAATGTACCCCTACATAGTAGTTACAAGAGGTTCCTATCTAGTGGTGAAAACACCAAGGGATAAGGGAATTTTTTGGGGAGAGGTGGTGGATAACTTTTGACCATCTATGCAACAATAATGAGGTCCCACCATATTTTTGAGGAAACTCTTTTGAAAGTTTATCCTTAATGATATCTTGAGTTACTTTGACATGTGTGACTTCTAGGATAGAGGTGGATGCTCTACACATGATAGAGAGGTGGCACATTGTGCTTGGGACTAGGCATGGAGACCCCTTGGTAGGTGAAACATTGAGAACATCACAATGCATTTCATTATGAAGAATAACACATTCAGGTGGAGATTCTAGATTCCATCATCTCCCTCACATAGACCTTTTTATAGCACATTAGGCCTTTATCACAAGGTGATGAGGGTGAGGCTCCTATATCTCAATGATCACCTCACCTTTTTCAAAATTATGGGCCTCTCTCTCAGGTATCTACCTCCCTCTATCCCTCCCACTCCCTCTCTCTCTTAGGAATTTCGCCCCCTCTATCCCTCCCACCCCATCTCTCTCTCAAGTCTCTCACTCCCACCCTACCTAAATAACTCTCTCTCTCTCTCTCTCTGGTCTCCCTCCCACCCTACCTAGATAATTCCCCCTCCCTTGGTCCCTCCCTCAATATTTTTCCCTCCCTCCCTCCCTCTCTCTCTTAGGTATATCCCTCCCACCTTACCTAGATAACTTTCTCTTTCACCCTCTCTCTCTAAGGTCTCTCCCTTGGGCACCCTACCTAGATAATTCTCTCTCTATCCCTCCCACCCTAACTAGATAAATCTCACTCCCTCTCTCTCTCTCTCATAGGTCTGTCCCTCCCTCTATCACTACACCCCCCTCTCTCTCAGGTCTCTCTCTCTCTCAAGTCTCTTCCTCTCACCCTACCTAGATAACTCTCTCTCACCCCCTCTCTCTTTGAGCTCTCTCCCTCCCTCTATCCCTCACTCTCTTAATTTTCCCCCTTTCTCACACCATAAGTAGATAACTCTATCACTCTCACTCTATATACATTATAATGTAGTATATTTAATATGGATAATATATAATATATTACATGTTATATTATATAATATAATATATAATATGTAGTGTAGAAAAATGTATCCCCTTTACATTTTCACACTTAATTTGGGAATTAATATTAAAATGAACCTAATTATGCCTTAATTTAGTGTCGTAATATGTATTTTACATATTCACATTAAGTTTAGGGCCCTATTAATTAAAATGGACATAATTGTGCCTTAATGTAGTGTTGTAGAGTGTACCTCTTTACACTTTCACACTTATTTAGGGATCCCTTTATTAATTGAGGTAATTTTCCTTAATTGACCCCTTTAATTCAAATCAAGGCCTAATTAATCACATTTTCTAAAGAGGAAACCTAACATTCATTAATGCCTAAACATAACACTTCTCATTGAGCAATGTGTTTCCTAGGTGAGTGACCTAGGACCCATTCACCCATGGGCGAATGGGTCCTCACTTAGACTTAGGACCTAAATTTAAATTATGTTTTTGGTGGTATTTTAACATATTCAAATCCATATTCACTTGTCGGCTTGTGTTATTTGAATTTCAGAAAATTAATGTTACATATCTATAAGTATAGGGTCATTTCACTATGTTTTACCTAGAAGATTTTCATGAGATAAAGTTATAGTTTCAAGAGAATTTCAAGGAATTCAAGAGCATATTTATTGAATAATTATTGTAAGAATCAAGATCCAATTGTCATATTAAAGTCTTCTTGCATCATGCATGTTATTGGAGCTAATATGTTGATGTAGAGTTCATGATCCATCCAAGCATTCAAGGCATTGTTTCAAATCAAGTTTCAAGATCAAGATCCACATCCATTGAAGCTACTTCATGAAAGTTGCAGATCTACATTCCAAGGTTCATTCAAGGGTTTGGTGAGTTGTGACATTGAGTTGTTCATTCATCATTCCTTTCATACTATTTTGATTCATTTCAAGGTTTAATTACCAAAATGGGGTTTGACCAAGGAAAACCCCATTCATCATAAAAAAAACATTTTCCCCTCTTATTTGTGTTTGCAAATTTAGGAGGAAGAAATATTGGAGATCTCTTGAAGAGAAAAATTGAAGAAGTTGTCAAATTTACAAAAGTTGTCATCTCATGGAAACTCAATTACAAAATTTATTTTTGACTTTCCGAACCTGAAACCTAGGAAAATTAAGATATTCAAATATGTTGCAGAGGCTCCCAAAAGTTGCAGACAAACCCTAAACCAAGACCCATTCACCCCTAGGCAAATGAGTCCCAACTTAGCTTCAGTTGAGCACTTTTGGTGACTGGTACACATCATGTCCTGCCCTTCTCTGATCTATAATCTGATTTTTGGTTTATTGAGAAAATTTTTAGTTTTCCACCAATATAAGATATTCTTTATTTGAATTTAATAGATAATTATTATTGATTTTCTACATGCATTATGACTAAAGTCCTAATTGATAGGTTGATTGAAAAACATCAATAATTCTCAAATGATTTCACATTTTTTGAATCCAAAAGATGTGACACATTTTATGCTTCCCATACTATAGGATAAAAAAGTTAAATTCATAAATTTTTGACCAGGTTATGGCGGTCAGACAAACAAGTTTTAATATTTTTTAAAAAATTCTAATAAAAAATCCATAAGTAATTATATACTTGCAAAAAAATAATAAAAAATGCCGCACATCCGAGCATGCGTCCTCTACTTATATTGAAAGTTTCATACACCTGCTTTTTATTTTTTCCTGAAAATTTAGTACTATTGCATTGAAATTTCAAATTATCACCCAAATAGATTTAGTTTTTCCAAAAAAAGGACTAGTATCTTAGAAACTACATCAAATTTCCAAAAAAAATTCATTCTTACATATTTTTCAAATTATATTAATAACGTATTCAAATTTTTATGTCAAGTTATCTAACTTTGTTTTTCTAAATTTACATTGCCACTTAAGGGCCTAGTTTGGACCCTCATGATCCTGCACTAACCCATACATCCTAATTCAGTTTATTCATTATGATGCCACTACAATATTGAGTATTACATAATGGTCATAATCTTGCATCCATTATTGCAATTTCATGTTCTTGATTTTCCCTAGATTGTAGAAGGTTATTTTTTGGCTTTTGCAGGTGATCTTGGAGGCTTGAGTCCTTGAGTGACTCTAACAATATATTTTTAGGAGATTGAGCAATGAAAACCTCATAGATATCATGCCATAGGAAAAAACCTTTTTAGTTTAGGATTCATCTCACATAAAGGTCACATTTGAGATTTATTGGTGGTATATCTTCAACAATATCCAACTAATTTGATTCATAAGTTACCTTGGGAGTAAGTTGTTGTCTTTCCAATTTATACTATGACTATGCAATTTAAATATTTTTATTATCGGGGTATACTTTTGTATTTTCTATTGTAGTTTCTACTATAGTCATGGTCTATAATGGGTTTCAATCTTGCATAATATAAAAAAAAGGTTCTACAATTTCATCCAATGTGAATTTGATTTATTTGTCAAGGTATTAGTAAACGAAAAGTCTTAGTTTATTAGATTTTGGTATATGTTTAAATCTATTGTTTATCCTATTCATGAACTTGACCATGTAATACTAGGGATTTAATACGGTTGCATAAATGTAAAAAATATAATTTTCTAGGCTTGATAGATTTGGACATAATAGATTAGAGTTTGTTCTTTTTGGGTAAAATAATAGATTTTGGAGTAAAATATAGGGTTGATAATGTTGTTGTGTAAATATTATCCCCATATTTGGTTTCTAAGGTTCTAGATTTTAAATATTTAAACCCTAAAATAGAAAAAGGAAAAAATTATTTTCCTTATTATTTAAGTTTTATAAGGACTTGATTAAATGTGTTTAAATCTACCCATAAATATTTGTATTAATATTTATCAAAAATATTATAATGATATCAGAGATAGTGATTCCTTCTAGCCTATTTTTTAGAAAATTGATCCTTTCAATATAGGAAACTTATGCATTATTGTGACAAAGAAACTAAGTACTATCAAAAGGAGAGTAAAAATAAAAACTATTCCATGGAGGAGTTATGACATGTAATATTACAAAAGGAAAGGAAAATACCTCTAATGTTGAAGATAACCATAAGGTTTGAGTGGATAGAAATTTTGATATGATGTTGGACATGTTGACACAAATGCTACACAAAATGGGTAATAACATGAATGTACTCATGCTACATAATGGTGAAGGTAGCTATTCTAAAGCTAACAATTGTAATGTCACTACTACTAATCCGTAGAGGGTAGTCCTCTCATTTACAAGGCTATTCTAACCTAAATTCATTCATAGGGAAGAAGAGATCCCTAGAATTGTAGCTCAAACTCTAACAATTGTTGATATTATAGTTTGATATGTTGAGTACCAAACTCTCCTAGTGGAAATCTAAGCCAAATTTTCATTTACCAATTTTTCTAAATATGAAGAAATACGATAAGAAAAGTATGAGAAATAAACCTAGAGACCAAACTCCATAGAGATTAAACATTCCTTAGGAAAGTTGACTCTTTCCACCTATAATGGGTCCAAAAAATCCACTTCTTGTGTGTGGGCACAATAATTACACACATACCTAACTCTCAAGAATATTATTGAAGACAAGACTATTAATTTTATAACCTTGCATTTGGAGGGTATTACACATGAATAGTGACCTACCATGGATTGATCATTCAAGGCCACTACTCTATCAACTCGTACACCAAGTTCTATAGATTACTAATTGAGAGGTTTTATAGAAAGGATCTTGAGCTACACTTTAAATAAATAAATAAGCTCAAATAGCATGGGTAAATGGAGAACTATGTGAAAAAAATTTAGAAGTTGTTTGTAATGGTTCTCAATGTCGTGCAAAAAGGAGGTTAACTATTATTTGCATAGAGGGACTAAATGAGTTTCTCAAAGGACTAGTCAAATCATTTGAATCACCTTCCCTATAGGAAGAAATCAAGAGGGCCTTGGCACTTAAAAACTCTATGCTAAGGAATAGATTTTAGAAAAATATAGATTTTAGAAAAATACTATCCCTCCCAAAAATAATTTTCATAACAAGATATAAAAATCTAAGAATTACCCCTTGAGACAAGATCTAGAGGAAAAGAAAAATTTGAGAAGGAAGAAGTTGTCCTTCACTTCCAAGGAATATTGGTTTCTTTGATACAAGTAAAATACATTGAATTAGTTTGTAAAGATGATTCAAGAGCTGAGGAACCAGAGCTACTAAGTGAAGAAGAGGAAGAACCCAAACTAGGGATCAAAGAAGGAGAAGAAAATTCAAAGGAAGAATGAAATTGTAGAGGTTTATTTGCTAAGATATTTGGTACTCCCAAGTATACTAACGTTTATATCTATTGGATTTTAGAGGGATAATGAGTTTCTATACTCATTGATCTACATGTACCACTCACAATTTCATAGATGAACTTCTAGTGGCGAGGTGAGGATTCAAAACTAGAGACTTTAATTGCTTCAATGTAATGGTTGTTAATAGCTTCTGTATCTAATTTACCAAGAATATAACTCAACTAAATCTTACCCTAGGAGATTACAATATTAAAGATGATTTCTACATGGTTAGTATAGGATATACTAACATGGTTTTGGGAATTTAGTCATTTCCCTCATTGAGGAAAATTTCATAAAACTTCCAAACTTAAAGAGGGAATGTGATACTTCATTGAATGATGAATGAAGAGCCAATAATTATATCTATAAGAAGAATGGAGATGATTTTTAATCATAAATATTTATATTGGGAAATGAAATTCTTGGTATTAACAACCAACTCTCTTGAAGGAAAAAAGGAATTCCCCATGGAGGTGTAATGTATCTTGAGTATATGAAACAAGTTTTTCAATGAAATCCTTGATAAGAGACTACTCATAGAGGTTTTCAACATGATATTGAATTGGAGGAGGTTGTTGAGAATGTCATTACCACCCTTATCACCACCCCAAAAGGAATAAGAAGGATATTGAGAAGGAAATAAATGAACTACTCAACATGGGACACATTAGGCCTAGCTTGAGTCCTTTTATCTCATCTATAGTCCTTATGTGGAAAAAAGATGAAACAATGATAATGTGCATTGACTATAGAGATCTTAACAAAAAGACCATTAAGAATAATTATCCACCCAAGATCAATGAACTAATTGAAAATCTTCATGGAGTGGTCTATTTCTCTAAAATAGACCTCATGTTGGGCTACCATTAGATCAAATTATGTGACAAATATATTTGAAAAATAGTCTTTCAATGCCACTATGAGCATCATGAATTTTTGGTCATGCCATTTTTCTTGAGGAATACCCCTAAAATCTTCTAGTTGTGCATGAATAAGGTTCTCATTAAATAGTTGAGGAATTTTATTCTTATTTTCTTTGGCAATATCCTCATTTATAGAAAAACCTTGGAGGAGCACTCAAAGTACCTTGATGAGGTGTTAGTAAATATAGAGGCACACTCTTTAAATTAAATATTCTAAATGTAAATTTGACATGACATAAATTTTATACTTAGGGCATAACATTAGCACAAAGGGAGTGAAAGTAGACATGAAAATATCAAAGACATTTTTTATTGGTTTCCCTTTGAGACTTTGACATAACTACAAGGATTCTTCAACCTTTGTAGCTACAATTACAATTGGAGGTTTGTTATTGGATTTTATCAATTGTTTGCTCCCTTGATTGATATAACAAATAAAGGAAGATTTACATGGAGTGAGGTAGCATAAAAAACATTTGCAAAGATGAAAGAGGTATTGAGCTTATGCCTAGTGTTGGTCGTTCCTAAATTTTCCCTTCATTTTGTATAAGAGTATGATGCATTTGGAGAAGGTATATGGTTTATCCCTATTTAGAACAAGGAACCCATTGTATTTGAAAGTTGTAACCTAAAGGAGGCATAAATATTATTTTTAACTTATGGCAAGGAGATACTAGCTATTATGCACACACTGATTAAGTTTCAGCAGTGCTTGGTTGACAACAAATTTATAGTCAAAATAGATCACAAATTTTTGAATTAATTTATAAATTCAAAGGATTTGAACATAAAAGAAATTCGTAAGATTCAAGCATTTTTTTTTATATTGAGTTTGTTAACATAAGGAAAAATGTAGTTATCAATGCTTTATCTAGAAAACCATCGTTTTTCTTGATATCTCACATATCAACTAATTGGAAGGTTGGAATTATCGTAGAATATGCTAAGGATGAGTTTTATATTGATGTATTCAAATTTAAGCTATTGGATGATAAATACATGATATATAACGAACACATTCTCTACATAGAAATAATTTATTTAGTGCCAAAATAAAAAATGAAGGAAATAATTTTGATGGTAATTGATGACAATACCTTGGTGGACCATTTGGAAAATTTTAAGACCTATATTAAATCAAGGGAAAGGTTCCATAGGCATAATAGAGAATCTAATATTTTCTAGTGAAATAAAATAGAGTAAGCACATGTAATACTCTAACTGATCTACAATTAGAGAAAGGAATCTAACTACTAGTTTTCAGCTGAAATGTAACTAATTTTTTTTCAAACTAGGGTTCCCTCTACCTTTTGAACAAAAAAAAAATCAATTTTAAATAAATACATAATTTAATCAATTTCTCATCTAACTATTAAATTTACAATTTCAGCTGAAAATAAACAACTAACTGATTTCCATTTAACTTAATGTACAAATGAACTTTAACTATTTTTTCTTTGCTTTTGAAATACAACATTAATTTTAGCTAAACAATTTGCATGTTGAATAATCATTTCAAAAATTTAAAGAGATAGAGGGGTTTCAAGAAAATATAGTTAAGAAGTTGAATTACTTGAGCTTGACTCTGTCATCATGAGAAAAGGAGATATCATCAACAACTTTTTTTCCCAACCGAAGACCTACTAGTCTCCCATGTTTCTTCAATTGAAGAAACCCATCCCTTCACGAGGGTAATCAACAAGGATCATTTTATCATCATTCCTCTGAGCCTAGTGTCAAGGATCTATACCTCCTAATCGAACCTTCACTATGGGTACCTCCCAACTAGAAGATTACTCTGATCAATGGTACATCTGGTACTTGATAGCTAACAAATGTTGAATCTAGCACCGTACCTTGGCCAAGGATTTCATTTTCATTACTGGCACTCCAATACCATCAGCACTCTCACCCTTGCACAACATGATTACATATGTCTCAAGATTATTATTATAATTTCATATTTGATTTTCGTTTCATTAGGTTCAAGGTTACATCTTAATCATAAAGTGTAAACATATGAAAGAGATTGATTCGACATAGAGGATTTCTAAGTCTCACATAAATACACATCCCAAAAGGACTTGGAAGAGCAAGAAAATGTTTTTATCCAGCTTCTAAATACAAAGAAGAAAATTCAATTTACTCAAATAGGTTGAGTTCTTCAGGTAATATTTAAATAGTTGCACTAAACCCAAACTCGGGATTGTGTCATAGGTTGATTACCAATTTAGTCTCTTAATTTAGGATTAAATCTTAAACCCAGGTTTAAAATAAATTATGAGTCATTTTCCCAAGAGGGTCTGAAACTTATTATACATGTCTCACTCAAGACTCAGTTTGGAGATAAGATGTCCCAAAAATCATTGCAAGTTTAACAAGATAGAGGAGCAGGGTGCTTGGTTTAGACCCTAGAGTTAACAAAGAAATAAAAATAGTGATTTGGACAATCTTTCAAGATCAAAATTTCTTACAAGAGAAAAAATAATTGCAAGTTGTGTCTCTACTGGATTACGAGGTAAGGGTCTATGTTGTCTTAACAGAGATAATAGGATTCAACTTCAATAATCATCACCTCACAGCTAGTTTTGCATTAATTTAAATCATTCCACAAGGAAATATTTGAATTAGACAAGATCATTTGATATAAGACTTAAGACACAATAAGAGTTCTAATACATGCTTGGAGGATGAGTAATTCAAAGCTCAAAGTAGACCTTGGAACTCCTTCAAGGAACTCAAATAGGTGACTAAATGGCTAGACTCCTTTAGAGATTGGAAGAGATGGCTTCACAATAATTCCAACGCTTCTCATAAACCAAGATTTGAATGAAGAAACAATCACCAAATTCGCACAACTCAAAATTGCTGCCTGAACACCACCCGATTATGATATCGTTTGTGATGCAGGATTAAACAGAGTGTGGGGATATAAACTTTAGCAATATATGAATGAGAGACTTTCACAATTTAAAGTGACACCAAGATACAGAGGCATGAATGGAATAGAAAACTAATATGATGCTCGACTCCAGATGAAAGAGGAAGAATGTTTTAGAATGTGGTGAAGGTGGAATGAAGAAAAACCTAACTGAGGAAATTAGATGCCATTTTAGAGGGAAAACTTTCCAATGCCCAAAAACAAGATTCACTTTAGTGCACATCTCTTGGGTTCCATTCTTGGACGTTCGGCCAGGAAAATGGCAAGGTGGCAAAGAATTTCTTGTCATTTTCCACTGGCGCCCAAAAATAAGCATTCATTAATTTGAATTATATTATATTATTTCCATCCCAATTTCATTTAAATATTTCAAGACCTTAATTTCCCAAGGTAAGCGCAAGAAGAAGAAATTTACTATCCAAAGGGAGATAAGATGAAACAGGTATTGAACTTGACTTACTAGAATAATTATTTAATGAATGAGATGTAGCCAAGGTTACAATTAAACAACACCATCATATTTTTTCTCATGGCAAGGCGTTAATTTTAAATCCTATGTTAACCACAACCTCTCCCCGATGATATTTCCTTTTCTGTCGTGGCGTTAGCAATCTTGCATCCACTGACAAGAATTATGGTTAGATAGTTCACAATGTAAAGATATAAATTTATTTTTAAATATAATCTCATGAACACATTCAATTTCACATGAATAAGAAAATCACTCACATATATAAGAAATTTGTTTACATTATAGTTACGACAAATAAAACAATTATTTTACCCTCAATTTCACATTCACATGAAAGCAGTTACTAGCAACTAACATAACGATCATAATTCCATTATCATAAACATGTTCAAGTTAAAGGGGATGTAACATACTCCTTCCCTTAAGAATCATCATCCCTAATGATTACTTATTATAATTCCATGTCTAAAACCATAATAACTATATATAGAGTCTTAATTATTTTGAAACAGGTATGGAAACTTTTGAAGGATTTCTTCATAATCCTCCCAGGTGGCATTTTCCTCTGAATATTGGTCCCACTGGACCTTACATTGTACCACCTTGTGGTTACATAAGTGTGGCTTACGTACCTCAAGCACTTGGAGTTTCTCTATTGTGATCACCCCTAGGTCATGCACCTGCAATGAATTCCAATCAATCATATGATCAAAGTTTGCTTAGTACTTCTTAAGATAGGAAACATGAAACACATTATGCAATCTGGCGAGAGTCAGAGGTAGAGAAGTTTTGTATGCTACTGGATTGATAACTTCCAGAACTTCAAATGGTCCCACATATCTTGGGGCTAACTTGGAAGCTTTCCCAAATTTTATAGAACTTTTTTATGGTTTCACTTGCAAGAAAACTTTCTCTCCCACCTCAAACTGTCTGGGGGCTTGTTTTACATCTGTGTAGCTCTTTTGTCAATCATTAGCTTCCTTTAGCCTCTGTTTGATTAACCTTACCTGTTCTTCCATTTCTTGAAGCATTTTGGGTCCTAAAATGATCTTGTCCTCCATCTTGTCCCAATTGATAGGAGTTCTACACTTCCTGCCATACAGTGCTTCAAAGGGTGCCATTTTAATAGTTGATTGATATGAGTTGTTATAAGAAAATTATACCAAGGGTAAGTATTCTTCCCACTTATATTGCTGATCCATATAGTACATTCTAAGCAGGTCTTCTAAAACCTGATTTACCCTTTCTGTTTGACCATCTATTTCAAGATGATAGGTTGTACTAATGTTCAACTGAGTTCCTAGAGCAGAAAATAATGTCTGCCAAAACCTGGATGTCATTCTAGCATCACTGTCTGAAATGATCTTTTCCGATACTCCATGAAGATGAAATATTTCCTATATAAACTTTCGTGCAATTACATGCCCCATCTATTAAGTTTCCCGATATAAAATGTGCCACTTTAGTGAGTCTATCCACGACCACCAATATAGAATTATTCCTATTCCTTATCATCAGTAGACCCTGTACAAAATCCATACTAATGATCTTCCATTTCCAGTCTGGTACACTATGGGGTTGTAGTAATCATGTCAGGTGTTGATGCTCTACTTTGACCTTCTGACATTCGAAACATCCTGCCACAAATTTGGCCCCATCCTTTTTCATCCCCTTCCAAAAATATAATGGTTTAACATCTGCTAACATCTTGGTTACCCCTAAATGACCTAAATAAGGTGTGGTGTGTACCTCTTTCCATATCTTTTTCCTTAACTCAGATGATTTCAAAATATGCATCCTACCCTTGAATCCCAAAAGTCCATCTACTTCCAACTGAAAACCTTCATATTTAGGTTCCTATGAATTTGACCGAAGAGCTTCACAAACTTGCAAATAGAAGTCATCCTCATTTAATTTTTGTAGTACTTGAGTTCTAAAATCTATGTTAATGGTCAACATTGAAGTTATATGCTTCCACTGACTCAATGTGTTAACCACTCTGTTCTCCTTGCCCTTGATGTAATTAACCTTGAAATAATAATCAAAGATTAACTCCATCCACCCCCTTTGGCAAGCATTTAAATTGGGTTGTGTAAATATGTACTTCAAACCTTGATGATCTGACTTAAGTTCAAAAGTCTTTCCTAGAAAATAGTGTCGCCACATTTGTAGGGCATGAACAATAGTTGCTGACTCCATATTGTGTGGGGCGTAATTCTGCTCATACTAATTTAGTTTTCGAGATTCATAAGCCACCACCTTTCCTTCTTGCATTAGCACTCTGCCTAACCCATCTCCTAATGCATCTCTTATAACTACAAAATGGCCATTAGGGTCTGGTACAATCAGAACTGGTGTGGTCATTAATTTTTCCTTCAAAGTATCAAATGCTTCTTGGCATTTCTCAGTCCATTCAAATCTCTTTCCTTTTCTTTGAAGAGAGGTAATGGGGTGAGAAATTCTAGAGAAATCTCTAACAAGCCTTCGATAATACCTAGCCAATCCCATGAAACTTCTGACCTTATGAACATTTTTTGGTACCGGACAATCCACTATGGATGTTATCTTAGCGAGATCCATTGCTATTCCCTTGGCTGATATTATGTGCCCTAAGTATTGTACCTCTTTCTAAAAAAAATGTACATTTCGACAATTTCCCATAAAGCTTATGCTCCCTCAGCCATTGGAGGACTATTCAAAGATGTTGAAGATGCTCTTCTTTGTTTCTGGAGTAGATGAGAATGTCATCCAGGAAAACCAATACAAACCTGTCTAAACAATCTTTGAAGATACTATTCATTAATTTCATGAACTCAGCTTTGGTGAGTCCAAAAGGTAGAACAATAAATTCATAATGTCCATATCTAGTCCTAAAAATTATTTTATGAATGTATTCCTCCCTCAATCTAAGTTGATGATATCCTAATCTTAAATCTATCTTAGAGAATATTGTTTCCCTTTTCATTTGATTGAAAATATCATCTATTCGGGGTACGGGATATTTGTTCCTAATGGTGAGCTTATTCAACATTCAATAATCTATACATAGACAAAGAGTCCCATCCTTCTTTGTAACAAATATCACTTGTGTACCCCAAGGTGAGACACTAGGTTGATTCAAACCTTTATCCAATAATTCTTGCAATTGTTCCTTAAGCTCCATCAATTCCATGGTTGTCATATGGTATGGTGCCTTAGAAACAAGCTCAGCTGCTAGAACTAAGTCTATGGAAAAATCAAACACCCTCCTCGGTGGTAACCCTGGTAGTTCCTCTAGAAACACATCTTGGTATTCCCAAAGATAGGGGTATTTTTCAGTGAAAGTTTCTTCCCTAGAATCAATTTCCATTTCCCCTTCCCTACTCTGGGTGTGTATTAACTTATCATCAAAATATGTGCTTTCTTTGTATTCTCTAACTTCTTCCATTTTGACTACGAACATCTGGCATCCCTTCCTTTTATTTCTTTTTAGCTGCATAGCCAAAATTTGTCATACCTTAACTTCTCGTTGTACCCCTTGTATTATCATTGGGTTCCCTAGGTCATCAACACATTCAACTCTCTTAGCATAACATTCAACCTTAGCCCTATGTTCCTTCAACCAATTCATTCCAATGATCACATCATAGGAACCTAGAGGTGCCACGTATAGGTTAACCTCTGTAGAAAATCCTAGAAATTCAACCCTAGCTTCAAACAAACACTTCTCTACCTGATCTCTTGTCTGATTAGCATATTCAAATGTCCAAGATTTAGCCATGTACCCAGTTATTTTAGGAAACCTACCCAATAACTTAGGGGATATAAAACATTTAGTGGCTCTTGTGTCTATTGAAATAGTTATTGGGTTTCCATAAAGCATACCTAGATTTTCTATAGAAGTGACCTTGTAGTCAACTTGCCTGTTGTCAACTACTGCATGGATTCTCCATTGAAAAGTTGTCTACTAGGGTGGTAGAGGTTTTTGTTGTTGCTTCCCCTGTTGATTCTTATTAGGGAATTGATTGGAATAATGTTCTCCACAATTGAAGCATCCTCCAAGTGGTCCCTTCTTTTTCGGACCTTTTCTTGTATTGGTTTCATCCTTCCTATTATTATTATTATTACCCCTTTTATCCTTCTTGTAATCAAAGTAATTATTCTTGTGACCCTTCTTGAAATTCAGATGAGACTGATCCCACTTTCCTTTATTACATTTTTTGTCTCTAAAAGAATCATCCTTCTTTAATCTTTGTTCTTGTCGTACAACTTTTTCAT
Source organism: Sequoia sempervirens (assembly GCA_007258455.2). Taxonomy (NCBI): domain Eukaryota; kingdom Viridiplantae; phylum Streptophyta; class Pinopsida; order Cupressales; family Cupressaceae; genus Sequoia; species Sequoia sempervirens. Next base: position 1,120,225,761 of record VDFB02271358.1, on the reverse strand, counting down.
AAGCCTCATCCATGGTCTGGGGTGCCAAGACATCCATTGGACCCCCTATACGATTGTTTAGCCCCATAATGAATTTCTAAACTCAAAAGTTTTTGTCCTATCAATATTGAGGAACATATTTTAGTAATCAGGTATACTTCTCCCAGTATTCATTGACAGTTAAAGGCTCCTACTTGCGTTTTCAAAATCCAATAGTTTATGGTCATAATATAACTGTGGGAGCCATCTTTGACGTAATATTTGTAGAAATTGATCCCATTTTACATCAGCGACCACTAAACCCATTTCAACCCTTTTGTTTTCCCAACATGTGGCAACTTCTCCTTCCAACTGATAGGTTGCCCAAGCCACTTTGGAATTATCAGAATAATCTCCTTGTTCAAAATATTTCTCAATTTCCATTAACCATGCCTTCGTGACATATTCTTCATGTCTTTATCAAGTTCATCAACCAATCTACTTCTTGTGTTTCCCATACTCAATGTTTTAGAATTATCTTCATGTTGTTCACTTTGGTTCTCAAACTTTTCATCTCTTGTTTCAGATTTCCCTTCTACCTTTCTCTCAAGGTTAGCTATACGGGCTTGGGTTTCATTCACTAGGTTTAATAGCTGGTCCAGTTTAGCCATGGGATTACTATCCCGATCTTCTCTGAACTCATTTCTAGAATTTTCCATTCCAATGAAGTTCTTGGAGATATTAATGGTTCTAGTTAGTTTTGATTTTTGTTGTTATTCAATAGTTTGCATAACATAAGTTAAGGAGTTTTCTTTTACAACATTCCATCAAATATTCTCAGACTCAAATCAAATTAAATTTCAAGCAAAAATAGCTCATAAAATTTTGATATTGATTCAATTTTCAATTGTTTACAAAATAACTATCACTCCCTATGATAGGCTCATCAAGGTTACAAAATCTCTATCACTACCTGTGATAGATTCAATACATAGATGTTACAAAAATTTTATCACTATCTGTGACAGATTTATTTCATGATAATACAAAATTTCTATCACTACCTGTGATAGATTTATTTCATGATAATACAAAATTTCTATCACTACCTGTGATAGATTTATTACAAAATATTACAATATAGTTATCACTTTCCATGATTGGTTCATTTTTAGTTATTCAGGAATCATTTTCACTATCAGTGATAGGCTCCTCTTGATCACTAAGCTCTAAAAATGGAATGATTCTATAACCAGGAGTTGGAACTCGCTCTCCTGTAGATGTTTTTGGTTTGATTTGGTAATTTGTGACGTTCTTAATGTTGGTTTGGTTTATCTCTGCAAGTATGGCAATCTTCACAGCTTCCTTCCTAGAGGTTGTCCACTTTCTTCTTTCTTTCTAAAGTCTCTTCATAGCTTCAACCATTGTTTTAGAATCCAATGGGAAACAACAACTTGAGTAATTATATCGAAGCTGGATCATCCATAGTCAGACGGTTATAGGATATCTCGTACTTTCTTTCAAGGTGTTTTATGCATCATCATCTTGGAAAGACACCAACGGTTGTTTTAGTTTTCTAAGTTTGCATGATGAGCCCCAAGGTTTAGTGTCGAACCCTATAGCTTTGATACCATGTGTAATACTCTAACTAATCTACAATTAAAGAAAGGAATCCAACTACTAGTTTTCAGCTGAAATGCAACTAACTTGTTTTCAAACTAGGGTTTCCTTTTCCTTTTGAATGAAAAAGAAATTCAATTTTAAAGAAATACATAATAATCAATTTCTCATCTAACTTTTAAATTTATAATTTCAGCTGAAAAGAAACAACTAACTGATTTCCATTTAACTAAATATACATATGAACTTTAACTAACTTTTCTTTGCTTTTGAAATACAAGAACATTAATTTCAGCCAAATAATTTGCATGCTAAATAATCATTTCAGAAATTTATAGAGAGAGAAGGGTTTCAAGAAAATATAGTTAATAAGCTGAATTACTTGTGCTTGACTCTGTCATCATGGAAAAAGGAGATATCATCAAGGGCTTTTCCAGCCAACCGAAGACCTATTGGTCTCCCATGTTTCTTCAACTGAAGAAAATTGTCCCTTCGCGAGGGTAATCAACAAGGATCATTTTATCTGATCCTTTAATCACCATGAAAATATTAACAAGGTCTGGCAAAGTTTGGCTGTGCAGGTGGAAGAAGGATGGATTACAGTCAAGGGTAAAAAAGATAAATCTTCACGGCCTTCTTTCGGCATGACTCTTTGCTCCCACAAGAAAAGTGCTAATTGTAAATCTTGATGAGTTTTGTTTGGGCGCTGGCTTTTTGTTGGCTGCAGGCTATCCTTTCTGCAACCTGGCTTTTCTTGTTGTAAAGGGTTAAGGATCCCTTCAAAATCCGCTTATCCCCTAATATCAAAAACAAGGATCATTTTATCATCATGCCTCTGAGCTTGGTGTCAAGGACATATACCTTCTGATTGAACCTTCACTATGGGTACCTCCCAACTAGAAGATTACTCCGATCAATAGTACATCTTGTACTTGATAGCTGAAAAATGTTGAATCTAGCACCGTACCTTGTCCAAGGATTTCATTATCATTACTGGCACTCCTGTGCTATCAATACTCTCACCCTTGCTCGACATGATTACATATGTCTCAAGATTATTATTATAATGTCAAATTTGATTTTCATTTTGTTAGGTTCAGGGTTACATTTTAACCATAAAGTGTAAACATATGAAAGAGATTGATTTGACATAAAGGATTTCCAAGTTTCACATAAATATACATCCCATAAGGACTCAGAAGAGCAAGAAATTTTTTTTATCTAGCTTCTAAATACAGAGAAGAAAATTTAGTTTACTCAGATAGGTTGAGTTCTTCAGGTAATATTTAAATAGTTGCATTGAACCTGAACTTAGGATTGTATAACAAGTTGATTACCAATTTAGTCTCTTAATTCAGGATTAAATCTTAACCCCAGGTTTAAAATAAATTGTGATTTATTCGCCCAAGAGGGTCTAAAACTTATTACACATGTCTCACTTAAGACTCGGTTTGGAGATAGGATGTCCCAAAAATTATTGCAAGTTTAACAAGACAAAGGAACAGGGTGCTCGGTTTAGACCCTAGAGTTAACAGAGAAATATAAATATTGATTTGAACAATCTTTCAAGATCGACATTACTTACAAGAGAAAAAATAATTGTAAGTTGCATCTCTACTGGATTACGAGGTAAGGGTCTATGTTGTCTTAATAGAGATAATAGGATTTGAATTCAATAATCATCACTTCACAGCTAGTTTTGCATTGATTTAAATCATTGCACAAAGAGATTTTTGAATTAGACAAGATCATTCAATATAAGACTCAAGACGCAATAATAGTTCTAATACATTCCTAGAGGATGAGTAATTCAAAGCTCAAAGTAGAAGATCTTGGAACTCCTTCAAGGAACTCGAACAGGTGACTAGACGACTAGACTCCTTCAGAGATTGGAAGAGACGGCTTCACAAGAATTCCAACACTTCTCACAAACCAAGATTCAAATGAAGAAATAATCACCAAATTCACACAACTCAAAATTGTTTCCTGAACACCACCCGATTATGATGTCGTCTATGATGCAAGGTTAAAGAGAGAGTGCGGGGATATAAACTTTAACAAAATACGAATGAGAGAATTTCACAATTTAAAAGTGACGCCAAGATACAAAGGCATGAATGGAATAGAAATTCTTCTGGGCTCAGTTGGTGATGAAACTAGATGTGATGCTCAACTCCATATGAAAGAGGAAGAATGTTTTAGAATGTGGTGAAGGTGGAATGAAGAAAAACCCGACTGAGGAAATTAGATGCCATTTTAGAGGGAAAACTTTCCAATGCCCAAAACCAAGATTCACTTTAGCACTCATCTCTTGGGTTCCATTCTTGGATGTTCAGCTAGGAAAATGGCAAGGTGGCGAAGAATTTCTCATCATTTTCCACTAGCACCCAAAAATAAGCATTCATTCATTTGAATTATATTATATTATTTTCATCAGCTTGGGAGGTTGGTGACCAATTTCATTTAAATATTTCAAGACCTTAATTTCCCAAGGTAAGCGCAAGAAGAAGAAATTTATTATCCAAAGGGAGATAAGATGAAACACGTATTGAACTTGACTTACTATCGAAATAATTATTTAATTAATGAGATGTGGCCAAGGTTATAATTAAACAACACCATCATATTCCAGCTCATGGCAAGACGATAATTTTTTATCCTTTGTTAACCACAACCTCTCCTTGATGATATTTCCTTTTCCACCATGGCGCTAGTAGTCCTGCATCCATTGACACGAATTATGGTTAGATAGTTCACAACATAAATATATAAATTTATTTTTAAATATAATTTCATGAACACATTCAATTTCACATGAATAAGAAAATCACTTGCATATATAAGAAATTCATTTACATTATAGTTACAACAAATAAAACAATTATTTTATCCTCAATTTCACATTCACATGAAAATAGTTACTAGCAACTAACATAATGACTATAATTCCACTGTCATAAACATGTTCAAGTTAAAAGGGATGTAACAACACATCCCAAAGAACTCTTATAACCTTTTCCTATATCTCATAGTATAAATGGGATATTGTTAAAATAGAATTCATCACTAGACTTCCTAAAGTCCAAGGTATGAATTGTGTATATTTAGTTATAGATATACTCATAAAATATTCACACTTATTTTTCATTTGTACTCATTTTAAGGCACCACAAATTTTTGAACTATTCTTCAAGGAGGTGTTTACACTTTGCTGGTAAGCGAATTAGCACTTGAAATGATGCCTAACTCACCCAATAGAAAGCGACAATAACGCTCCAACAGTTGGAGAGATTGTGTGTGAAAAGACAATCTTCCTTTGCATTTGAGAGGAGTGTATCTCCCTCATATGATAGGGGTTTTTAGGATTTTTGTGTACTTTTAACCTGAAAGTACATAAAGGAGTTCAAAGGAAGAAAACTACAGAGAACTAAATTTAATAAAGACCATACTAGTAGACATACGAATACCAATAGGACTTCATGACTGACAACAATTTACAAAGGGGGTTGATCACAAAATATGTTTTTGATATGTAATGACGATGGAAGAAGGATAACAAATCTCAACATATGAGGAGATAAATTACTTCAACACCTTCAAACCAATATACCAAGATATGATTGTGATTCATCAATTACATAGAAATGACTAATAGATTCCACAAATAAAAGGAATTGCCAATTTAACATATGAGAAATCAAAAATAATAATTCAAAACACATTTATAACATATGAACCAATGTGTTTCTCATTATCTTTCTAAAATTATACAATTCCAAAAGTCTCTTAAGTAAAAAATGTCAAACCAAAAGTCATCAAAAAGTTTTTGTCAAAATTTCTCCAGAGTTTCCCCTCTATAAAAGTTCCTCTTTACATTATAAATAGCATTGTATTTATAGGCTTCTCTTCAATAACTACTTGTAACTACCTCATAACTACTTTCTAACTATATTTTTGAAATACAGTGATTAAAAATAAGGAACCTTATTTGATTATATTTTATATAATTTTTTGGAAACAAGATTCACTTTTTAACTTTTTGTTACAATAAATGACGTAAGTCATTTTTTCAAAAAGATAACTAAGAACTTATAACTTTTGAGTTATGAATTATGACGAGGTGATCACATAAAATGCATTATCATATGAACTTTGGTGGGCCATTTTGTAGTGACCGTATTTATTAATTAATTAAAAAGAAAGAATATATTGTATCTTTATTTTTAATTAATTAATAAATACAGTCAAATGGCCATTTTTTATGCTGGGTAGACAATTCGCATCTGATGATTCATATGATAATACAATTATTTGACTTACAATTTATACCTAAGAATATGAACTTTGGTTTGACGAATCTTATCATGATGTGAATTCCAATGTACTAGCATTTCAACTTCCGAGGAAAGAATAAGAAAGGAAGCCCAAAGTTGCCAAAACCTATGATGAATATAGAAGTTGTGACATTTGAGGAACATTTGGAAAACATTGTTAGTGATCTTAATTCAAGGCAAGGTCAGATCCACAACTTTGGTGATAAAGCAGGAAGATTGAAGATAGTTGATGTGTCGATTCCATTGACAGAGATGTCTCAATATGTGAGTATGTTTTGTGGTGTGATCAAAATTTATGCATTTCATACAATGCAAATTATCATATGAATCATTAGATGCAAATTGTCTACCCAGCATACAAAATGGCCATTTGACCGTATTTATTAATTAATTAAAAATAAAGATACAATATATTCTTTCTTTTTAATTAATTAATAAATACCGTCACTACAAAATGGCCCACTTCATTATCTATTTGATAGAACGATCTGACTTGGTACAAAAAACATCAACTTGCTCATGCAAAATTCTTACATTACTTGGTACTTTGTTTGTGAGTCCTTTCAAAATTCCATTACATTAAACTTCTTTGCTAATTATAAGAAGTGGCAGTCTTATTTTGTTCATGATAGATATCCTGCTCCCCTCTAGTGAATCAATTTATTTCAAGTTGATACGGATGTAGAGCAACTTGGCAGTCTAGTGATTGATTTTGGAAAACCTTTATTTTGTATTTCGTTTCTCTCAAAATCTTCTTCTAAAATCCATGAACAATGAAAGTAGAATCTTGACTTTGAATTACACCGAACAATGTTTTTCTAATCTCTCTGTGGAGCATCAATTATGCTCTATGTTCCATCGCCTCATTTGAGAGTCTAAATTTTTTTCTAGATACTACCAAGTACCATCACAGACATGAAAAAAATCTTCATCCTTATTTTCTTTTTCACTTGCAAGACTGGGTGCTCCATCACTGGCCAGAGGAGACATTTTTCCCACTTCCCAATCTCCATCAATCTGATGAAAATGACTGCAGAATAGGATCAGTGTAGTTGTCATGCCAATAAGAATTGATACAACATTGTGACACTGAAGAGAAGACTGCCTGTTTGACTTGTACTTGACTAGCTAAAATGGAATGTGCTAGTGCACTAGAGGCCCAAATGCCGCAAAGTACAATGGCTATCCCAATTCAAGATAAGATAATTGACCCAAAAAAAAAAAGAGTAAGGTAAGGTCTTTTTATAGTCTACGATAGTAGGTGGTCTATTTTTGGGTCTACAGATGGCTTGTACAGTATATGGGACTCCTCATACTTCCAATATAAAGGAGGCACTAACTAGTACTCCACAATATGAGTCGGTGTACATACCTTACCCCTGCAGAATTGTGCTGAGAGAAATAACCACATAGGATTGCGCTAGCTAATAAAGAAACAACTCGACCATCCCCTGCAATCACGTGTTCCACTAGATCACATCTGTTCGAGGAATTCTATTAGGCAGTTTACATGCCTATCGCACCATGTTATGGATATATCTCTGTTAACACTTTCTATCTCTCCACGTTCTTCCTTGCAGTCTTGGCATTCCATAAGGAATATTTCTTTGCAGAGTTCACATGTCTTGTCACATGGCGTCCACTTCCAGCATGCATGCATACTAACTAGGGCAGCTGCAACTATTGTAGACACTCAAATTTGTCCTCACAATCGTAACGATATTCGTCTATTGATTAAATAGATATTACTATTTACTTAATCAATTCATTCAATACTTTCTTCTATTCATGCATTTCATCAAATCATTGAACCATCTCATGCTCGTTCAATATCCGTTGCATTAACGTTCATGTCCATTTGCGCTATCATTCATACCCGTTTGCATAATAAATCATAAATCATTTATAATCCATTTGCATAATAAGTCATAAACATCATTTCCATATTAAATCAATTATCATTATCATCCATAATTGTTTCATATTCATCCCCATTAATAAATCAATTATCATAGTCATTTATTATTATTTCATAATAAACTAATCATCAAAACTTGCATATTAATCATATCATTTGCGTAAATCATTCATGAAATATTGCATTTTAGTAAAAGCATCTTTAAATCATTTTATTCATATTTAATCATTTATGTGCATTTTAATCTAATATCCCTTTTATCACTTTCACTCTCATGCATAACATTTAACCCAACAATGTGGGATAATGGCATTTACTTCTCTCACATCTTTTATCCCGCATTTCATTTTCAACCCCTCTCCATCCTCAATGAACTCCTATTTAAAATGGGATTTCCCTCTCACTTTCTCTCTCACAAATTTGGCTCACAAATTTACATACTCATATGATCTTTGCATCTTGCTTTCATTTCTCATTCACCATAGCCTCTTTATTGCATTTTGTGCTCATAAAAATATGAGAGCAAATGCATAAACAAAGATCTTGGTGATAGGGAGACAATGGAGATTGAGTTCTTTTAAAAGCATTATTTGTTTTATGTAGTTTAGATTTGCATTTCTGGTTTTGCTTTGAATTAGAATAGTTCTATTGATGTGGGCTGAAATGGTGGTTCTTACTCCATAGAATCATACATTTTTATAGCTCTACAATTGGTGAACCCGGCATGAATAAAAGCTTTATTTGAATAAAATCTCATCCATATTCATGCTTTAAATGTTTTAAAGGATTATACTATTTTAAAAGCTTTCATTTTGGCACAGAAAGGGAGGATGTTGCTGAAGCAAGCTTTACACCTGCCAATAGCATTTTTTTAAAAGCTTCTTAAGTTTATTTTTTTCAACAGAGTCACACAGCAGTGCATTTTAAAGTTTTTGAAGCAAGCTTTAATCACCAATAGAAGAATTTTTTTTTCCAAATAGCATTTGCTTGCAAGTTTCTTCTGCCTTTGGCTTTATACCTACAAGTAGCATTTGCTTGAAAGTTGTTAAAATATTTTTCAAAAAAAAAGAAAAAAAAAGAAAAGAAAACCATCTTGTGCACATTGGCAAACAATTCACATACCTTGTTTATGCCTCTGTCAAAACTTGCTTGCCATGTCCATGCTTTCATATTTTTGCTTGCATCTCTCATATTTTTTTGTATTAGCTGTGTTTTGAAAAAAAAAAGAATTGCAACTTTTCTATGCTCATTTTGCATTTTGCATCTTTTTGTGCTCATTTTGCATTTTGTGCAGGTCTGGCAATCATTACAGTTCATGGGGCAATGGTTATTCTGAGATATTATGTCCTGTATGTTGTCAACATGCAATTCTATTTTCTTCTTATCTAACTTTGATCCTTTTCTTTTAATTTTGTCATTTTTAGTTTGTTTTAGTTTTCTTTTTTTAGTTTGGTATTAATATAGTTTAAGTTTTTAATTTAATTTTGTTAGTTTTAGTTTGATTTTAATTTTATTTTAATTTAGCTTAGTTCAATTTAGTTTTCGTTTAATTTAAGTTAGTTTTTAGTTTAGTTTTTAATCTCTTATTTAGTTAGATTTTTATTTTTTCTTTTAATGTAGTTTAGATTTTAGTTACTAATTTAATTTAGATTAGATTTTTTCTTTTTGCTTTTTTTTTCTTTCTTAATGTAGCTTTTAAATTTAATTTTAGATTTAAATTATATTTTAAATTTAATTGTAGATTTAAATTAGATTTTAAATTTCATTTTTATTTTTATTTTTTTAGCTTTTTTTAATTTAGCTTAGATTTTTAATCATGAAAAATCATTTAGATCTTACTTGGATTCTTAGTTTATTTTTTTATTTTTTAGATTTTGGCTTTCTAAATTAGATTCTTAGTTTAGAGTTAATTTAGACTTTAGATTAGAGATTTAGATTTAATTTAGTTTTTAATTCTTAGATTATTTTTTAACCTTAGATTAGTTTTAATCTAGAGTAATTTTTAATATTGGCTTTTAGTTTTAGATTAATTTTAATTTAGAATAGCTTTTAATACTGATTAATTAGAATAACTTTTTTTAAAGTTTTTAATTTGCGCTAACTTTTAAATTAGATTAGTTTTTAATTAGTGTCTAACTTAGATAAGTTTTAAATTTGGATTAACTTTGAATCTAGATTAGTTTTTAATCTCTAACTTTAGATTTTTAATTTAGATTAACTTTTAATTTTAAATTAGCTTTTTATCTTAGATTAGCTTCCTTTTTTTTTCCTAGATTAATTTTCTTTAAATTTATGTTAGTTTTTATTTTGGTCAAGTTTTGGTTTTATGACTAATTTTGTTAATTTGGTTTCTCTTGCTAGGTTCGTTTGGCAAAGAATTGACAATCAAAACATACGCTTGTCAAAGAAAGGAGGCATAAAACTACTAATGAGATTTTGATGCAGGACGTTCGTCGAAGACATGATTTTGAAACCAATTATCTTTTAGATTATAAAACACTTCTTTTGGTGCATTAAAATGAACATGTGCTTGATTCTGTCTGACTGTGCTTGAAGGTGGTAGGTGATTATGCTCTCACCTTGTGAAAACTAGGTGATCAGAAAACCAGACCCACCTTATTTTTTTGTCACCTTCACGACTTAATAATCGAAGTATCCTCTCCCCTTGCACTTTCGAGTGATCTTGGGTGTAAGAGAAATGGTTATTATTTCTAGAAATGGGCCTGCCTTAAGGGAAAAAGTACTCACCTTAAGGGACGACTCGACCGGTAACAGGCTAAAGCCAAGCCACTTCCAGCCGGGATATAAAATGGGTGCTTGAGGAAAGTTCAAGTACCACAAGTGCGGATGTGTCACATGGATGGAGTAGTACTCCCATAAACCCTGTTGAGCGTAACCTCTTCAGGCTGGAGTGCCACCTAATTGGTGATTAATCTCTCGCCCCATGTGTGGCCACTCGAACAGATGCCCTAACTAAACACCTATTGTTTTAGAAGCCAACCATTTTCAGCCATTGCTTGGTATAGTGTAGGGTACAGTATCATGCCCGAAGATACTCACTACTGACTCCCTTGAGTAGAGATAGCAGTTCTTGGGAAGTGATGACCCAAGAATCTGAAGTTGGTGTGCTCGAATGACGTTAATGAGCCGTGGAGGGGAGCCAATGCCACCAAACTTCTAAGCTATCCGCTCTCGAGAAGGAAAGGTGTTTAGCACCAATCTGGGGTATATCGGTGGGCTATATCAAGTATACAAACCCTTGGCCTATTAGGATTGTGCTTGTCTCATGTGCGTTTGCATACACCAAAACATTGTGTTTGTCAAGTGTTTTCTGGATTTTCAAACAGTTTTCACCACATTCACAAATCTGAACACAAATAATTGACTTGAAACAAACACCACACCGAGAAACTTGCAATATCTCAAACTTTGCAAACCTCAAAAAGTCCAATAACACAAACATCTCACATGAACCTATCACTTGGATTTCTTGGGGTCATCATCCTTCAGTTTTGATCTTTCAATCCTTGCATTCCACCTAGTCCTTGCATATTCATGGTCCTTACATATTCATATCCCTTTCATCCTAGTTCTTGCATGTTCCTAGTCTTGCATACATAGGTCACATTACATAGTCCTTGCATACATATATCATTCCACCTAGTTATTTCATGTTCAACCCCTTTTTGCATATCAAGACCATCTCACCTAACCTTTGCATGTTCTAAGAATTTATCCCTTTGCATATTCATCATCAATCAAATAAAACCTTTAGCTTGCACTTAGGCTACTCTTCCTAGGTCTTGAAATCAAACTATTGGCTATCTATCACCCACATTACTTGAGGTTCACCATCCTTGAGCTAGGGAAACATACCATTATCTTTGAGTAGGTCAATCCTTTTGGAGTACATCATCTCCTACGTACCCTCTCTTGATCATTGGTCCTTGTTTCTATCCATCATAGCACAAGTAAAGCCTTTACATCATGACCAACTTTGGACCTAGAGTTTCCTTTTAGCTTTTTCATTCTTAGCTTGTCATATCATACCATACCATTTTTCATATCCCATCTTAGAATCATATCCTTTTCATTTGCATCCTAGTCTTAGGTCTCATACATTACCTTGGATTGAAAATCATAACAAATCACCTATGACCCCTAGAACAAGAGCAAAAATGTTTCAAGAAGAAGGGAACCCTTGGGGAAAAGACTTTGATGGGGAAGATCACATTAGTGTTGCAACTAGTGAAACAAGTGAAAATGATAGTGAAGAAATAACACAATCCACCATAAATGAAGCTCTCAACGATAATAGATTCACTAAACTTCTTACGGAGGTAGTCAAACGTAAGCCACAACAATACTTCAAGGCCCTTGTTGATGAAGGAATCAAAATGCCTCCTGATTTTGACATATCATTACTCACAATGAATGACCAACCTAAATCTAGTGAATCTAAGAATCCCAAAACAAACAACAATGGTAGGATCAAAGATCATAGACCCTTTTATCTACAACCTGGTTACAAGCAATCTTCAAAGACATCAAAACCTACACCTACAAACTATCCTATTTTGGATGAGCTTAGAACATTAAGACAAGAATTAGATACTCTCAAGAACAGTAAAACATCGACTCACAAGTTCTGCATTGAAGACATATGTCCTTATCCCTTTGATCCCAACATACCAATGCCACCTTTTCCTAACCATTGGGACATACCAAAACTTGACAAATATAATGGAAAAGGAGATCCTAAGAACCACTTAAGACAATTTTATGCCACTACCATGGAATTTGCAGTTGATGAAACATACCTTATGAGATTATTTCCTCGCAGTCTCAGAGGAGAAGCTATGGAATGGTTTTCACGATTAGCCCTGACCATCAAATCTTTCCAAGAATTCGCTGATAAATTTGTCTCCAATTATAGTTTTAATTGTGACCTTAAAGTGACCATGACACACCTTTTCAACACCAAACAAAAACAAGGTGAATCTTTTGTGTCATTTTTACAAAGATGGAGACATTTAACAAAATGATTGCATTATTCCATTCCTGATCAAGAATTGGTTGACCTCTTTTGTTGAAATTTGAACAAAGAAATTGGAAGGGAAATTCGCCTCAAATGCTTGGATCCTTTGATGAAGCCATAGAAATGGGATTTCGAATTGAACAAACCCTCATCGATGATGGAACTATTAAACTTAATAATGATAGAGATCAAAAATTGAATTCAAACAATAAGACCCCTTTTTGGGTTAAGAACAAGAATGTAGTCAATGATGGAGTTGTCGATGCAAAAAAAACTAAAACATCATCACCTGTTTACAATCTCAAAGGTCCATCTTCAGATAAAAAGAAAAACAAAGAAGTTTCCCTAAACAAAATTTTACACCATTGGGGCAATCACTTGAATCTACATTAAAAGAACTTCTTGAAACCAATATTATAACATTACCTGAAATCAAGGAATATAATCCACAAGTCAAACCCCCATGGTGGAATGAAGATCACTTTTGTGACTATCATAGACACAAAGGACATAAGACAAATAGCTGCAATAAACTTTGACATTTAATACAAGACCTTATTGATAACGGTAAGATAGCAGTTGACGGACACACTCCTTCTGGTAACTTTGATCGCGAGGTGTTTAAAGACCCTTTCCCTAAGCATGAAACGGATAAAGGAAAGGCTCTTGAATCTGGTGATGGTGTAAACTATACTACTGCTAAGTATGATTATACCATAAATAACATTAGTGAGGTTGATAATCATGTCAACACTTTCATCATAAAAGGAAAAGAACCTGATTGCAAGGTTACTACCCGTAAAGGAACTGTTACCCTTAAAGGTCCTAATGCAAAACCTGCTACACCCTCTTCGTAATACAACCTCATAGAGCACTTAGGAAAAACACCTGCACAAATTTCTATACTCGAGCTGTTGTGCCTATCTCCTGAGCATAAAGCTATCTTAGATAAAGCGCTTGCTATTACTATAGTGCCTACAAACCTACATGTAGATCAATTCCAAGCTATGGTGGGACACATCACCTCTCCTCATACTCTCACTTTTATTGAAAATGATGATTCATCCCTTCGACAACCACATAGCACAGCTTTACACATTGATGTCCTCATCCATAATGTTAAGATCAAGAGAGTTTTGATAGACGGAGGAGCAGGCCTTAATATTTGTACTCAAGAATTAATCACAAAATTAGGGTTCTCTAAAAATGCAGTTGATCCAAGTAAAAAGATTACCATAAAGGCATATGATGAAGAGGAACGCTCATCTAAAGGATCGGTTACTCTACCAATTAGAATCGGCCCTGTGGTAAAGGATGTGGTTTTCCAAGTCCTTGATCTCCCACTGACCTATAATATCCTCCTTGGAAGACCTTGGATTCATGCAATGCAAGCAGTACCTTCTACATACCACCAGTGCATTAAATTCCCCCACAATGGTGTTGAAATCACAATACAAGGAGATCCAAACCCTTTCATGTATTGCCATAATCTAAGCCCTAAAACTGAAATCACAATCCCAAGCAATCGTGAAGCATTTCCTTCCCAAGCATATGTTGATCATGAGTCCTTAAAAGCATCTTCCTCAAAATCCAATGCAGCTGAGATCAAAATATAGGTAAAAGAACAAGGAGTGGGAGAGTATACCTTGAATCATGCTCTTTGCATTGGAAAACTACCTTTATCTCCCCACACCTATGCAAACCACAAATGACTAAGACCACATCAGATGTAAATACCATAGTGATTTGTAAATCAACTACTTTCAAAAAATGGGGAGCCCTTTATAATGAAACAGAAGAAGCTGATCTCCTAAACTGGTTATACAAAGATGAAGATACAGAAAAAGAACAGACTAGAATAAAGATACCTATTGAACAATATTGTAAAGGATTTGATATTATGAAACAAATGGGATATGAAGGTAAAAGTCCTCTCAGCTTACAAAAACAGGGTATCTTGGAACCAATACAACCTACTCATACACAAAAAGTCCCTGGTTTAGGATATGATGCGTAGAAAGATAAGACCTTGAGTACTGCGTGTGCTTCAAGTAAGGAAGTAGAGTCCTCTAATGCTACATAGACAAATGAGGAAAGTGCCATCGATGACTTCATTGACATTTATGATTATGATAGTATCCCTACCCTTGAACCCAATCATAATATTTGTACCCTTGAATCCATTCAAAATCTTAACTCGAGTCATGATTCTTTACCCTTGGTTCACCCTGAACTCATTGATTTTGATCAAAAGGGACCACCACAACTGGACGTATTTGAAAATGATGAGGCAATCATAAACTTTCTAGGAGCACAAGAAGACACACCTCTTGAGGATCATAAAGCATGATTCATCATAGAACTCAACAGTGTGGCTTATTTTGGGGGGAGTTCCAAGCCTTTCAGTCACAAAATTATTAAAAATATAAATAGGTCTTCTAGTGAAAACTGCTCTGCGGCACTATTAGACACGAAAAAAGTAAAAATAAAGGACGTATCCAAGGGTGAAAACCTCTCTGAGGCGCCCGAGGATGGAAGGCTTGACACACTTCCATTAGCTGTATATCATGAAAAATCATCTATGTTGGTCGAGAAGACAATACCAACAAATCTGGGCACAGAAGAAAAACCAAAGATAATTCATTTAGCAGAATCATTAAAACCTGAAGAGAGAATAGAGCATATACAGTTTTACAAGGAAAGACAAGTTAACTTTGCATGGTCATATGCAGATATGCCAGGACTTGATCCAGATCTAGTAATGCATCACTTGTCTTTGCCACCAGGGGCAAAACCTGTTAAACAAAAGTTGAGAAAAATGCACCCACACATTGCTCTATTGGTAAAAGCTGAATTACAAAAGTTGCTCGATGTGAGATTTATCAGACCTGTTGACTATGCTGATTGGATTTCAAATTTAGTACTAGTTTCAAAGTGTGATGGGGGCATCCGAGCTTGCACAGATTTTAGAGATTTAAACAAAGCTTGTCCTAAGGATGACTTCCCACTTCCAAAAATTGACATGATAGTGGATTTGACAGCAGGGCATGAAATGTTATCCCTCATGGATGGTTTCTCAGGCTACAATCAGATTAAAATTGCTCCTGAAGATCAAATTAAGACAACATTCACTTGTCCTTGGGGAACTTTTTGTTGGAATGTCATGCCCTTTGGGTTGAAGAACGCCAGAGCTACCTACCAACGTGCAATGACAACTATCTTCCATGACATGATGCATAACTATTTGGAAGACTATGTAGATGATTTGTTGGGAAAATCCTACACTAGAGCAGGACATCTAGAGATCATGGATAAAATTTTCACAATATTAGAACAATACAAGGTCCGATTGAATCCAAAGAAATGTGCCTTTGGGGTAACCTCTGGAAAACTCCTTGGATATATTGTCTCATCTAAAGGAATTGAAGCCGATCTTGCTAAAATAAAGGCTATACTTGAAATGCCTCCACCTAAGAATATCAGACAGTTGAGATCATTACAAGGGAAACTTCAGTCTATCTATCATTTTATAGCACAACTTGTAGATAAATGTCAACCCTTTCAGCATCTGTTACAAAAGAATGTTTCATTTAGATGGGACGACAAGTGTGAACAAGCTTTTCAAGAAATCAAAGAATATCTGATGACACCACCAGTATTAGTACCTCCTATAGATGACAAACCTTTACTTCTATATATATCCACAACTACCACAGCACTGGGGGCACTTTTGGCACAACATGACTCTGAAGGAAAGGAACATGCAATCTATTACATCAGTCGTACTCTAGTGGGATACGAGCTCAATTATAGTCCTGTTGAAAGAACATGCCTTGCTGTAGTTTTTGCATCATAGAAGCTGAGACATTACATGCTTACACACTAGAAAAATCTCATTGCAAAAATTGATCCTCTTAAGTACATCTTGAACAAAGCAACACTCACAGGACGATTAGCTAAATGGGTGATGATTCTTAGCGATTTTGATATTGAGTACATAGAAAGAAAAGCAATCAAAGGACAAGCTACCGTAGATCAACTCGCTGATGCTCCTATGATAGATGATCACCCTCTTACTATAGAGTTTCCTGATGAATCAATCTTCAACATGGAATCTACACATCTGTGGACTTTATATTTTGATGGCTCCTTCACACAAGGTGGTTCCGGCACTGGAATTCTCTTTGTCACTCCACAAGGGGATTGTATACCAAAAGCTTATAAGATACAGTTTCCATGTACCAACAATATTGCAGAATATGAGGCATTACTTTCAGGGCTTCGTATAGCTGTGCAATGGAAGATCCTTGAGTTGCGTGTTCTTGGTGACTCTCAGCTAGTGATCAGACAAGTTAATGATGACTATAAAACAAAAGATGAAAAATTGATGCCTTACAAAAGAATGGTGGATGATTTCAAGGCCTATTTCACATTAATCTCTTTTGAGCATATTCCTCGAGATAACAACAGAGCTGCTGATGCAATGGCAACAATTGGTTCACTTGTAGAAATTCCAAGTAATGCCGCTTACTATGAGTTCCTGGTAGAACCTCTTTTGGAACATGCTTACAATATACCACAATCTGAAATGATTTGTCTCATTATTGGTCCTAATTCCCAATGGTATGGGGATATTTATACCTATCTTCGAGATAACACCTTGCCATCAAACATATCCAATAAATCTCGTAAAACCTTTATCTGTCAAGCTTCCCGCTATGTGATCTTAGCCGATACCCTTTTCCGCTGAGGTCTCGATGGTACTTTACTTAGATGTATTGAGCACGATGAGGTCAAAACTACTTTACAAGAAGTACATGAAGGTATATGTGGGGCACATTCTAGCGGTCCTACCTTAGCCAAGAAACTCTTGCGTATGGGTTATTATTGTCCTACAGTGGAAAAGGATGCCCATCAGTTTGTTAAAAAATGCAAGCAGTGTCAAAAACATGTAGACTTGATACATGATCCTACACAGGAATTGCAGTCTCTTGCTACACCATGTCCCTTTTATCAGTGGGGACTTGATCTCGTGGGCAAGATCCATCCTCCTTCATCCAATGGTCATAAGTTCATTCTCGTTGCCACCGACTATTTCACAAAATGGATTGAAGTTGTTCCTCTCACTCATATCACTGGAAAACAAATAGCCACATTCATACTGAACTACATCATCTTTCGTTATGGCGTTCCTCTATCCATCATCACAGATAATGGTCGTCCATTCAAAAATCAGGATGTTTGTGAACTCTGTGAGAAATTCCATATACAACATCATTTTTCCACACCTTACTATCCTCAAGGTAACGGCCAGGCTGAGGCTTCTAATAAAACCATTCTCAAAATTCTTAAAAAGACAGTCAATGAAGTTGGTCGAGATTGGCATATTCAATTGAATCCTGCACTGTGGGCTTATCGCATGAGTGTCCGCACTCCCACAGGTGCTACCCCATATGCCCTTGTCTATGGATCTGAAGCCATCTTGCCCATCGAGGTCGAGTTGCCCTCTTTGCACATCTCTTTGTGCAATCAAATCAGTGATGAAGAATACCGAGTTTCTCGTTTGTAGGAGTTGGACATGTTGGATGAACGAAGAAAAATTTCTTTCAATCATCTTAGAGCATACCAACAACAGATGTGTCGAAGTTATAATCAGAAAGTGAAACCGCATACATTTGAGGTTGGGGATCTTTTTCTTCGTGAAAATCCTTGCACTCAACAAGACAAAGAAAAGAAGGGTAAATTTGAGCCTAACTAGTTGGGTCCATACATTATCACTGCTGTGTATGGATCTGGAGCATACTAGTTATCTACTTTGGAAGGTGAATTGCTTATAAAATCATACCCGTTTGCATAATAAATCATAAATCATTTATAATCCATTTGCATAATAAGTCATAAACATCATTTCCATATTAAATCAATTATCATTATCATCCATAATTGTTTCATATTCATCCCCATTAATAAATCAATTATCATAGTCATTTATTATTATTTCATAATAAACTAATCATCAAAACTTGCATATTAATCATATCATTTGCGTAAATCATTCATGAAATATTGCATTTTAGTAAAAGCATCTTTAAATCATTTTATTCATATTTAATCATTTATGTGCATTTTAATCTAATATCCCTTTTATCACTTTCACTCTCATGCATAACATTTAACCCAACAATGTGGGATAATGGCATTTACTTCTCTCACATCTTTTATCCCGCATTTCATTTTCAACCCCTCTCCATCCTCAATGAACTCCTATTTAAAATGGGATTTCCCTCTCACTTTCTCTCTCACAAATTTGGCTCACAAATTTACATACTCATATGATCTTTGCATCTTGCTTTCATTTCTCATTCACCATAGCCTCTTTATTGCATTTTGTGCTCATAAAAATATGAGAGCAAATGCATAAACAAAGATCTTGGTGATAGGGAGACAATGGAGATTGAGTTCTTTTAAAAGAATTATTTGTTTTCTGTAGTTTAGATTTGCATTTCTGGTTTTGCTTTTAATTAGAATAGCTCTATTAATGTGGGCTGAAATGGTGGTTCTTACTCCATAGAATCATACATTTTTATGGCTCTACAACTACAATGTCTGATAAAGATCTTCTATCCTTTGTACTTTAATAAC
This sequence comes from Sequoia sempervirens, assembly GCA_007258455.2. Lineage (NCBI taxonomy): Eukaryota > Viridiplantae > Streptophyta > Pinopsida > Cupressales > Cupressaceae > Sequoia > Sequoia sempervirens. Next base: position 1,120,206,251 of record VDFB02271358.1, on the reverse strand, counting down.
TATTCATAACTTGTTCTGCATTCCTCATTTTGGCGTAGGCAGGGATTGAAAGATGCACTGCATGTTTTGTTCACCACACACAATTTCCCTGAAAATGGTTAACTTTGTCTTTCTTTGTCATGCTCATAGGTTAGAAGTCTTTAAAATTTGAGCAAGGTTCAAATTAATTGAAATGTGAGCAAATGTGGTTCAAATTTATTGAAATGTGAGCTAATAGATTAGAAAAATAAAAAATTTGAGTAACAAAGGTTATGATTTGGAAAAAGTTGAGCAAAGGGGTTAAAATTTGGAAAAAGTTGAGCAAAGGGGTTAGAATTGGAAAAAGTTGAGCAATGGGTTAGAATTTTCCCAAATGCAAGCAAATTAAGTTAAAATTTGGTGAAATACAAGCAAATGAAAGCTAGGAAATAGGCATAGTTGAGCAATGAAGTTAAAAATTGTAATTTTGTGAGCAATAGGGGTTAGAAAATGAGAAAACTTGAGCAATGAGGTTGGGATTTAGACAAAAGTGAGCAATTTTCTTAAGACCACTCAATGTCCTTCAAATGAGATATTTAAATACTCAAGAAAACCTCATTTAGTAATTCTATTTAACTTTAGAAAAGTTTTCAAATAGTTTTATATATTTTCCAATAAACCCCTTGACAATTTCTCATCACCGTATTACTGAAACTTGCATAACTTTCAACTAGTAAATCCTTTTTCATCTGAATTTTTTTTAAGAGAATGAAAACATCATGGTGAGCAAAACCCAGAAAAATAACTTCATTTTGAGCAACTAATTGATAGATTTTAATTATTTCTGACATTTTGTTGGAAAAATTAAAACTTTAAATTCTCTCAATCCAGAAATTGGGTTATTGCACAAGCTTGCCACATTGCTCAGAAAACCCCCATGAACACCTCTCTAAGATAGATTCTTCCAAAAATGCATGGTTCTCAAGATTTAATCGTTTCTGATTTTTCACCAATGCAGGGGACTGATTTTGAGTACAACTGGAACCTTTCATAGACAACCTTCAATTTTGATGTTTGACATTTGAATTGACATCACCAATCAAAATCCACCAATTAGACTTAAGGATTACAATTGGATATGATGACTTGCAAAAATAGGGCATGGCATGACTAATTGGCAATAGGGTTTTCAAAATGACAACCTCCAATCATGCTTGAGATTAAAGATATGAAAAATTCCATATGGAACCCGAACTATCAATGCATCAGGTGATGATCTTTAAATATGGAATTTTTTTAAAATTGAGCTATTCAAGATCAGGGGACAACACACTTCATGAGTTACATAGGAACATCATGATTGATATAGATAGTTAGGTATTGAGCTTGTTTACGAAATATTTATTTTATTTTATATTGTAAATAAATGAGGGGAAGGCTATTTAAGAAATTATGTTGTTGGTCATGAAAATATTTGGATAAAATAGATCCATCTAAGGAAGAACTATTACAACACTACTTATCACATGTCTATTACAATGTCATTCTTCATGAAATTGTATGGATATGAAACCCAAAGGATTTTGACCTTATGTTGTTTGATAGAATAGTCTTAAGAGTGAGTGATTTGATCTAGCAGGGCTAGGAAATTTTAGTCACTTAAGAAAAATCTACAAAAAGCATTGAATTAGAAAATGATGTATGTGAAACACCATAGGATAGAAAAAAAATAAGTTGGAGATATGGTATTTGTGTGACTGCAACCTTACAAGCAATCCTCCTTAAAGGTAAGTGGGTCTAAAAAATTTAAACCTCATTTTATGAGCCTTACATAATTTGAAGCAAATTGGAAAAGTTGCCTATGAGTTGGAATTTATAGAGAAAATTAAGATTCATAATGTGTTTCATGTTTCTACCTCAAGAGGGAAATAAAAAATGCAATATAACCTTTAGTAGAGCTACCTCCATTTAAAGATGATGAAGGGAAAAAAAATTGATTATTGAAGTGATTATGGAGGTGAGGAAAATAAACATGAGTGGCTAAATCATTGCATAGTACTTGGTTAGATAAAAGGACATGTCTATAGAAGATGCAACATGTGAACACCCACAAATAGTGGAACATCTAAACTTGCAAATGCTTGAGGGAAAGTGAATTTGAGTGGGATGGATTTATTGTGTCCCCATTTTCTATAACTTATGTGGTGAGCTAAAATGATCATTTCATAACTATCATATCTTACCTAATCCAATATTAGGTATGCATTCTTCTCCTTCATCCTCATGTCTTGATCTTAGACCCCCAAAAATTATAAGTATGAAGACATGGCTAGTCTTATAAGTCTATTTAAAGCATTGAAGTAATGGATTTTACCTTCTTCATGAATTACCTCCTAAGTATACTTTCTCTTTTATCTCCATTGGGGCATTAGATGTCCCCATTGAGTTATACCCTTGGGTTGTTCCCCACCATAGTTCCCTCTTCTATTAGGACTTTGGAGTTTCCCATACCCTCGTACCTCTCCACCAAACTCATTTCCTCTATAAACCATCATTGGAGAGTCAAACTTCCCCTCTTTAGATGCCTCCCTTCTAAGCCTCAAGCCCTAAATTGTAGCACAAATCACAAGGTATCCCCAACACCCAAACTTCTACACTCTTGCCTCTTTTCAATGTTCACCTCCAACTATCTCCCTATGTGGCTTGAAAACTATTAATACAAATCTTGATGATGCATATTTGAGAAGGGTTCCTATGATCACAAAAGTATTATTCAATAGTGACATGTTTTAACAAGTATACCTAGTTTTACAAACAAAGAAGAAAACTTTAGCTACCATTAATGAGGTAATTAGGGTTTTAAAATTTAAGGGATCCATCTTCATTATTATTGATGATAATTTATTTTGAACACATAAGCATTATTGAAGGGGAAATTCAAGATTGATAGGTATAAGAAATCCATACTATGTATACTATACTCATGATGGAGGCCATTCTTATAGATTTTTACATTATTCTGGGTGTATATTGAGCAAAAATTGGTGTAGGGGAACCTAGTCAACTTTTGTAAATATGGTCACATGTTATATTTTTGGGTATTTAGAGTCTTGTTTGGTGTAATACGGTCTATTTAGACCATTTTCAATGTAATAAGTCTCATGGGGTTGGTTTCAGTACATTTTGTCATGTTTTGTAATTTGTTGCAAAAGTTGCTTTGCAACTTTGCAATTTTGTCATATATGTGGATGTTGAATGGTCATTTGGTTCAAAAAGTGGTTAGGAACCATTGGTTTAGAGTTGAAAAAATTTAAAAAATACCTTGAACAACTTGAGGCAATCTTCTAGAGTTGATTTGTGATCAAACAATAAAGAGGTTCTCTGTTTTTCTACAATATCTTGTTTGTTTTTGCTACTACAGGCTCCTGTACGACTCCATACAATTTGAAAATGTGTTAATTGACATTGGAATTGGTAGACGGATGAGTTAGTCTTCCTTTGGTTTTGGTTAGATATTTTTTCATTAAGTTTTGAGCGAGTTTGAATCAATTTTTTGTAGGTGGTCTAAAAACCCTAGTTTTGAGGGTTTGAGAGTGAAAATATGGAATAAAAGACTATTCCACCAGTATAAATCCCTAAAAATCAGTGGAATGGTGTTAGATAGGTTGTTTTTCATGTTTTTTGAGTTTTTAGGAGCAAGGGACGAAGATTTATAAAGTTTTGTTGATGCCTTGGATAGAAATCACCATGTTTTAGGCATGAATGGATGGCTAGAGGTTGGGGTTTATTAAAAATATTTTGGGAATGGACTTGTAATGGTGGAAAAAAAATTTACAAGTCATATTTGGTATGTTTTAGGTGTTGGTTTTCAGAGTGGTGGTTTGGAGATTGTAGAACCTATACTCCAAACCTTGTTAAAGTAACCTAATTAGGCCTTTGTCTTAGCATAGCAGCAGAGGTTTGAAGGTGATGTTCCAAAGGAACCCCTTATGATTTTGATAAATGTTTCTAAAGGGATTAATGGACATCTAAAAATGGTTTTGGTTTGTGGGTAGGAGTTATTTTCTGAAAGTTATGGTCAAAATTCACTGTTTGGAATGCTACAAGGAAATATGAAGGAATTGTGAGATAGAGACCAAGTTAGGGTTTCAAAGTTGATTGAATTGTGAGTGGTTAATGATCTCCACCCTTCTCTACATCAAAAATATAGGAGGGAAAAAAAATCTATCAAATATAAAAAATCGAGCTAAAACTTGTGAGAAAACATGCTCAAGAACCTATATTTTTTGTATGAAACCCCATATATATTGCATTAAAGAACAAAACCCCTCTGGATAAATGAGAATTCTCACATAGATATTACAATCAAGCTTTCTTAATGATGGATCTTGAGAGTAGTCCATTTCAATTCTAGTTTATACTATGGTTATGTAGTTGATATTTGTATTATTGTGGAATACTTTTATATTTTATATTATGTTTGTTTTCATAGCCATATTTTGTAATGGGTTTCAATCCCACATTATTTAAATAAAGTCTATTAGCTATTCCACTTTGTCTGTATTCAACTATGTCAAGATATCCAATATGCTTGACCCTCCTCCAAAGGTGTAAAGGATCAATTTCTTATCATAGTTTAGGTTGGTAAATGTTGGAGCTCAAGCAATTGATTTCTTGACAAATTCAAAAATTATTTTCCCTTTGTCTAGCTGAGTATGGTATTTTTATTTAAATTAGAAGTGAGGGGTTTCACTAATTCAACATTATTAGGGATGAACCTCTTCACAAAATTAACCCTTCCTAGGAAAATTTGCAGATCTTTCTTATGACTAGGGAGGGGAAGATACAAGATGGTCTCTACTCTTTCTAGATCAATGGGAAGCCCTCTTTTGAGACTATGTGCCCCAAAATTTTACCTTGGTCAATGGTGAATACACACCTTTTGAGGCTTACAAACATGCCATATTATTTACATCTCTTGAAAATTTTCTCAAGATGATTCAAATGATCACTTGCATGCTTAGAGAAAATACTAATATCATCAAGATAAACTAGTACTATGATATTTAGAATACCCTTTAAATCCATGTCAACTTCCCTCTAGAAGGTTGAACTAGCATTTTTTAGGCCAAAATAATTCTTTTTATATATAAAATTACTCCATTTAGTGGTAAATATAGCCTTATATACTGGTTTGATTCTTGGACTAAAATCTAGCCGTAACTTGAAAACCCATCTAAGAAACAAAACCTTTTTGAACCATCTACCATTTTTAAAATACATTCCAAGGGAGAGGATAGTGGTCTTTAAGGGAGGCCTTATTGAGATCCCAAAATTCCATGCATAACCTAATCTCCCTATTATTTTTTCTTAAATAGGAACCATATTTTCTACCCAAGAGGAGTACTTGATAGGAAATATTATTTTGGCTTCTATTTGATAGGAACCTAATCTCCTCATTAGTGGATCAATATTTGGGTTAACAAGCTTGCCTCTATTTTTTCCTAATTAGCTTGGGATTAGGGTCTAACTCAATGGCATGTTGAGCTGAAAAATATCAAAACATTTAAGGTCCTCATAATTCCATGTGAACACATCATCATAAGACCAAAAAATCTCAATGTTCAATCTTGTTGTTTAGAATTGAAGCATACCTACCAATAGTTGCATGGTATGATTGTTAAGTTGTGGTGTTGTTCTTTCCATAAAGGTTCAAACCCCATTGGGGTGTAATTTTTGAATGTTTAAATTGGGGATGAGGTCCCCTATTTGTGACCTCACTAGTTTATAGCTCCGGGTCAAAAGTGTTTACCCCTTAAAATAACATAATTAGAGAATGCCTTTCCTAGTTTCAAAAACTTACCTTTTTCCACAACCACCTACTCATAGTCCTCCTCTTTGGAAACTGAGTTCATCAAGTCTTATCTTTCAACTAATCATCCTAGTTGAAAATACTTTCTAAACTTATGAGACCTTTTGGAAATTTGTTAGTTTTTAATTGTAGGATTTGGTCACCATATGTTTCTTGCAATCTAGACCAATTTTTATTAGAAAATTCTACCTCTTCTTAAAAAAAATGAATAATTTGTTGATCAATATCAAATACTTTCCAACTTACTTGGCTATGTGGGACAACAAGCCTTACTATGAGCTTCACATGTTGCTCTTGGGATTTTATGATGTTTGTTGGTATGTCAAATTATGCTTCTTCAGTTTCAATCTTATCAACAACTTTGTTTTGTTCTCTATGGACAACTTGGATGCTAAATACCTCAAAGTATTCAATTGTCCCATAACCTATGTTTATAGGACTTGATAAGATTGTTCTTCATTATAATTTGGGCTCTAATATGATTCATAATAACTCACTATCTCCAAGAACTTGCAATAATTTGAATCCTTTCTCTTTTGTTAGCTAGAGACCCTAAATTAAGGCCTCATACTTAGCTAGATTGTTAGTATAATAAAATTGGAACCTGAAATAAAATTAATACTTTTCATTGTTGGGAGAAACCAAGATTACACTACATTAGCACATTTTTTTCTTCTTAAACCATAAAACATAATTTTTACATACCCTTAGAATCATCCTTAGGATTCATAATATCAAGAGGATGAGAGAATTTTATTCATGAATGCAATAGATGCCTAACCCTATTTATTCCACACCATTATATGGCTCAGATTGAAAAAAATTCCCCCATTCATCAAGTAGAACATCTAAAATTTCCTCTATAGAAGTGGTAGCCTCATGAACATCACCATATTCCTTTGAGGCTTGTATGGTACAAATCATCTTAGAGAATATGGCTCAATATGGTTTATTGAGATAGGTTTATCATTTATGTTTTTTTTTCACACCTAGTTCTAAATAACATATGAGACCTATCAAAAAACAAATATCCTCATTTTTTTTATCAAATCTCTAGAATGACATATAAAAAATTAGGGAGGAACATTAATGACTAAAATATAGTGAGGTATAGAGAGAGGCTTGGGCATGCATTAAGGGTAAGATTTAGATATTTTATAACTCCTATCTTAACAATAATCCCATCTAATTGGTCAACTCCTTTTTTAACTAGGGTATAGGCCAGGCCTAACAAATTATTAACCTCTTTAGCCATAACATAATTACTAGCTCTTGAATTAATCATTCAATTGTGTATAAGATATTTTCTAATAATCAAGGAGAGATAGAAAGGAGGTGGATTACTATTTTTTCTACCTTTTCTTCTTTTGTTTGGTACAAACTAATAGGGATAGTTGATGTACCCTTTTGTTGAAATTACCTCCCACATAGTCATATTTAAGTTATCCCTTTTTATTTTGTCAACAATATTAAAAGGGGAATGAACAAATTTTGACTTATTCTTTGTGGCAACAATCTCTTCCTTTGATGGATGGTTGATTATAGGATACTCCTTGGATTGATTTTCTTTCCTAGCATCTTGGCTTGCTTAAAGATCATAATATTTTGAATTTTTACCCTCCTTTGTTGCCCCTTTGGTTAATTTAGAGGTAGATGCTTGGATGACCATAGAAGGTGACTCAACCTACATTGTTCTTCTCTTATAATTAGTATTGTGTGCCATTGAACTAATGTCCCTAATTAATGCTTCAACCTGGTTGATACCACAGAAACCATTCTCATGACAATTCATTAGGGTGAAATCACCTTGTACATATTATTTCCTTAGTATTCAATCTTGACATGATCTAGCTTATTTTTCTAGAAGTGTTGTTTCACTTTAAACCATAGATCCTTGAGAAAGGATCTAAATTTTGCATGATTTTTTGAAAAAAATATATTTAAGGTGTTCAAATACATATTATAGCTTAATTGACCTTGATCTTGAGTATTTCCTTGATAAGGCTACCTATTGGATTAATAATTTTTATTATAAGGTTGATAAGGTCTACTATTCTGGGATTCTTTCCTATTTAAAGGTACTAATTCATTTCCAAAGTTTTGTAACAATGTTCTCACTTCATACAATTAATTGAAAGGATAAATATATGTGGAACTAGTTGATTGGTTGATACAAGGAGGGGTGTCAAACTTAGTTGAGTAGGTGGAATCTCAAGAAATAGAGGTATTAGAGACCTTGGGGATATTTTCTCAACTTGGATTAATATATTTTAATATTTTATAGCAATATCATAAGCATTAGTAGAGTTTATCCCCACATCAACTATGTCATTATAGCCATGTCACTATTTAAATCCTTCAAATAATATAGGAATTCCCAGTTCATAGAAGGGTTGACCAAGGCTAGAATTCTATCTCAAATCTTCTAAAACTTGAACTTGAAGTATCCCATGAATTCATGAGGCAATATTTGTATGGTGGTTAGTTATTCTACTAGGGGGAGATGACCAAATTTATCTTCAAACTTTTCATAGAGTTTCTCACCAAACTCATCCCAATTATGAATTGAATTAGGTGGAAATCCCCTATACCATTGTAATTTTTTTACTTTCAAGGAAGTGGCAAGGATTTTGATAGTTGCATTATCCTGTATGATATTATATATTGAAAAATTATCGACAATATTTTTTATGTGCTCTATAGGGGTGTTATAATTTGTACTAGTAAAATTGGGTATAATTTTAAGGTGGTTCTTTCCTACTGGAATGCTCCTCAGAACGAGATTTTTTATTATTTTATTTATACATATAATATAAATTATAGTGGCTTGCCACTTTCACCAAAAAAAAAAAATTAAGGCTTTTGTAACTAATAGTAGGTATAGATTGAATCCAAGACGAGTTTAATTCCTACATTGAATCTAACAAAGAATTGATTTCTTGGGATAGCTATGAAAGGTGTATGAAATTGTGTTTTTCTTCGATGGGAGGAACTAATAGTAGGTATAGATTGAATTCTTGGTTCTACATTTAAATATGGTGAGGGTTTCTTATTATGTCTATTCCTTCTTGATGAATATAAAGGTAATTCTAAGAATTCATAATTCTTACCTTTATAAGATGATCTTTTCCCTATATTTGGTGTAAATAATCATCAAAATATTGAACCAAGATATTGTTGAACACCTAAAATAATGAGAAGGGGGGTGAATTTGTATTCTCTAAAACCACATAAACATTTAAGCATTCATTCCACATATCATATTCAATTTGCAATAAGGAAATAAACCATGAAAACAACCATCAAAGCATATAACACATGAACACCAGATTTTTACGTGGAAAACCCAATAAAGGAAAAACCACAATGAGGATTAGGTCACACTATATTATAACTGGTTATAAGATATTACAAAAAGGCTCACTGCTAGGTGGACTCACTGTCCATAGAATAAGAGAAATATAAGAGAGGGTTGGCTCACTACCAAGATTTGAATTGCCACAAATGCATCTACAATATGCAGGAAATATAGTTCCACTGAAGCTCAAAATACTGAATCGACACACTTCATATTACTCCACTCTAAAACTCTTCTCTACTCTACATTCACATCACATTGGCAAGATCTGCTTAGGAATTCACACACACAACTTAATCATCATTCTTCAACACCAAAATGATCTTATATTTATACCCATTACATTCACAAAAACTTACAACATCAATTAGGTCTACCTAATTAGATGTACCATGTGTAATATGACTTGTCAGCCCAAAACATGCTTCACGACACAACTTTAAAACTTATAACATAAAAAATAGGTTGGGGTGGAACTGTAATAGCTCCCACATAATGGATCAACACATCTAAATTTTTCACAACTTCAAACATATTAGGTTGGCACCGCTAGTGACCTAACACCAAAATACACCAACTAATTATCCATAAATTGACACATGGACCGCAAAACTACACACCACTTGGAACATAGATGAAACTGACACCTATAAACACTTCCAAAAATCTGCAAGACTAGATATTCTTCTGCGGTGAAGTGTGGACTAATCAAAATAATTACTTTGTATAGGAAACACTCTCACTAGCAAACTCAATATATTGGCATCCATAACTTCTACATCGAAGGTCAAAACACCATGAAAAAATAGATTTAGACTCTTCTGACATCCAAAAAAATTGCCTTATAACCATAGACCAAAATACTTCAAGATGAACCAATGCAAAAAAAAAACTAGATGCACATAGCACTAAAAGTAGTTGTTCTGACACTTAGCCATATAACCAACTCATTTTTTATGCACCAGAGCAAAAACATCTACATCTCTATACTAGTTTTCCATCATTTTAGACACATATGCACACTGGATCAACCGATCATCAAATTAGACCTCTCAAACCACAATGTTGACATCAATGACAACACTATATCTCTACACTATATATATCATGCTCATGTTGTCAACAAGCATATCAATGACAACCAACAAATATTGGATTCATTGGGTGCTTGTGTAATGTGTCCAATGATTGAAACTAATAAGAACAAAAATAAACCTTCTTATAAAAATGGTGTAATTAAACCAAATAACCAGTTGTGCTAGAAAAATGTTGTCACTTGAAATTGCACCCTTATTGAACATAGTTCAACATTTCAAAAAAATAATGGGAATGATCCATCAAGTGTCATACCTTGCTAACTTGAGATTAAACCTACAAAAGGGAACCAAACCTCACACAAATATCTATTTTAATAGATCTTTCAAAAGTGCATAGAGGTAAGAGGGCTTGACAAGCACTAAGAGGGGAGGAAATAGCCATAGGCAATTCTTGCAAATAATTTATACACAAAATACACCTCAAAAAAGAGACAAAATATCATTCATATGTGAAGTTAAAAACATTTAACCAACATAACAAGGGAAAAAAAGATCCAAAAACTATATTGGTAAATAAAATTATACATAACATATAAGAATGGAGAGAAGAGGTGAAAACAAAGTAATTTATTATTGATTGCAAGGTATTGAGTAGGTTTTTTACAATTTTAGAAAGAGAAAAAGTATCTTCTACAAAAGAATTTATCTTATGTCTATCTTCCAGTAAAAAATGAGAACTCCCTCTTGGAAGAGGGCTATTGGGTCCTTAATAACCCTATATAAAAGTATTGAAACAATTGTAAATTTATGATCCATTGTAGATACCATGTTGAGGATGCCCATGACCTAACTGTCATCTCATAAACGTTCTATAGAAATGTATGTCTATTAAAAAATATGATTTGATTATATAGAATTGTGAAATAACATTGTATTATACCCCTAACATACCTATAAGTATTTATGAATCATGGGATTAAGTAAAAAGACAAAAAAATCCCCTAAGAAATCTAATGAAATCACAAATTTGGGTTGGCATGATAATCATCAGGTCTAAAAATAATAATTGAGGTATGGGGAGCTCCTTCTCTTACTTTGGATCCATGCCAATGTGAAAAAGGGATATTTTTAAAGCACCATTAGATCTGATCTAGTAATTTGGGAGAATTTAATATGAATCAATGGAATTCATCAGTCATCTCATGGGTAGGTAGGGTTTACCTACTTCAAATGGTAGAGTTTTGGCCTTGGAATTCTTGGGAGGGGAATTTTGATATGCATGCTTGGAAGATCAAGCCCAAAATCCTAAAATAAAAGGTATCAGGTTGTCAAAGTTGTGGATGATAAGAAAGCAACACTAAGGGGGAGATGAGATGGTAAGGTTAGCAAGGGAAGTATGACAAGGGATATTCTTTTGGGATGTTGAAACTACTGACTTGTTCATATCAATGTCCTTCCCTCCAACACTTTGGTATGCTCTGAAATTAGGGTTTCCTTTTCTTTTCTCCATTTTTCCTTCTCTTGTGAAAATTCATTAACAACTTTCCATAACTAATATCCAAGGGATAGAGTTGTATGATGAGTTGGAGTCTTTATAGGAGGGGTTCTACTATTATTTGTTGCAAGTTGTGTATCCCCTATTTTAACTATGGAAAGTTGTGCCAACAGGTCTATTTTTTCCCCATGTCCATATGTTTGTAGTTTCTTCTCCATCTCTTGAATCTTCATCTCTTGAATTTTTCACTTGCTCTTCCAACTGCTTAATTCTTTCTAATGCTTCCTCTAATTCCTTCCTAACATTCATTTCTTTTAAAAATATTTCTTCATCCCTTAAATTTTGATCACAACCCCCTATGTATTCAAAACCCTCATTGTTAGGGTTGTTTGGGGTTTTCCTCTTGGTTTTATGAGCAAAAAAGATATCCTCTGAATCTAAGTCAAAGGTGGATACATACCATTTTATTTTGGCAAGAACATGCACATTCTTAGGAGCATTTTCCTTTATTTCTAAGTCAATGTCAACCCTCATAATGTTTTCCCCTTCTTTCTCCTTACCCCTCAATTCCTCTTTTGATTTCCCTATGCTTCCCCTCATAACACCTTTTTGTCTCAACCGGCCTGAACATCTAGGTGTAGCAGATGTCTCTTTTTGTGTATCCTTTTTCTTTTGCACCTTTTGAAGGTGTAGAAGGGCTACTTCCATTTTTATTGGCTTTAGGTGTTTTAAAGGTGGATGGGATCTTCTTTGTTGTTGGTTGTCTAGATATTGTAGGTGATGATTCCTACACATTATGCTCCTTAGGTTCACCTTGGTTGTGGGTAGGTGAAACAACTGGTGAACCAAGAGGGGTTTATCTTATAGGAATAGTTGATGGTTCTAGGGTTTTAGGAACTGCAGGTTGCTCTAATATAGTGTTAACATCTTGATGTTTCACAAATTCCTCCCAAGATACCTATGGGTATTGAATTCTAAGACTCCTTTTTGTTAACAAGTCTATTAAAAAATGATGAGAAAGAGTTGAGTCATTCTATTTCCTTTGATATTCAGATCCCATCCTCTTTAACAAGTTGTAGAGGAAATTTGGCACATTAACAAGTCTATTATGATGAAGATGGCTTAGTAATTTGAAATGCACAGTGCAAAGAAGTGATAACCTACCATCACATGTAAGGTACTTGATGATATATGAGGCATGAGAAGCCCAAACCCACGGAAGTGAAAGTCTATTAGTACCCCAGGATGATGAATCCAAGTTTTCTCATCACTCACATAATTCTTCTCTTGCTACTACTACATATGCTCAAACTGGAAATTCAGCTCTAGTCCTAGGCAAACCAGATACTTGTGCAATTTCTCTTTTTGATGTATCTACTACAATTATTTTACAATAGCTTCGTCATGCTCCAATGTAGCTGCAAATCTCCTTATCATATCATCATAAAATTCTATCAACTTCATAAATTAATCCAACCAACCTACCCTTGTGAAAATGGACAACACTAATGCATCTTCCAATATTTGTTTATGTGCAACTGGCTTCCTATGGATAATGTCACCTCCCATGGTGATGTATTCTACCTATGATCAAAAATCTTCAAGAACTCTAAAAATTTGACCCAAATTTTAATCTGAACAGTCCACCATCCCAAGTTATATGTTACTCTTGCATGCACCTTTCCTTCAACAACTTCAATCACTTCACCCTTGTCTCCTTTGTTCAACTTTTATAAGCTTGAAAGCTTCTGAATTAGCTCTTATTTAGGAAATTGACAACTAGAATCAATAGGAAAAAGGTTGTAGATGACAAATAGGGTATGGAAAAAAGGTTTGTACATTTTCTGTTTTTGGATTTTTGGCTTTTTGATGGTAGAAACTAAAATTTTGGATTACGTATTACCCTTCCCCCAACGTAAGTTCTTGAAGTGTCCTCACTTCAAGTTATGAAAAATAGGCAAAGGTAATAATTACAAAGTATGGAAATAGAAGTAATGAATAGAAATTATGCAATATTTAATGCAAGTCCATATTGAACATAATGAAAATCCATGTTAATAATGGTTGTGTAGTATGCATACCTGGTGGATATTATGAACTAAAATTCCATGCATGTGAAACTTATTTGAAGATTATCTACTACATGATGTTGATTTGACATGAATTAATTGCAATGAATGAATGTATGGAGGGTGGAATTAATGACAAGTTGGCGTGTGGTTTAAAATGAAGCAAATTGTATGGATGAGGGAAGTTGAAGTGATAGTCCAAATTCTTGAAATTCAAAATATGCATCATAAAATGAAATGAGCATGCTGCATGTACCAGGATATGATAGGTTTATTTGCTACATGTTTGATGAAAAAGTGGAGTGAAAGGTGATGATCTACAATTAATGTGACACGAAATTTTAAAATTTTCTGACAGATAATGTTGCGGGTAACCCGACAATGGTGCCAAAAATATAGAGTTTGTTCTAATGCCTAATAAACTTGGTGGCAATCACACATTTCAGGGGAAAAATTGGCCGAATAGTCCACTTGATATTGAAAAGACTTTCATTAATTTTTTGACTAGAGCTAGTAGGCTTGTGATGGTACTAGCACTGTATGTGCTTTCAAAGACCTAAGGTTACCTAAATTATCCTAGTAAAGGTATTATACTTGTTGGAAAATCATGAAAACACATAATGGTGAAAGAAGTAAATTTGGTGCTTTAGCTATAGGTACCTACAACATAGTTTGTGACTAAACTATTGTTAACAAGTAAATACTAAAACTAACTAGAAACTGATAACTAAACCTATTCTATACTCTGGAGTACTACAAGTTAAATGAATGAAATCATGAACATGAAAAACAATTATTGATAACTTTGATATGAGAATCTATCTTAATTTATTATGCAAATGTAGTGAAGCATAGTAAATGTAGTGAAGAACAATACCTTGAGTAGCCCTTGCTCAGGTTGTTGTCTTCACTTAAACTAAACCAAATCTAAATCCTCATATTTACTTAATCATATCAACTCAAGATCATTCATTACACATTCAAAAATATCACATGAAATCTTGCTCAAAGATTGTATTCAAAAAAACCATGTTTGAACAATCAACATGTCTATGTATTAACAATTGGAAACTAGTAAGTGTTTGATAACCAAATCCACAACTAAAAGATTAATCAAATCCTATCAACTCAATATCCTAAAGACTCAACCACCGGCTATATACATGCACGAGGGAGTTTATTCAAAACACAACTCTAAACTGAAACCATTAATTACAACTCCCTAGATATCAAAACATAATTAAGATTTAGTTATCTTAATTGCAACTGAAAAGAAATGAGAATCCAAATAGGATTAGAACTCTTGCAATAACAAAACTAGAATGTGGAACATAGAATCAATTACACCAGAATCATAATGATAATAGAGTTATCCTTCTTCAATACCTTTGTTGTTTGTCATAATGATGCATGATTTTCTTCATCAAATGTCTCCATGTTGTAGTTATTGTGCTTAGTGTATTCAGGAACATCCCCTGTTTCACTTTCTAAGAACTCCTTTGGTTGTGGGTTGCATTCTGCAGTTGTTGTGGGCTACATTGTCTTCTTAGGCCGCAAGGGGTTAGTTCATAAAACATGCACACAATACTAACTACCATGATTAAACACAAATATCAATCATAATTCATACATATTCACATACAAATCATGCAACGCCATCATATCATAACTGCATTTCCATATACTTTAACCAAGTTCAAGGTCTACATAATAAACATAAAAGATTGCATACTATAGGAATAATTGTTTTAGGAATGTCTCATAAGCAGCATAAAGATAAAAAAAACCAGCTAATAAATGGGCTCATCAATTATATTTTGATTATCATTTTTATATATTTGATGAAATGCTTATCATTAGAGACAATAAAGCATTAATTAGAGAACTTAAAACTTAGTTGTCTAGTAAGTTTGACATGAAAGACTCGAGAGTTACTAGATACAAGCTAGGTATGAAGATCTGCAAGGATAGAAAAAATATGTTGTGACTAAACTAGAGGAAATATCTTGAGACAATCTTGTGGAGGTTTTAGAATGCAAGATAGTAAAACAACAAGTTGAGCCCTATCAATTAAGAAAAAGATGAGTATGAAACAATGTCCTAAATCAATGGATAATTTGGAGGACACAAGGAAGGATCCTTATGCAAATTTAATGGGAACTATCATGTATGTGATTTTTTGCACAAGAAAAAATGTTGTCCAAGAAATGGGAGTTCTAAGTAAGCTCATGGAAAAGATAGGTGAATAATATTAGACATACATGAAGGGATTGTTTGGGTACTTGAAGGTAACTCTAGCTTACTTCTTAACTTATCATGGTACTAATGATATGGGTAGATTTTTTACTATACTCGGATTTGTTTTTTTCTAATTTTGTTGGAGATCTTGATAACCAATGATCTACAAGAAAGTAAGTTTTTATTATGTTTTGTGAAGTAGTAAGTTTGATGAGCAAGAGGCAACAAATGAAATACTTTATTAATTGTTAAATAAAAATATATGGCCATAACACATGCTCGTAAGGATGTAGTATGGTTGAAGATATTGAGTAGCAGTATTGGTTGTAAGAGTTAAACAATGGTGATGTGTAATTCACATAGTGCAATTAATTTGACCAAAAAACTTATTTATCATGCTAAAACCAATCATATTAATGTGGAATAACATTTTTTAAGGAAAATAGTTGAGAGAATGAAGGTAGATAGATGGAAAAATTGATATTTAGGTAAGTTTTGTAGATTTTTTGATAAACCCTTAAGTATTGCAAAGTTCATGAGGCGTAGGGATGCAATAAGCTTTCCCATTCCCAAGCATGAGGTTAATTTATTAAATTGAATGTTTCACTTTATCCTATAGTAAATATCAAGTGGGAGAATTTTAGGATTCAAGTGAAATTCAAATGCAACAAGTTCCTATAGTAAGAGTTTGCCTACATAGTTACAATTAGATGCAACATTTTTAGGTATTATGTTACAATAGACATAGTGATTTACATATGATAATTTTGTTGTAGGTTTTATGGTGCATCATATATGTTGGCTCACGTGATGGTGTTGTGACAAAAAATAAGTCATCTAGATGAACTCACAACCACATAAAGACTTTAGTGTTTGCTTGATGTTAGAGCACTTGTGGTAGAACTAGAGATCATGTGACACAATCTAAGAGTTGGATAATATTCTAGAAGATGATATAAGGTGCCACAAATAGTTAGGAGTAATGTTATGTTGTTGTAAGATAGCACAATTGAGGAGATGATAATGGTGGCTATACAAAAACATACATGTACATGAATAATTTTAAAGTTGTAACTATCGATTTATAATATGTGATAGAAACAAATCATACAAGGTGATTATCCATGTAGAGGCATCATACTTGGTGATTTATGTGGTATGTGGATATCATGTATGGTCAAATTACAGTTGCATGGCTTTTGGTATTCCATAGGTTGGTTGAACAATTAGATTATTCATTTTCCAAGGTTACTTGATTGTTAGACATTGAATAAATTTATTTATTGCTAGTTTGTAAATATTAGAGCAATTATAAAATAAGGGTATATTATAGATGGAGACTCTATAAAAGGTTTCAAAGATCTTGTTGTATTGAATCAATTTTAATTCTTAATAGTATAATTGTGAACATATTTTGGTGGTGGATTTTCTCCCAAAAGGGATCCCTGGTGTAATCTTGTGGATGCATATTATTCAATTTTCTTTTGTACATATTGTTATAGCTTTTGCAATGTTGTTGGTTGTTATATGAATACATAATCTTAATTTTTTTATCATCCTAGTCATTGGTTGTTTGCAACAAAGGTTAAAATACCCAATAATATTATGATAATTTGTTCAAGTGATGTGTTCGTGTTTTTACCTACTAAACCCTGAAAACCCTTTAATGGACAACCAACTCTTATGCTTAAGGACTTCAATAATAGGGGCCAATGAACGAGATATGTATTTAAAAAATTTCTCCCCAACACTTTAGGTTTTATAGGACCTAGGTGGGTATCCCTATATGTAAAGAAAATAAGCTTCATACAGATGACAAGGGCCTATAGGACTAGTTACACCCATTATTCTCATTTAAGTTCAGGTATGAAGTAGGACACAGGAAAGCAAATCTAAACTAAGAAAGCAAGGAAAAGGTTATTGAATGTAAAGTTCATTTATAAGGATGGGGTGGTGCAGGAGCACCCATAGGTTATCTTAGGACTGTTTAGGACAGTCTTGTCTAGGACAACTAGGCAATAAAATTTAGTTCATTTGGATGTAAGCCTTAATGGCATTTTGGATTGGATGTTGATCATCTGATGAAGGTCATGTTGACCAATGATTAGGTCTAAGGTTTTTGCTAGTAAGGTTTTGACCTTTTAGGATTTTTAGGAAGTTGCTTTTCAATTTTTGAAAATAATGCTCAATTAGAGTTTCAAGTGGCCAAGAAGAGCCCATGGGAGCATAACTGATTGAGGGACCTTATTTATGGAATGCCTCGGCATTGGGGAAGGGTTGGAAAAATTTGTATTGCTTTGAAGTTTTGTGAATTCAAGGGAAAACAGTGTTTTGTGTGTTATTTTCTAATTTTTGCATTGAAGTTAGGTTTTAATGGCTTAATCATGGCACTGTAACTTATGTAGGATGTAGTGTAGTAGTTTTTCAAGTATTGTGTGCCAATAGTTAGTTCCTTTATTCAATTTCAAGCACTGTTTGTAAATAATTTTGATTCCACACTGTTGCTGGTCTGAACCAGGCAGTTTTGAGAAAATGGAGTGTTAGTACACTTTCCCATCGTACAAATTGTACAGCCCTTTGGGAACAGTAACTAGACTCCATGGTTGTATATATTGTAGAGTTTAGGGCTTTAGAAAAGATAGGAGCTATGGTAGAAGTCTTTCCCTAGGTGAGCCATGAAGAGTCTGGCTAGGGAAGACAAAAAGTGCAGAGCACTTGAGTTGCAGGGGTGTCTATTTCCAGACAAATCACAGGGTGGAGAGGGCAGGTAAGTGTCTTGCCTAGATACAACATGAAGAAGGAAGATCCATCAATTCAATTGATGTGAGAAGAATTTAGCAGTTGGAAAGAAGCCAAGAAAGGGCTAAAAAAGACCTAATTTTACCCATTTTAAAATTAGGGTGTTGTACGGACAGTGAAGACCTAAGACCTCAAAAATATTTGAGAGGTGGGAAAATGAACTAGGAATCCCAAGAAAAGATTGGGATGTTCTTTAGAAAGATTTGAGAACAAAATTATTTTCTTGGAGAAAGAGACCTAATTGGGGCTCCTAGGGCTAGTAGCCTTTTTTTTAGGTCTAAGAGAGGGTTTGGTGAAAGCAACCTACAGATGGAGCTAGGTGGACCCCTAATACCTTTAATGGGATGGATTGATGATGTGAGAAGCACCTCCACACCCCTGCAAAGCTAAATTCAAGATTTGGAGGTTTTGTAGCCTTTAGGGTGGATTAAGGGCTAAGTGTAGAGTTGCAAGTTTGTACCAAAGTGAATTTGGTAGAAAGATTTATGTTGGTAGTTGGGGTTGGCAAAGAAAAACCAGGGGATCCTAAGTAAAGAAAGGGGCTCCTAGGGCTAGTAGCCTTTTTTTTTAAGGTCTAAGAGAGGGTTTGGTGAAAGCGACCTGCAGATGGAGCTAGGTGGACCCCTAATACCTTTAATGGGATGGATTGATGATGTGAGAAGCACCTCCACACCCCTACAAAGCTAAATTCAAGATTTAGAGGTTTTGTACCCTTTAGGGTGGATTAAGGGCTAAGTGTAGAGTTGCAAGTTTGTACCAAAGTGGATTTGGTAGAAAGATTTATGTTGGTAGTTGGGGTTGGCAAAGCAAAACCAGGGGATCCTAAGTAAAGAAAGGTCCTATAGGTTGAAGTGGTGGAGAGAGACACCATAGAAGTCTTCTAACCAAACTTAGAGCATGAAACTGTGATTGTTTCATCCAACTCCCTATCAGATTGGTATCAAAGCAGTAAAAGATTTGGCAAAGAATAATATATGTCAGAGATTGAGTCTAGTGGTTCTACTGACATGGTGACAAATGCAGAATTGGCCAAGAAGGTCGAAGAACAAGAGGAAGACAATAGGCTATTGAGGGAAAGAATAGACCAACTTGAGCAAGCAGTGAGTAATGTGCCGTTAGAAGGAAGGGTACCAAAGAAAGAAGAGGTTGCAAAGGAAGACAAGATCCCTGAACCTGACCCTGTTTTGCAAGAAGAGCCTTTCTTGAAGGCATTGAAGGCTTTGAGTGGAAAATCACTTGAAGGTATACCACTATTTAGTGGGAAAATGGAAGCTGATCTAGTCATGAATTGGATAGAGGGAATGGAAAACCATTTTGAATGTGATGGAGTCACTGAAGCACAGAAGGTGAAGGTGGAAAAGTCAAGATTAAGAGGTTCTACCTTGACATGGTGGAAATTCATTCAGACAGAGAGGGAAAAGGAAGGCAAGGAGCCTATTTCTACTTCAAAGGGAATGGTTACCAAAGTGAAAGAAGCATACATGCCAGATGATTATGAGATTCAGTTGCATAAGAAGAGACAGAGCTTGAGACAAAGAGACCAAGATGTGAACTCTTATACTGAGGAGTTTCAAAAACTTTGCATGAGGTCTAATGTTACAGAGGATGAAATTCTTAAGGTGGCTAGGTACCTTAATGGCTTGAAGTGGAACATTCAAGAGGAGATGACTCTTCTAAGTCCCAAAATAGTGCACCAATGCTATCAATTAGCTATAAAGATTGAAGAGAGGAGTAAGAGGAAACAAGATCAGGCTTCTAAGAATAGAGGTAAAGGCAGAGATCAAAGAGGACATAGAGGTGGATACCAAGGTAGAGGGACTGAACAAAGAAGTCAGGGAGAGTCTAAACTCATAGAGCATGGAAGTGAAACAAATTCTAGAGGAGGCTATGGAAGAGGCAGAGGATCTCAAGGAGGTTCTAACAGAGGAAGAGGAGCAGGCAGAAGTAACTCATACTTTGCTAGTATGAAGTGTTACAACTGTGGTCAAGTAGGTCATCCAACTTATAGGTGCCCGAAGAAAGAATCTTCTTCAAATACAGAAAAGAGAGTAGCATATACTCAAGAAGACACTATGAGTGTCAATTCACCAAAGGTTAGTCACATTGAGTCAGAAATGGGGGAGAACTTGATGTTTAGCAGGGTTCTAATCAGACAACCAATCAAAGCAGAGCCAAAGCAAAGGAGAGCCTTATTCAGGGTAAGATGCAAAATATTTGGAAAGGTGTGCAAGGTTATAGTGGATTCAGATTCTACTGATAACATAATCTCTAAGGGGGCAGTGAGGAAGTTGAAGTTGGAGAAAGTACCCCACACTAACCCTTACAAGGTGACATGGTTAAACAAAGGGCAGAGTATTCTTGTAAATGAGTAGACAATGGTGGAGTTCTCCATTGGAGGATACAAGGACAAGTTTATTTTTGATGTGTTTCCCATGGATGCATGCCATCTTCTATTGGGCAGACCATGGCAGTATGACAAAGGAGCCATCTATGATGGAAAGGAGAACACCATCTCATTCAAGAAGGATGGAAGGATATTCAAACTGCAGTCACTGTTAGATGAAGAAGGACAGTCAAAGACCCCTAGTGTCTTGTTAAGTAGTGGCAAGGAGTTTATCAACACTCTACAACAAGGAGGGGAAGGATATGTGGTCATGGTGCAATCTAAGAAGGAAGATAAGACTAAGAAAATAGTCATACCAGGAGCAGTCTAGAAGTTACTTGAGAAGTACAAGGACATAGTCAGTGATGGAACACCAGCAACCTTACCTCCAAAGAGATCCACCAGTCATCAAATTGACTTCATACTAGGGGCTTCATGCCAAACAAGGAAACATACAAGCTTACACCAGATTAGAACCTAGAAGTAGCTAGAAAAGTGTAGGAGTTATTAGACCAAGGACTAATTAGGAAGAGCATCAGACCATGTGCAGTACCAGTGGTCTTTGCAACCAAGAAAGGTGGTAAGTGGAGGTTATGCACTGATTCTAGGGCTATAAATAGAATTACAATCAAATATAGGTTCCCTATTCCTAGGATCGAGGATTTGATGGATTGTCTTGGAGGAGCTCAGTATTTCACCAAGTTGGATCTCAAGAGTGGATACCACTAGATTAGAATCAAAGAGGGGGATGAATGGAAGATAACTTTTAAGACAATTGATGGGTTGTATGAGTGGAGAGTGATGCCATTTGGCCTCTCAAATGCCCCTAGCACATTCATGAGGCTCATGAATGAAGTGCTTAAGGATTTCACAGGTATATTTGTGGTGGTATATCTAGATGATATACTCATCTTTAGCAAGATAGTAGAAGAACATCTAAAGCATGTGGAGTTGGTTCTTAAAATATTGCAGGAGGAGAGGTTAGCCATCAACCTAGAAAAGTGTGAGTTCTTCAAACAAGAGCTTGTGTATTTGGGGTTTGTAGTATCCCAAGGATCATTGAAGATGGACCCAAGCAAGGTGGAAGCTATCCTAAATTGGCCTACACCAACCACTAGGACAAAGGTAAGGAGTTTTCATGGGTTAGCTCAGTTTTATAGGAAGTTTATAAGGAACTTTAGTGGCATATGTGCACCAGTACTTGACACAATCAAAGGTGGCCTAAAAACTAAGTTCAAATGGACTCTTGAAGTAGAGAAGGGTTTTGAGAAACTGAAACAAGAAGTAGCAACTCAACCCATCCTTTTGTTACCTAGCTTTGATAAGTTATTCACTGTGGAATGTGATGCTAGTGGAATTGCAGTAGGAGGAGTGCTAAGCCAAGAAGGCAGGCCTATAGCTTTCTTTAGTGAAAAGATCAATGAAGCTAAGACAAATTATTCTACCTATGACCTAGAACTGTATGCTTTAGTGCAGTCACTTAGAAAGTGGAGGCATTATCTCCTACCTAAAGAGTTTTTAGTGTTTACTGATAACCAGGCACTTAGCTACATCAACACACAAGAGAAGTTGAGCAATAGACACTTGAAATGGATGGAATACCTCCAAGCCTTCACTTTTACCATCAAGCACAAGAAGGGGCAGTTGAACAAGGTGGCAGATGCACTAAGTAGGAGGTTGCTGACAGTGCAAGAGATACAGATAAAGAGCATTGGAATAGATAGTTTCAAGGATCTCTATGGTGAAGATGAAGACTTCTTAGAGGAATATAAGGTATGTTCTGATTTTGAGAATCACTTTCATAGTCAATTCTTAGAGTATACATTGCAGAGTTGACTTTTGTTCAAAGGAAATCAGTTATGTGTTTCGAAAGGTTCAATGAGAGAGAATCTTATCCAGGAGAAGCACAATGGTAGTCTTAGTGGTCATTTTGGTATCAACAAAACAATGGAACTAATGCAGAGGTTCTATTACTGGCCCAAGTTGCCAAGGGATGTCAATAGGTATGTGGAGCAGTGTGTAGTTTGTATGAAAGCCAAGGGAGGAGCTAGCAATGCAGGTTTGTATCAACCTCTACCCATTCCCAATAGACCATGGGAATGTATTATCATGGACTTTGTGGTAGGACTCCCTAAGACTAAGACATGGTTTGATAGTGTCTATGTGGTGGTAGATAGGTTCAGTAAGATGAGTCACTTTATTCCTTGCAAGACCACCCATGATGCTAGCTATATTGCTCAACTCTTCTTCAATGAGATTGTAAGGATCCATGGATTGCCAGTGAGCATTGTATCAGACAGGGATGTGAAGTTTATGAGTCATTTTTGGAAAACTCTATGGAGCAGATTAGGTACTAATTTGTCTTTTGGATCAGCCTACCATCCTTAGACCGATGGACAAACTGAGGTGGTTAATAGGGTGTTAGGTAACCTTCTAAGATGCCTAACCAAGGAGTATGAACAGACATGGGACTTGGTCATATCAAAGGTTGAATATTCCTACAATGACAGTGTGAACCGGACCACAAGCAGAAGTCCTTTTGAAATAGTGTATGGAATGCACCCAAGAGGTGTGTGTGAACTTAGAGATTTAGGATCTATGGAGCATAGGAGTGGCCATGCTGAAGATTTCTCTCAGACCATGAAGGAGATTCAAGAGTAAGTGAAGAAGACAATTACAGAGGCTACTCACAAGCTGAAAGCTAAGGTGGATATTTCTAGGAAAGATATACAATTTGCAGTAGGAGACTATGTCATGGTCCATCTTAACAAATCTAGGTTGTAGAAAGGAACATCAACCAAGTTGTAGATGAAGAGAGTGGGACCATGTAAGGTGTTAGCCAAGTATGGAAAGAATGCTCACAAGGTGGAGCTACCTGTAGACTTAGGCATTTCACCAGTGTTTAATGTGGCTGATTTGATCAGGTATAAAGGACCAGTCACTGATTTGGATCAGAAAAGTGAGGATGTCTTGAAGGATGTAAGTAACATAGCCTTCCCTCCTAAAGACAAGCTGCAAGCAGAGAGAATCTTAGAATCAAGGATGAAGAAGTCTACCTGGCATAAGGTATATATGGAACATCTCATCAAATGGAAGGACAAACCAGAATCTGAGGCTACATGGGTGGATGAAGCTTAGTTCAAGAAGCGGGGTGTTGATTTATCTTTGATCTCTCCCCACAATCCTTAGTGTTTGGCTGAGGGGGAGAATGGTGTAGGAGCACCCATAGGTTATCTTAGGATTGTCTAGGACTGTCTTGTCTAGGACAACTAGGCAATAAAATTTAGTTCATTTTGATGTAAGCCTTAATGGAATTTTGGATTGGATGTTGATCATCTGATGAAGGTCATGTTGACCAATGATTAGGTCTATGGTTTTTGCTAGTAAGGTTTTGACCTTTTAGGATTTTTAGGAAGTTGCTTTTCAATTTTTGAAAATAATGCTCAATTAGAGTTTCAAGTGGCCAAGAAGAGCCCATGGGAGCGTAAATGATTAAGGGACCTTATTTATGGAATTCCTTGGCATTGGGGAAGGGTTGGAAAAATTTGTATTGCTTTGAAGTTTTGTGAATTCAAGGGAAAACAGTGTTTTGTGTGTTATTTTCTAATTTTTGCATTGAAGTTAGGTTTTAATGGCTTAATCATGGCACTGTAACTTATGCAGGATGTAGTGTAGTAGTTTTTCAAGTATTGTGTGCCAATAGTTAGTTCCTTTATTCAATTTCAAGCACTGTTTGTAAATAATTTTGATTCCACACTGTTGCTGGTCTGAACCAGGCAGTTTTGAGAAAATGGAGTGTTAGTACACTTTCCCACCGTACAAATTGTACAACCATTTGGGAACATTGACTAGACTCCATGGTTGTATATATTGTAGAGTTTAGGGATTTAGAAAAGATAGGAGCTATGGTAGAAGTCTTGCCCTAGGCAAGCCAGGAAGAGTTCGACTAGGGAAGACAGAAAGTGCAGAGCACTTGAGTTGCAGGGGTGTCTATTTCCAGAAAAATCATAGGGTGGAGAGGGTAGGTAAGTTTCTTGCCTAGATACAGCATGAAAAAGGAAGCTCCATCAATTCAATTGATGTGAGAAGAATTTAACAGTTTGAAAGAAGCCAAGAAAGGGCTAAAAAAGACCTAATTTTACCCATTTTCAAATTAGGGTGTTGTATGGACAGTGAAGACCTAAGACCTCAAAAATATTTGAGAGGTGGGAAAATGAACTAGGAATCCCAAGAAAAGATTGGGATGTTCTTTAGAAAGATTTGAGAACTAAACTATTTTCTTAGAGAAAGAGGCCTAATTGGGGCTCCTAGGGCTAATAGCCTTTTTCTTTTAGGTCTAAGAGAGGGTTTGGTGAAAGCGACCTATAGATGGAGCTAGGTGGACCCCTAATACCTTTAATGGGATGGATTGATGATGTGAGAAGCACCTCCATGCCCCTACAAAGCTAAATTCAAGATTTGGAGGTTTTGTAGCCTTTAGGGTGGATTAAGGGCTAAGTGTAGAGTTGCAAGTTTGTACCAAAGTGGATTTGGTAGAAAGATTTGTGTTGGTAGTTGGGGTTGGCAAAGCAAAACTAGGGGATCCTAAGTAAAGAAAGGTCCTATAGGTTGAAGTGGTGGAGAGAGACACCATAGAAGTCTTCTAACCAGACTTAGAGGATGAAACTGTGATTGTTCATCCAACTCCCTATCATGGGGGAGGAAAACTATGCAAGACCAATGCCTTCCTTGGCCTACAAAGTCATATGTAGTGCATTTTATGATGATAGAATGAAAAATATCTTGGGGGTCTTCTGAATAGATTATCACCTTGTGATAACCCGCCCTACACAAGCCTACTATGCAACTCTACCTATAAATCCATTTGAAAACACAATACCTTCATTATTTTCATGCAAGCATTTACAACACTCCTTGAATGAAAAGCAAATAGATAAACAGTTCAAACAAAAAATGTGTTTGAAGAACCTAAAATAATCCTACTATTAGGATTCAAAAGACATTATATTTAAGAGTTGGAGACAACTGCATACTAGTGTATATTCATATATGCCACAGCTAAAAGACATAGAGGAACTGTCAACTAATGACTAATAAACATAGACCTTCACCTTTTAGTAATACACCTTATGTACATAGAATCCACCTTACCAATACACAAATATCTGCAAGAGATAACTAACCTCAGAGTTCCCTAAAAAACACAAAACTTTCCTTTATAGTTTAGGCATAACTCAAAAACAACTAGCCACAAACCTTAACACCACTAGGGTTCACCCATAGTTACAAAATATATGCACTACTTAGAAAAATCTGACCAAATCTGAAGAAGGTGACCACCATCAATTTTGTAGACACCAACATTAAGCAACCACGCCACAGAGCACACAAACTATGAAGGAAATCCCTGTCGATCTATAGCAAATCACAAAAAAGGATGAAGCTTTGATAAAAGGGAGGTCAACATCACATGAGGAATTGGAAACACTCCATCTTAATAGAAGTTGATTGAAATAGCATTAAAGAACATTCCCGACCATTCAAAGAATCAAATATGGTCACCAAGAGAGTCACTACAGTATTAATCGCACCATGTTGAAATATGCCAAACATGAGGATGATTGGGCCATTGGGCCTGAAAGGAATGCCTTCCCATGAATTAAATGGTTCATGGGCCCGAAAACAACACTGTTGTGGGACATCGAGCTTCAACGTTTCATCATACCTCATACACTTCATACACTAGGTGTCAATAATGACATCAACATCGAGCTTCAAAAATTGAACATGAGGCTCATCACTTACCATTGGGCTAAGGAAAAGCATAGGAGGGAAGAACAAAAATTGAAATCTGAAAGCTCATCGGAGATCTGGGGTCAAGCTTACCATTTTCCACTTATCGCTAAGTGGTAAGAGGTAAGACAAGATCGTGAAACACAAAAGTTAAAAAAGGACTTGGATGGAAACCTAAGGCCTTAAGAAGGAAGAAGAATTGCAAGAAGAAGGCGAGAGGAAGAAAGAGAGTTTTGGGTGTCGGGTATCGGGAGGATGCCTTATGCCATACCATAATAAAGGTAAGGGGTAAAGGGGATGGTCGATCCGCCTAATCCCTGAAAGATCGACACTTAGTCAATTTTTTACTTTCAAAGGAGAGGATCGGGAGTTGGGGGGAGGCTTACCTCTTACCATAACAAAGGTAAGAGGTAATGGGTAAGGCTGATACCCGATACCTAAAAGGGAGAAAATTAGTTACCTTTCAAAGGGCATATTGAGGGTTGAAGGTTGAAGAGAATGACTACCTCTTTCCTTAAGAAAGGTAAGAGGTAAGGGGTAAGGTCGAAGCCCGATCCTCAAAAAATTGACACTTAGTCAATTTTGAAGAGATTGATGGGGAAGAGAAAAGGAAGGAAAGAAAGAGGTAAAGGGTACAGGTTAAGCCCAATGGGAAAAACCCAGAATATCAAGGCAGAAAATGGAGAGAAGGGGAGAAGAAGGGGATCAAGGGTGATAGAAGATGGATGCAATGAAGCAGTGAAGCAAAAGCACAGAAGCTCGAAACCACAAAACTTAGCCACTTTTTGGATCTAAAAATGGATCTTCAAATAAGGGAATTTTGTAACTTATAGAAGATATTGAGCATGATGCACCATTAAGATCTCCTAGATTGGTTATAACTAATGGGCATCATAAGGGGGTGGCACAAGCTACAAATAGTGCCATCAGTGGCTCTAGTTGGGGATGCATGCTTCAATGAAGGATGAAAAGATTTCAGATCTCTTTGGAAGCAGGCCAGGTGCCAAAAAACCATTGGGCTCAAAAAATTCTCAATCCTCAAACCTCATTTGATGGACCCAGGTCACCAAATGGAAAAGAGATCCAATGCTTGCCTCTGTCAAACACCAACCTGTCAAAAGAGTTGATCTCCCTTAACCCAATTTTTTTTTCTGTCACACCATAGTAGCAAGGTTAGCCTCTTTCTTGCAAGCACAAACACATGGTTACCTTTGAGCAAGTGAATATTTTCTACATGTTGTATCATGTTGTTACATGGTAACCACACCACATAGGCCACCTCAATACCACATGTATTTTTTTATTTTGTATGAGGTGGCAGAAATTGAGAACTTTGATCAACACCATATGAAACTGTCGACCAAGGATACTAGTATCGACCGACCACGCTTGATCCATGATGAATCGAAACATAACATAGCCACTAATACTCAATCTTCAAACAAGATCATTCAAATTAAAGATAAACTAAACATTTATTGAAATGAAACATTCTAAATATAAAAACATTGAAATGTTTATTATACTCCTTTTGAAACTTATCCTATTTTGGAATTGGTGTCATGTTGATGTGGAACAATGACCCTTTCCCAATCCCATGATCAGTGGCCTTGTTTCAATTGATTCTATTGAAGAGAATCAATGAAACTGTTGTGATAAATGGATGAAAACATGATTTATGCTAAATTGAACATGATGCAAGATAAATTAACATGATTTTATGCTAAAATTGATCTAAATATGCAATTGCTAAGCTAATTCTAAGCTAAGAGATTCAAACCCTAATTTATAAACAAGCTAAGATGGATGCATGGAAGTCATTAATGAAAGATTAAGGCTAATATGCAACTAAAAATGAACTAAAATATGCTAAATGTGAGTAAAGTATGAGTGTGAGTGTGAGTGAATTCAACAACATAAGTTTGTAATTGAAAGATGGATCCATTTGTCTCCAAATAGTGTTCTATTTATAGGAAAGCAAATAAGAAATGGAAGGTTGAGATTGAAAAAGCTAATCAATGGTCAAGGATGGAGGAAATAGGAGGCATGGATCATGGATTCTCATCAATGGGTGAGAATGCAAGATGAGACTTAATCAAGGGTTCTCATTCCTTCCAAACAAGCACACATTTGACTTGTACAAGAGGTCAAAAGTTAACTTGCACAAGAAGTTTGGAGTTAACTTGCATATGAAGCTAAGTAAGTTTGTTGAGAAAAAAGAATATTCCCCTTTTTCAAATGATTAAGGAGAGAGAATATTCGTTGGAATATTCTCATGGGTGAGGAAAAAGGTTATTTAGTTAATTAAAACTAAATTAAATTATGCAAAAGGGGAATATTCTAAAAGAATATTCCCTTGCAAGTGGGAGGAATTGGATTAATTTGATAATTGCTAATTAAACAAATTTTAGCCATGCAATTAGGGGATTAGAAGAATTAAAGTGATATTCATTAAATTAAATGATTTAATGAATGGGGAAAGATGAAATGTCATTTAATTAAACAACTTAGGGTTATTTAATTAAATAAGAGGACTTAGGGAATTAAATTAAATACTTTGATTTATTTAATTAAATGAGATGAAATGTTAGCGTGAAAGGGGGTGAATTAACTTGATTTGATGAATTAGGTTAATAGATGAAAATGGTGCAATTAATTAAATAGCTAAGCTAATTTAATTAATTAAGCGAAAGGAGGGTGGATTTCAAGAGGAAATGATGTTAGTATACTTGATTTGAGTGTATGATATAACTTAGGACATTTTTCACTGTCTACATTTTTCCCCTCTTTGAAGCAAGGTACCTGCTGCTTTGATTCAAAGACTCATACTTTTCAGATTAAAAACTGCTGCTTAAATCAAAAAATAATTCATTTATTTTTTTGATATTTTAGATGCCCCACTACTGAAGGATTAAGTTGATTCCCTGCCCCCTTGAGAAATTGGACGAAAATTTTGAATTTTGGGTTGATTTCTCGATAAAGGTGAAAAGCTACCCCAGGGGTCTAGAAAGGCTCCGGGAGGCAAGAAATGTGCCAAAAATGCAAAATAATGTTTTGATTCAAAAAATTAGTGAGAATGATGACAAATCCTAGCTTGAAGGTGAAATTAGGGCGAAAAACCCTAATTTTCTAGCATAAATAAGCCAAGAAGGGTGACTTTCAATTCATTTGTGCATTCACACCTTAGAGAATTCTTGTTGTTTTGGGCTTTGACCCTCTGACAAAATGGCACAACGAGAGCTCCACCGACACATTTTCGATCAAGTGCGAAAGTACCATAGGCTTCTAGGCATAGGACCATCGATATGTGATTGAAAACCTGATTTGAAATTTGACTTTTTGATGCATTTATTGCTCTTTGAAATTTAAACTTTGGCATCATTGCTATATAGCGATGCCCATTTGAGAATTGGTGACGCTGAAATGATTTTTAGCGATGCATATGTTTATGGTGACATAGTTTTCAATTTAGAATTAGGGTTTCCAATTTTAAATTATGAAACATATGTATATAGCAACACACTTTTCAATTTGGAAATTAGGGTTAGGGTTTCCAAAGTTTAAATCACAACGCATATGTTTTTGGCGAAGTGATTTGCAATTTGCAATTTGAATGCCTTCAGACATCACAATTTGGAATTTGAAGTATAGTGATCCGGTGGACATTTTTTAGTGGAAATTGAAGTGTCTCATTTTTCTCCAGAATCTGCACCATCAGAAAGATCTCAGTGTCCTGGTTCCAACGCAACTCGAACGGAGCGAAAAGGAGTCCGTTTGCACGAGTTATGGCCGGTCAAACCTTCGGTCAAACTAGGATCAGGGGCATCCAGGAAGCGGAAAAAATGATTGTTTCGGAAATCAACAAAAGCAGCGTCATCGCGAAGACCTCGTCGAGACGATTCCGGCAACGTTCGTTTCGTCGAAATCCGACGTCGGAGGCTCAACTTATTGTCAGTCAAAGATCTTGCTATGAATGGTTGACTTTGACCGTACGGATGCTGACGTCAGCATTCCGTACTGTACGGACGGGGTGAAATGGTCGAACCAAATCCTGACACGTGGCTTCCACGTTTATACATTGTACCTTACCATCGGGAATTGACGTGTCCTTTCCGACGCCACGCCGACATCGGGTCAGCGCCCTAGTCATCGCCCACGCCTTTGTCAGCCGCACACCAACAGACGGTCACCAGAGTCAGCATAGACGCAAGGCATGCGTCACACCCAGTTGGCATATGAGTCGGCGTCCACATCGGCATCCCGTCGCAGACATGTCAACGACACATCAGCGTTGTCGGCGAATTAAATCTCGCCACGTGGCACCCTCCTGGTGCGGCACGTGGCCTCTCCTACCTTCGTCGGTGTTTGTTGAATTTGTTAACAAAAATCAGTTTGGCCCGCGTGGGGCTCGACCTCCACACCTCTCATTCGCGAGTTTTACGGATGACCACTCCGCCAAAGTTTCGGCCGTTACCTATATTTGGTGGCCGCGCGTTTTGTTATCTGTCGGCCGAAAATTGGCTAATAAAGCCAGCGGCCGGGGTTGAACCCCCGACCGCCGGCCTAATAAAATATATAGCCACCGGTGCACCAACAAACGCGGCTTAATATAATATGGAGCGTTGTGCATTTTGATAATATTTCAAATACCGAATGCCTTATTTTTAAAACAAATTCCTAATTTAAAATAAACAAACAAACTATAATCCCTTTTAAAAGGATTAAAATCAAAACCTCCCAAACAATAAGCCCGGGAGTAAATAATTAAAAGGGGCTTAAATTGATTTAATCTAGATTTTTATGTAAAATTGGGAGATGTAATTGTTTTTTTAGGGAGATATGGAGGATTCTCAAAAATATGATTTGTAATTTGGAGAGATAAGGAGAATATTTTCAAATCAATTGGTTGAGAGCCAAATTGAGCAAATTCTTTGTATAAAAAAGGGGTGTAAGGTGAGAGAGGAATTCAAGTTTTTTTTAGGTGATGAAGTCCTAATGCTGAGGTGACGGAAGAGGGGTCTTGTTGAAGAGTTTTCAAATCATTCTTGCATGTCAGAGCGCTGTTATGCTGCCGAAGTGCTTGGAGAATGATTTTGGTGCTTTGTAACTGATTTTTGGAGTTAATCGGATCGGTCTCTCTATTGGAGTGGACCCGGAGACGTAGTCACTTTCGTGACGAACTCCGTTATCAATCGTTGTTTGCACTTCTCTTCTTCTCTCTCTTTCTTTCTCTCATTTCATTCCTTTCTGTTATAATCACCTTGTTATTACTTTCATTCTGTTATTTCCTTAAGTTAATTTCAATTTAATTAACTTGAAATAATCATTGTAAAAGCATTGTAAAAGTTAAGCATTTAAATACTGCAATCTAGTCTAGATCCTATACAGATCAAGTTGGTATCAGAGCTTTAGGGTGACTATTATTGCAGTTATTTGTTTTTGAATGCTAACAAGATCCAGGATTCAGAAGGGTGAAGGCAAGCTCGAAGACTTTAATCCTGAGATCGGGAAGCGAAGATCATTTCCAAAGATGTCAGTTTCTGGAATGGAGGTTCCTGAAGAGATCAATGAGCAGGAATTTCGAAGAGCATTCCTCAAGATGAAGGCAAAGGTGGACATTCTTTTTCAGGAGAGACAAGAACGGAAGGAACGTGAAGAAGGTTCGTCAAAGCAAGAAGATCGCAAAGACAAGAAAGAGGAACAACATAGAGATGGTGGCAAGAAACAAGATCATCCATTTTCTTCTTCTCCTCCCTCTTCTCCTTCTCCTTCTTCTCCATCTTCTTCTCATTCTATTTCTTCTAATCCTTTCAAGAGTGGGTATAAGCCTAAAATAAAACTGGATGTAAAATTTGATTTGCCTAAATATTGTGGTGAACTTAATGCTGAAAAATTGGATGATTGGATTCAGCAAATAGAGGTCTACTGTAGAGTCCAGAATCTAATAGATGATGTTGATAGGATCCAATTAGCTACTCTTCGTTTAGGAGGTACAGCCTTAACCTGGTGGGAGAGTAAGTCTAAGGCAGAAGTTTCACAACATGGTAGAGTTGGTTTAACTTGGGCAGAATTTATTAATGCTCTTAAAAAGCAGTTTTATCCCCTAGGACATATGCAGCAGTTAGTGATGGACTGGCAAATGTTTAGGCAAGGGAAAGGTCAAACTGTCCAAGAGTACACCCATGAATTTAGGAAGAAGGCTATTGCTTTGAATGTTCCGTTGTATACCCAAGACACGTTGTTGAAGTACATAGGAGGTTTGCATTCCTACCTTAGGCATTCCATTTTGGTTTTGAACCCTTGCAATTTGGATGAAGTGTCTGTTCAAGCAACACACTTAGAGTCAAGGGGTAAAGGATCTTTTATTGATAATGATGTAAAGAAATCTTCTAAGAATGCAGAGATAGGGAAAGAAAAGAAGGCAGCTACAGTCAAGAAGGATGAGAAACTTTCTTGCACTCATTGTGATAAGGAAGGTCATGATGAAAATCACTGCTGGAAGTTGCATCCAGAACTGAGGCCTAAGTGGGCTCAAAGACGTAATCAGAAACAGAAGGGTAAGGACAAATCCATGAATGTTGTTATGGATCTTGGTTCAGATTCAGATGATGAGACTAAGATAACAGCAATGGGTCTTAAAGGTAAAGCTTCTATTTCTGGAGTTTCTGTTGCAAGTTGTGCTTCTTCTTCCATAGTTAATGATTTCTCTGAAGATGCAAAAAGGAATGAGTTGTTTCATTTAAGGGTTATGGCTAAGAACAGTAAAATCAATGCACTCATAGATAGTGGTTCACAAGTTAATCTGATTTCAGAAAGTGTTGTAAAGAACTTGGGAATAAAAACTACACCACATAAGAAACCTTATCCACTAGGTTGGATTTGTGAAAATGATAAGCTGCAAGTAACGAAACAATGCATCTTAAGGTTCACAATTACTAGTAAATTTGTGGATGAAGCTCAGTTTGATGTAGTTCCACTGGATATCTGTGGGATAGTTCTTGGTAGCCCTTACTTATATGACAGAAAAGCAATCTTCTACAGGCAACAAAATCATTATCATTTGTTTAAAGATGGCATTCAGTACATTGTACATTCTCACAGGATTAAGACTGATCAATCTTTTGCAAACACAGGGCAGTTAAAGAGGGTATTTAATGCAAGTAAAGAGTTAACTCTTATGTCTGTCAGTACAGGTGGTTCGAAACATGAACTTGGAGTAGCTAACCAGGGTCAGATGTTGCAGGATGCACTTGCAGTACAGCATGAGAAAAGGATGCTTGAAAGCATTGATGGATCCTTGGGTAAAAATTTTCCTGTTGTAAAGGATCGAATGGTTGTTGACTTAATTTATTTCATTTCTGCATTGATGATCAGCTTCATGCTAGTCAATTTTTGTTGGTTAGTGGCTACGACATTGGATGTAGATGTTTATGGAAGTGATAACATAATGTTTATGTTCAACAACATTGTTGCAGTCTTTATTGTGCTTGTGAGCCAGGTTTTCAGATGTACAGAGGATACAGGACAAGTGGGGAGGCCAAGTCCTCACTTATTGTCAGAGTAAATGCCACTTTTGGAGGTCCAAAAGGTCTTCGGGGAGGCCTGATCCGGTGGACATTTTTAGTGGAAATTGAAGTGTCTCATTTTTCTCCGAATCTGCACCATCAGAAAGATCTCAGTGTCCTGGTTCCAACGCAACTCGAACGGAGCGAAAAGGAGTCCGTTTGCACGAGTTATGGCCGGTCAAACCTTCGGTCAAACTAGGATCAGGGGCATCCAGGAAGCGGAAAAAATGATTATTTCGGAAATCAACAAAAGCAGCGTCATCGCGAAGACCTCGTCGAGATGATTCCGGCAACGTTCGTTTCGTCGAAATCCGACGTCGGAGGCTCAACTTATTGTCAGTCAAAGATCTTGCTATGAATGGTTGACTTTGACCGTACGGATGCTGACGTCAGCATTCCGTACTGTACAGACGGGGTGAAATGGTCTAACCAAATCCTGACACGTGGCTTCCACGTCGATATTGTACGGACCAATCAGAATTGGACACGTGTCCTTTCCGTACGCCACGTCGACAGTCTGGTCAGCGTCCTAGTCATCGTCCACGGCCTTGTCAGCGCACAGTCAACAGTACGGTCAGCTCAGAGTCAGCATTATACGTGGCAGACACGTCAGCACCCAGTTGGCATATGAGTCAGCGTCCACATCGGCATCCCGTTAGCAGACATGTCAACGACACATCAGCGTTGTCGGCGAATTAAATCTCGCCACGTGGCACCCTCCTGGTGCGGCACGTGGCCTCTCCTACCTTCGTCGGTGTTTGTTGAATTTGTTAACAAAAAATCAGTTTGGCCCGAGTGGGGCTCGACCTCCACACCTCTCATTCGCGAGTTTTACGGATGACCACTCCGCCAAAGTTTCGGCTGTTACCTATATTTGGTGGCCGTTGCGTTTTGTTATCTGTCGGCCGAAAATTGGCTAAATAAAGCCAGCGGCCGGGGTTGAACCCCCGACCGCCGGCCTAATAAAATATATAGCCACCGGTGCACCAACAAACGCGGCTTAATATAATATGGAGCGTTGTGCATTTTGATAATATTTCAAATACCGAATGCCTTATTTTTAAAACAAATTCCTAATTTAAAATAAACAAACAAACTATAATCCCTTTTAAAAGGATTAAAATCAAAACCTCCCAAACAATAAGCCCGGGAGTAAATAATTAAAAGGGGCTTAAATTGATTTAATCTAGATTTTTATGTAAAATTGGGAGATGTAATTGTTTTTTTAGGGAGATATGGAGGATTCTCAAAAATATGATTTGTAATTTGGAGAGATAAGGAGAATATTTTCAAATCAATTGGTTGAGAGCCAAATTGAGCAAATTCTTTGTATAAAAAAGGGGTGTAAGGTGAGAGAGGAATTCAAGTTTTTTTTAGGTGATGAAGTCCTAATGCTGAGGTGACGGAAGAGGGGTCTTGTTGAAGAGTTTTCAAATCATTCTTGCATGTCAGAGCGCTGTTATGCTGCCGAAGTGCTTGGAGAATGATTGTGGTGCTTTGTAACTGATTTTTGGAGTTAATCGGATCGGTCTCTCTATTGGAGTGGACCCGGAGACGTAGTCACTTTCGTGACGAACTCCGTTATCAATCGTTGTTTGCACTTCTCTTCTTCTCTCTCTTTCTTTCTCTCATTTCATTCCTTTCTGTTATAATCACCTTGTTATTACTTTCATTCTGTTATTTCCTTAAGTTAATTTCAATTTAATTAACTTGAAATAATCATTGTAAAAGCATTGTAAAAGTTAAGCATTTAAATACTGCAATCTAGTCTAGATCCTATACAGATCATATAGTGACGCTATTGTGATTTTTGAGCTGAAAATTCCAAACCAAGTCAATTTTTTTCAAATTTTGACATCGTGTGCTTCATGAGTGCAGGAGGTCATTCCACCATTGATGTCATATGAGCATTGACCATATTTTTGGAGAGACTGGGTGATTTATCCAAGTTGCGCCAAGAGCACCTGGGAGAGATCAGCTTCTGGTACATTGCATATGCACCCATCATTTGGACACATATAGCTATGATGATCGCGCTACGCGAGCGATGGAATAGTGAGACTTCATTGTTCCACCTTCTAACAAGTGAGGTGACAGTCGCATTAAAGGACATACGGAAGATTCTACATTTGTTGATTCATGACAAGTAGGTGATTTACGATGTCGATGCCAGATATGATGCTTGTCACAAGGTGATAGAAATTGAGGCCATCACTCCAGTTACTTCGTAGATTGGACTCAAGGCATACAGAGGTCACGTGCCCACTTTCAGGTTGATTATCGTAGCCATCATTTCTGGTTTGGTCGCTTCTAACCGACAGAGCAGGGGATTCATCCCAGGATGGGGCTTAGCATGGCACATGATGCTCTACAAGAAGACTCTTCACATTGAGGCCAGTGATGTTGGCCTCAATATATCATGACATACATAATTTCGTCTACTATGATGACAGAGCCATTGGTGCAAGGGTTACCTTGCTACATATTTGGGCTTGGGAGCATATTGTTGTGCTTCGACTAATCATATAGATGACTGATATTGAGCTTGATGATCCAGTGGTTTGGAGGTATAGAGGTTCCATTACTCTGTAGCATACAGGGCAACTTGGGCTTCCATACTGGCGTCAGGTACTAGATGATATGATAGTATTCATATGGTGACCCTGGCTATAGATACCAACATGGCACGATGATGTTCAACAGCTCCATTTTGCTTGACAAACCCAATACATGCAAGGTCGGGAGTACACCATCATAGAGCAATACCTGCTAGACAAAGTGGCTTGACAGTTCGGTGAGCAGTAGGACAGGCCTGATGATTCCTATAGAGCTATTTTTGCAAGATCATCTCGAGAGGTTCCCACATGGGGACCTATTATTCCAGCTCTTGAGGTGGTCGAGGGTTTTCGATAGTTGGTGGCACGACCATGGGCTTATGATTAGGGTCAGGCAGACACATAGATGATGTCTGCATATGATGCCTGGTTCACACCTTCACAAAGGTTGAAAAATCCAGTAGGTGCTCCTCCATGAGGGAGACCTAAAGGGAGGGGAGTAGGCAGGGGCAAAGGATAGGGTGGAAAAGATGGCCAAGATTAAAAAATTCCACCACCAATGAGATAGCAGCCTCTTGTTCAGCAGCAGTAGCTAGATTAGCCACTGCCACCGGATCCCAGAGATATACAAATTCAACGCAGAGAGAAGATAGAAGAAACGAGATGAATGACCATTGATTGTGATGATTTCTTCAAAAGATCCAACAAGTATATGATCTACTGAAACTTTATTAGAGATGGTGATGAGAAATGCATGATGAGGATGAATTAAGGATGATGATTTACTCAAATCTTGGGATTGGGATTTTTTGGCGTTCCTTATTGTTTGATATAACACATAGACATGATGCATCAAGATATTAAGGGATTGGTATTTTTTGTTGTTCCTTATTGTTTGATATAACACATAGACACGATGCATCAAGGTATTAATAACCAGGATGGTGTTGTGTCTAGTGTAGTGGAATTTGACTCTGCAAACAAATAGGATAGTTCTTGTTCACATCTTGACATACGGAAACCTTGTTGGAATGTAAGTTAGAAGCTTAGAATATATTAGACCAAAGCATACACAATAGTCAACAATGTCCTCCAAACAACTTCCCTACACACAACTAAGCAAGTATGCACCAAGATTATTTTACAAGAGTATCCATAAGCATAGCAAACCAAAGATAATGATCAATGCCCCATTTCTTTCTCTCTAAATCATTTTGATAGACATCATCGAGAGGTCCTTGGAATGGGTCAAACAAGATAAATCATAAGAGAAGATCAAAGACAAATAGTCAGTGTTATCTATATCTCTTGCTTGTTTAATTTAGTTGAGGTGATGTCTGATATTGATGTCCATTGCAAGAAGGATACATCCTAGGCCATGTTGATCAGATGGTTTGATGTAAGATGATGATGATAATGATAAGCCATTGATATAAATTTCATTGACGCATTTACCTATGATTTAGACTTTAGATTTTGACACTTAAGTTCGCACTTTACGACTTGCTACACTTACTTTCTATTTTTTTTTCCAAAGGTTGAAGATGGCAATCGATTTATTATGGGTGAAAGTATATTGCGGGTGAAAGCGAAATGGGATGGGTGATTTTGGATTTTTTTGGAATATTTCAAATTTTTTGGTATTTTGAAAATTTTTTGAGGTTGTTTTTGGTCTTTTTGAAAGTTTATGTGGATGTTTTTTTGATTTATTTGAGGCTGTTTAGGGTTTTCTCTAAGATTTTTGAGGTTATTTAGGTCTTTTGAATGTTTTCAATGTTTTTGGGATTTTTGATATTTGGATGTTTTTGGGGTTTTGTAAGAGTTACAACCAAGAACCTAACCTAAAAGACCTATCCTAGGGGCTTTGGGGGCTGATCAAAGATAAGCCTTGCCTATGTTATACATGTAGAGACCACGTAGTTCAACTAACTTGACTTATTAACAACAAGATATAAAAGTTGAAAGAAATGTTAGTTTATTATGATAGACTCCTAAAGGACTGACTTAGGGTGTCTCAGGGGCACATCAATGATGGCCTTGCCTACATTCAAGCTCAGAGACAAAGTAGTTTGACAATGGTACTATTTTTGGATTTTCAATGTTCGACCTTTTTAGGATTTTGATGTGTTTTGGATGTTTTTGATTTTGTCTTTACAATTTTTTGAATGTTTTTGGATTTTAGTTGTACATGATTTTGCAAATGTTTTTGGATTTTCATATGAACATTTAATGAATTTTTTTGGTATTTTCTTATGATATTTCCAATGACCTTAGGATATACAAGAACCCGATATGATCCATAACGAAGTGCCCCCAACCTGACACAGTAGACTACCTCAATACAGGTAGGACAAAATGACCTTTGAATATGCCAAGTAGTACTAAAGGGGATACGATACTTCACAATATCAAGCTATGATAGAGACACAGATGGGTGGTGGAATAAATAGGATGGATTATGTGTTGAATGGAGGGTGGTGCAAAGAATGGTAGGATAAAGAGCTAAAGAATAGATGGAGATGCTTTTATTTACACGAGGCACTTGTTTTCCAGGTTTTCACTAAGGTACCTACCCAAAGTGCCACTGAAGTGGTTTTCACTAGAGGATGATTTTTTTTCTTTACTTTTTTCAATCCTTTTTCTATTTGTTTTGGATTTTGATCATTTTTTTGATTTTTTTGTATTTTTAGATTTATACCCTTCAAGACTAGGCATAATTTTTTTTAAGATGCAAGCAATTAGTTGGCTCCTACAAGGGTTCACCTTCAGGCATTGACAATTGGTATGCTCCTGATCCATAGCTTGTTGTGATAATGAAGGGACCCAACCAATTAGGCTCAAACTTTCCTTTACTATCTTGATCTGGCAGATTCTGATGATTCTGTTTTAGGACAAGATCCCCTACCTAGAAAGACTGAAATTTGATCTTCTTGTATAACTCTATTTTAGTTAGTTTTGATATACTTGTAGCTGATTGAGGGCATTGAGATGACGCTCATCCAAAAATTCTAGCTCATTTAGTCGGGATAGTCTTTATTCTTCATCAATGATTAGGTTTTGTAGTGACACTTGTAATGATGGGAGCTCAACCTCAATAGGCATAATGTTTTCTGATCCATGGACCAAGGAGAAAGGGATTGCACCTATTGGTGTGTGCATACTTGTTCGATAGGCCCAAAAAGTGGGATTCAACTACAGATGCCAGTCACGGACAACTTCATTGACTATTTACTTTAGGATTTTTAGAATGGTCTTGTTTGTGGCCTTAGCTTGACTGTTGCCCTGGGGTAATACAGGGTAGAGAATCAGTGTTGGATGTTGAATCTTTGGCATAGCTCTTTCACATCCTGATTCTTAAAGGGTGTTTTGTTTTATGAGATTACGGTTTGAGGAACACCATAGTGACAGATGAGGTAATTCAAGATAAACTTGGCAATTTTCTTCCCCATTATGTAGGTCATAGGAATGACTTCGACCCACTTTGTAAAGTACTCAGTTGAATTTATGATAAACTTGTGGCCATTGGATGCGGTTGGAGTAGTTTTCCTATGAGGTCAAT
Source organism: Sequoia sempervirens (assembly GCA_007258455.2). NCBI lineage: Eukaryota > Viridiplantae > Streptophyta > Pinopsida > Cupressales > Cupressaceae > Sequoia > Sequoia sempervirens. The sequence goes on along the minus strand of VDFB02271358.1, from coordinate 1,120,165,570 downwards.
CCCCCACTAGGGGAAAGGACAGGGTGTCATCATTGGTTGCAATTCCTGAGCTAGGGCATGGATCAGATCTCCATGCTATTGAAATTGGACACATTTTTGCACATACTGAGGAGCTTCTCTTTTCATGGTTGGTTAGTAGTACCCCATCCTCAACAGTTTCTTAGCTAAACTCATACTGCTAGAATGGGAACCACATATGCCATCGTGTACTTATGTTAAAGTGGTTAAGGCTTCCTCTTGGTTAAGACATCATAGTAATGCCCCTTTGATGCTTTGACGGTAAAGGGTATCTCATAGGATCATGAATCGGGATGCCTTTTTAACAAAGGTCTTCTTAAGGTTGGAGGTGATATCGGATGGGAGGGTTCCTCTGATTAGGTAGGTAAAAATATCATGGTACCACGGGGATCCAGGACCAACAATGACACGTGAATTTTGATTCAAGGATCTTGAAAGTTGGTATGAGAAGTTTTTCTACCAAGAATTCACATTGGAGTACATTATTTGACATTTCTAGTAGTGATCCAATTGTTGCCATGGCATCCACTGTTGGGTGATCTCACAATATTGGTTTACAATTTTTGGCCAAACTAGACATTGAACTAATTTTTTCTAACTAAATCTTCACTTTTGGGCACCTATAGCGGCTAAACCGTGAGGAATTTGAAGATGATGCAAACTAGTAATTTGTGACATTTTGTCTATAGATTCTAAATATATATATATATATTTTAAAATGGAATCAGATTGCACTTATTTTTCCATCTCCTTCGAAAACTACTTTATTCAGTAAACACCATTTTTAAGGAGTGACGCTCACCATATACAACATAAATTTGTTTTCCATGAAGGATAAAATTCTATTTTTTTCAAATTTAGATTTGTAACTATGATATCTAGTGCTTCCAATTGGTTTCATAGTGTTTTATTGAATATTTTTTTCTTAATCAAGTTTCAAATCCAAACCAATTACAATTCAGACATAGGTGGACCGTATACAACATAACTTTTTTTGTATGTATCAAAATTCTTTTTTTTTGTTGGATCAAGGACTTCAATATCTAGTGCACTGATATTTTTTTTTTTAAAATGATAATATGATATTTGTCCACATGTGTAGAATAAAGAGCTTAATTTTTGGTGAAAAACCTATGTTTAATAAAACTAAAAAAAAACATAATAAAACCAAAACATATTAAAATTATATTCGTTGGATAGCTCGTTCTGAGGACTACCATCATCCAGTTGGTTTTGTGAAGTTTCCTCCATTTTCATCCTCAATTCGAGCTTCGAAGGGAAAAATTTTGGAGTTTTTTGTGCCAAAGGGGGAGAAGGGGGAAAAGGGGGGTTCGAGCAAACCCCCTTTCCACAACCCTTCCTTTTCTTTTCCCCAGGAAATGTGGGACCCAACATTTAATGGGTTCGCTCGAACCTGATGTTCGTTTGAACCCCCGAAATCCTTTTTTTTTTGCATGGGGGCACTTTTTGCAACTTTTCCTTCCTCATTGGAATTGTAAGCCAGTTTTGTGGGTTTACCCTACTTTGTTGTTCATGCGAGGAATCTACTCAAAATTTATGTATATGAAAAGGCCCTTAAGACTTTCCACCTTCTTCTTGTAAGGAGTGAGCTTATCATCCTTAGTTTGATAGTTGTCATTGACTTGGTTGATAACCAGTTGTGAGTCTCCATAGACTTTCATCTCTTAAATCTTCCATTGAACTGCTATCCTTAGACTTATGATTAGGGCTCCGTACTCAACAATGTTTTTAGTGCACGAAAATTATAGCCTGTATGACTTTGGAATGTAATCACCTTGAGGGATGATGAAAAAAATGCATGCTCTGAATCCATGTTGGGTGAACGATCCATCAAAGTGCATATTCCAATAAGTTGTGAGATTGATAAGGAATATTAATTCATTAGGGAACTTTGATGTCAAGGGGTTCTTTGCATAGATGGGCTCCTCTACTAGTTGGTCTGCAATTACTTGTCCTTTGATTTCCTTGCACTCTACATACTCTATGTCAAACTCAGTTAAGATCATCACCCATTTGGCCATTCGTCCAATCAGAGTTGCTTTAGATAACAGGTATTTGAGGGGGTCGATCTTTGCAATGAGCTTGATTTGATGTGACATGTAATGTTTGAACTTTGGTGAAGCAAAAACTACTAGTAGGAATGATTTCTCAATGGTTGAATAGTTCATTTCATAGCCCACCAAGGTTCTACTGATGTAATAGATGGCCCTTTCCTTTCCATTTTCATCATGTTGTACCAGAAGAGCTCCTAGTATTGTTGATGTTGTTGAGATATACAAGATAAGTGGTTTGTTCAGTATTGGTGGCATGAGCATCAGAGGTATTGATAGATAGTCTTTGATCAGCTGGAAAGATTTATCATATTTCTTATCCCACTTGTAAGTTATTCCTTTATGGAGAAGATGCAAAAAGGGGCAGTTCTTGTCTGATAGTTGTGCTATGAACCGTCTAGACTACAATCTTCCTTATAATCCTCTCATCTGCTTTAGTGTTTGTGGTGGTTCCATGTTGAGAATGGATTTTACCTTTGTTGGGTTAATTTTTATCCCTCTTTGTGAAACGATAAAGCCAAGAAGTTTCCCTGATGTAACCCCAAAGACACTTTTTTGGATTCAGTCGTACCTTGTACTCTTCAAGTTTGTCAAAGATGGGTCCTAAGACTTATATGTGCTCACTTATTTTCTTTGATTTTTCCAAAATATCATCCACATAATCTTCAACTATTTTGTGGATCATGTCATGGAAGATAAGGGTCATTGCCCTTTGATAAGTTGCTCCTGCATTCTTTAACCCAAATGACATTACATTCTAGCAATATGTTCCCCACGGACAAGTGAATGTAGTTTTATGTTGATCCTCCTTGGCAATTATGATATGATTATAGCCTAAAAAACTATCCATGAGCAATAGCATTTAATGCCCAACTATTAAGTCTACAATAAGGTTGATGTTAGGAAGAGGGAAATCATCCTTCAAGCATGCTTTGTTTAAGTCTTTAAAATTAGTGCATATTTTGATATCCCCAATAGGTTTTGAGACTGGTACCAAGTTTGAAACCCACTTAGGATAATCTATTAGTCGAATAAATCCAACATCAAGAAGCTTTTATAACTCAATTTTGACCACGAGTATTATTTGAGGGTGCATCTTCCTTAATTTCTGCTTGACTAGCTTGGCTTCAGGATAGACTACAAGATGATGCATAACTACTTCTGGATCAATCCCTGGCATATATGTGTATGACCATGCAAAGTTAGCTCTGCGCTCTTTCAGGAATGTTACCAAGTTCTTATGTTCTTCATCCAACAAGGATTCAACAAAGAAAGTGATCATAGGTGCTTCTTCAATACCCATATTGACTGGTGTGGCCTTTTCTACCAGTACTATTGACTTCTTTGGATACATTGTACTAAGGGGGAGATTGAATCCCTCATCCTTGGGTGCCTCAGAGAGGTTTTCACCATTGGATGCGTCCTTTTTTCTTACTATTTTAGGATCAAAGAGTGCCACCATGTTGTTTTCACTCAAGGATCTACATGTTAGTTGCATTTCATTAATTTTGTGACTAAAGGATTCAATCATCTCCCCATAGTATGCCCCTGTGTCCAGCTCTATGTCAAAACCTGCTTTGTGATCTTCCCATGGTAAGTTGTCAAAGAGTCCCATGAATTATGAGATCACTTCATCATTTTTGAATAAATCTAGAATTGGTGGTCCTTGTTGGTCCATGTCAATAAGTTGAGGATATACTAGGTGTATTTTAGTTGGTTGATTTCTTGGAGCAAAGGATGTAATAGATATTATGAAGAGGGATTTGTTCTCAAATAGGTCAGCAACATCAAGGGTGAAGTCATCTAAGGTTGTATCACGTGATGGAGGTAACCAATAGGAAGCCTCGGCCCATTTAGCAGAAGTACCTTTGCCAATAAGGGTGACCTTGATAGTAGTACAACCTCGACCAAGTTTCTTTTGTTGTTTCTCAAGAACATCGGGTTCTTGTAAACCATTATCATTCTGTCCTAGCTTCTTGTTCTTGTTATATCCATTCCCTCTATTAGTTGCAAGCCTTTGTTATCATCTTCCATAGGAAGAGCGGGAATAGGTCATTCATCTTGATAGAGGAGTTTATAGATATTGTCCTCATTGACATTTTCTTGATTCAAATCCCCCCACTTGGTCAAGGTAGTAGTTGAAATCTTGATAGTTTCAGACTCTTTGTTGTTAGATGTGGGTTTCCCATGAGATTGAGGAGAAATAGGGAGCTCTCCTAAGACAAATTTGTTTGTCATTAGCTTGTAGTTCCCACAACCATCATCCTGGATTGCTGCCTTGATGTCAGGAATGTTCTACACGATGAGTATTTTTGTTGTTGGGGTAGAGGTAAGGGATGTTGGGTCAACAAATGGTGTAGGCCCTTCATCATTCTTGGATATTTAGGGTATCTTGTAGAATTTGGCCTCAAGATTCTTGCAATAGTAAAAAAGGCTTAGGATCTCCATGGATGGTAATTTCTCAACCTTTGAAAGGAAACATTACACATTGATGATAGGTTGAGGCTACAACTTTTAGGGCATGGATCCATGGTGGGCCAAGTAGGATGTTCTAGGGATGATCAAGATCAAGCACTTGGCATGTAGTTCTTGCAATGAGGGGGACCACTTGGATGGGTAATGTTACGATGCCTTGTGATACCCATTCTTGATCATCGTATGCTCTGATGGTGGTAATCTTTTCTTTCTCAATAGTATCCTCTAAATAGCCTAGGTTCTTGATTAACTGTTGGGTACAAATGTTCAAACCAACATCTCCATCTAGTAAGACTCTTTTGACCTTGTTTTTATGAATGATAACCTCAAGGTGTAAAGAACGGTTATGAGATGGTTGTGATGGGAGGTCTTGTTGGAAGAAGGTGAGAAGATGATTAGTGATATGCCCCACCATAGCTTGAAACTGATTAGTGTCAATATCCTCAGGGACAGATGACTTGAACAAAGATTTCTCCAATATTTCCCTATGTGCAAATAGCTCTAAGATTGATATCAGTGTGGGGGTCTTCTTAATTTGATCTAGGAGATTGTACTTGATAGGATTGGATGTTGGTAAAGTAGGTTGTTCCCTAGATTGAGGTGGGACTCCTTGAATGGTAATTTTTCCATGTCGTGTGGTGACTCCACATTTCACACTAGATCCTTTGATGGTGACGACAGTGATGATGCTATCACAGGAAGCAACGACATTGGAATAGGTATGTTGCACATTTTTGTAATCCTTAGCTTTGTCGTTGTTGTTCGCTTTGTTATGAATTGGCATAAGGTTCTTGTATATTTTAAGATCTTGATTCCTAGCTAGTACTTCAATAGATATGGTGTCATTCTCTATGAGATCTTGGATAATATTCTTGAGTCTTATGCAGTTTGTCATTTTGTGTCCTTGGATTTTGTGAAAGTCACAAAGATTGTGCTCATCATACTAGGATGGTTCCTCTTGTTGTTCTTGGTAGTTTTCAAAGTTGGGAAGTGTTATCAGATTTGAATCTACCAACTTCTTCATGATGGTTTTGATAGGTTTAGATAACTGTGTACTTGTGTTTGGGATAGTTGTTCTTGTTGGTGGTTCGCCTTTGTTGCATGTCGGTGTTGTTGATGTGATTTTTTTGAGGAGGTGTTGTTTGTTGCACCGTCGGTTGAATGTTAGCAACTTGATTATTGTTTGGTCTAGGAGCACTTAAGACTACCTTAGCATCTACCACACCATCATTTGTTACATTATTTTTCTTAGCCTAGACAGGCTTTTCATTTGAACTTGTTGATGAGTGATTGTCTTTGTAAGCTTGAGTATTTCCCTACAAGATTAGAGCTCTCTCGATGTTAAGGGCTCTAAGGACAATCTCATCATAAGATGTGATGCACTGCATTTTCAAGTGGAAGGATGGATCTAAATCTAGATTTTCTATGATGATTCCCACTTGTTGTTCATCAGGAAGAGGCCACTTTCTCTTACTAGCTCTTTGTCTCCACCATTGTAAGAAATTGGCGAAAGGTTCTCCTTTGTTTTGTATAAGTGTACAATTCTTCTAAACTTACCTCCATGTCAAGATTAAAGGAGAAGTGATCGATGAATTTATCAGCAATTTATTGGAAAGTTTTGATGCCAGGAGGTAGATGAGAAAACCAATCCATAGCAGGTCATGTTAAGCTTCGAGGGAAGAGGCACATTAAATAAGAATCATTGTAAGCTACCTCCATAAACATGACGTTAAATTCTTTGACATGGTCCACAGGACTTCCTCTCCCTTTGTATGTATCGAATTTTGGTGTTTGAAAGCCAGGAAGGAATGGTACCATTGTGATATTTCAATCGAATGGATAGGGACATAAATTTTGTGTATGGGGCTTCTTTGTCTTTTCCATTCAAAGCTCCTATATTTCTTGTGATAGCACCTTAAATTGTGATGCTAGATCATCTTGCAGGTTTGGTGGAGGAACATATGGTGGAATGATGGATGAGTTGTATGCAAGATTTTGATATGATAAGGTGTTATATGGGTGTATGGCAGGGTGAGATTCTATGAACATGATTGTGGTGTTGATGTATATGTTCCTAACGTGTTTGTATTGACAATGTTCTGTTGAGGATTATAGTAGAAATTTTGTTGTTGTTGTTGTTGTTGTTGTTGTTGGGCATACTGTTGAGATAGTAAGTCTTGTTGTTGTTGTTGTTGTGCCACTAGGGCTTGTTGTTGTTGCGATGCTAAGGTTGCTTGATGAGCTTGATGTTGTTGTTGGGCTAAGGTTGCTTGTTGTGCTGCTAAGGTTGCTTCTTGTTGTTGTTGTTGTTGTGTTGTGTGTTGGGATACTAAGGTTGCTTGTTGTTATTGATGTTGTTATTGTGCTACTTGATGTTGTTGTTGGGTTGCTAAGGCTGCTTCTTGTTGTTGTTGTCATTGGGCTACTAAGGTTGCTTGTTGTTATTGTTGTTGTTGGATGACTTGTTGATAAGCTTGTTGTTCTTGCTATAAAGCTAGGGCATGCGCTTGCAATGTAGGATCAGGTGGTTGTTGGGATATTTGAGATGGATTGTGAGTGTTGATATTATGAGTGGGTAGCGGATTTCTAATGAGAGGTGGAGGGTTCCCTTGGTTTAACATCCCTTGTAAGATGGTAGATAGAAGTGGAGGAATGTAAATTTGAGGTCCCACTTGATTTTGCATGGTAAAGGGGACAATGGGGAATGATGAGGATGATGCCATTAAATTTTGTGATGGTAATGGTAGATTAGGACCTTGAGTCCATGGATTAAAAAGATTCCCTTGTCCCATGTCTTGAGGATTTCCTTGTGCCAAAGATGTAAACAGGGTATTACCTGGGTTGATGGGATTCATGACCAAGGGATTGATTTGAGATGGGTTGATAATGGATGGGATGGATGTGCTTTGTGAAACCAATGGTACAGATGAACTGATTGGAGGATTGGGTAGAGATATCCCCATCTACGTTAAGGGTTGACTTTGTGGTATGGTATTGACATGCTCTTGTGTGTTGTTTTGAGATACTTGGTCTACACTGCTTTGTGTGATGGTGGACACACTTGTGGTACTTATGGGTATGGATGAAGAGGGATGTCCCTGATATGTTGAAGTGGTTGTGGAGTAATGAAGTTCAAGGGGTTTATATGGTTGTTTGGGAATTTTAGAAACACGAGGAGCACTAAAGGTAGGTGTCCAAGTGGTTGTTGGAGGTGGAGGATTGGTATCGAGGGTACCCACAAGTGTATTGCTTTCAAATGGATGAGTTAGACCAAAGTCTTGGGAAAGACTAGTTGCAAGACAAGGAGTGGATGTTTGATTTAGCCCTAGTGATGGAGTTGTGAATCTTTGTGTTAAGTTTTATGCAACAAATGATGGGGAAATAGGAGCTACATTTTCAAAGGCTTGATGTTCCATGATTTCCTTCCTAGTAAGTTCAAATGGATTGTTCGTAATGTCTTCTATCTCATATGGTCCTGATGGAGATGATGGTTGTTGTGATGGGGTAACTAGACTTCTCATATCAAATTCTAAAAGATTTGGATCACTTGAGGTAAATATGACTTTGGTTTTCTCCATGATTCTCTTATGTTGTGATCTCATCTTGTTGTCTCTCATTTTTGACTTGTTAAAAATTGGGACAACCTATCAAAATTTTGATAGAATTTGAATATTTTCTCTTCTAAGGCACGTTTTATGAGGTGCAAAGCTTAGAAAATTTCAGTTTTGGGTCTATAGTCCTTTTGGCTAACATTTTTCACTCACTCTCGTCCGTTTTCGTGAAATTCTGAGTCATTTTTAGTGTCTTTTTTACCAAATTCGGGTTTTTTAGGCAACTCAGCAGAATAGGGAAATTTAGGCCTAAGAGCAAAATTTCTAAATGTCCAAAAAATCCCGAAATTGCAAAAAGCAAAATTGCTAAAACTTCCAAAAATCCCAAAAATTGCTAAAACTTCCAAAAATCCCGAAATTGCAAAAAGCAAAATTGCTAAAGCTTCCAAAAGTTCCGATTTCTTCTATTTGAGAAAATGTAAAATTGCAATGAGTATCAAAAAACCCGAAATGCAAGTAAAGAGGCATTTTTGAAGTTATTTGTTATATTTTTCACTTGCAATGAGCATCAAAAAACCCGAAATGAGTTTTGCAAGTGTTTTTGTGAATTTTGTAGCTTGATCTTGCTCATATGTACCCCGATTGAAGAGATTTTGGCATGAAGAACACTTGGCAAGGTCTGCAACTTTATTAAATTCCCCATTTTTGCTCTACCATTGCCACGTTTTTGCAGATTTGAGTTTGTTCAAGGTGCTTTTTATTTTTCTGTTTTTGTTGCTTTAAATCTTTTGTTCTTGGGTTGCCTTTCTATGGAGATTGAGATTGCATATTAAAAATATATGGCTGAAAACACGTTTTTCCACTTCATACGCCCTTCATTCATAAAAACATTTTTCTCTTTCTTTCATTCGCCTTCCCATTCACTTTTCATTCATATGCCTCTCATTCTATTTGAAATGTCATTCATTTCATGATAAACATGTCCTCCATTCGCCATATCCATTGAAAACGTCTTGTATTAAAACATTTTTTTTTCATTATTGGAAATGCATTTTCTTCATTTTAATAAAAAGGATGTTTTTCCTCCATTTCTGCCCTTCATTTCATCCGTCATACATTTTCATTCTCCTTTCGTTCATTCCATTCACATTTCATTCCATCTCATTACCATTTTCTAGAAAAGAAGAAAAGAATAAAAATGCCCTAGAAAGCAAATTGGGATTTTTCCAATCAATTGCAAGTAGGGCATTTTTGTCTAAAATGTAACTACAAGTTAACACAAAGAAATAAACTTGTAATGGTTTCCTATTTCCCCCTACTTGCAATCAAGAAATTATTCTTTACAAGTTGGTATTCATTTGCTATGTCTCTTCAAAAACCCGAATTTCAAATGGCTTGTTGATAAGAAGTGGGAAAAGATTGGAAAACTGAGAGAAGACTCAACAAAATGGTCAAGTTTTGATACTTTTTTATTAGCGGTTAATGAAGATGAGCAGCACTGTATGTCAAGAAAGCAAACAGATGTCATTCTTAAATAGGTTGTAAAGTGCTTTTTCAATAAAAAGGGAGTTGCATCTACATCAGTTATGGATGCTCTCTATAGTGGCTACAAAGCTCTTGAATGTCAAAATGCAGAAGGAATTGATTCGTGAAGAGAAGTAGCAGCAGCAGTCCTAAAGTGCAGATTTTCAGGAGTCTTAGAAGTAAAAGATAGATCACAGATATGTGCAAGGATAACACAAGAAAGCTAGACAAAGATCTATGAAGAGTGAAGAATAATTGAACAAGCTAAAGGACATTCATGCCAAGAGAAAATGATGATATTTCCAAGAGATCTTTAAAAAGGATATTCTTCATCAAAAGATCTTTTTACCTATGGAAATTAGTAACATGGAGATGCAGTCCTATACAGGTCTATTGAGATAGGACAGTGAATCAAGACATCTTAGAATTGTGAAAAGGAAAAGACAGTTGATTAAAGAGCAGTTTGTAGCAAACATGATGACTTCATCGATAGAGGATGACATATAATTTTCTTCTATTATGTTTTATGTATTTTGTTTTGACAAGTTACATGTGAAAGCAAAAAATTGTAATTGCAAGTGTTTCTTTCACTTGCATTTTCGTAAAATGTAATTACATGTAATCAAATTACAATAAGATTGTAATTTTGAATAAGTCAATTGCAATTAGTTATCGGTTGAGAGATTTTCTCAAGTTTGTTGAGATCCTCCCACCTTTTTCTTCAGACCTCTCTCCTATAAATACTTGAGAGGGTCTATTGTAATTTTTTATCTTTTGGCAATGCAACAAAATTTTGCCAATTTGTGTATGCATTCTAAGACTTTGAGTTTAGATGTAAATCAAATTACAATTAATAAAGAAAACAAATTTCTTCCAAACTTTATGTTGGTACAGATTGTGATGTGACAACATTATCTGGAATTGATTGTGAGTTTTGTTGTGTTACACAAGAAGGATTCAAGCTCAATTCTGCAGACTTTGAGCTGCTTATTGCGTTTGGAGTTTTAGATTGGTTTTCAGATTTGATACTACAAACTTTGAGTTGTTTGTCACGTTTGAAGCTATTATAGAACGCTCAAACAAAGGGGGTAACTTGAAGACTTTTTGTTGCTTTTATTTTCTATTTTGAGCTGCTACATACTTTACTTGGTTACCAGAAAATCATCTAAAAAGGTTGATAGGAGAGTACATTGTCAAAGACTTTGTGCTTTCAATTTGTTTTCCCATCCCGGAGGAGCAACGGAGGACTTTGTGCCTTTATGGAAACTTTGCTTCTTTATTTGTTTACTTCATAAATCATTTATATTTTCAGCTGTGATTCTTTTCTGAAACAAGAGAAAAGAATAAGTGTCTTTTCTAGAAAAAGAGAAAAAGACAGAGTTTCACCCAGATTTAGAATAGATTTATAATTAGAGTGTATTTCTGAATTGTTAAAATAGACAGAAAAGGGGGAGCCTTCCCTAAATTAGGAGAGTTTAATCTCACATGATGTGGTTGAAATCATTATTTTGTATACTTTCACAAGAATACAAAATTTCCAACCAACAGTTTTTGGCGACTCCGTTGGGGATACGATACACATTCGAAAGCCTCACGCTTTCTTTTGAAGTATACTGGTATCCTATTCATTGTAATTTATCAAGTTTTTCAAGCTTTTACCAAGGACATGTAGATGGCTGCTCAAGGTCCTTGGGGAAATGCTTTTGGTCCGTTGAATTTAGCTCTACCCTTACATGCTCTTCCTTAAGGCTCATGGAAGAACTTTCCCAAGTTCTTTGATGATGGACAACAACATCCTGATGAGCACGTTGTTGCTTTCTACAGTGCTTGTGGAGTTCATGGTGTTGAATATGAAGATGTATCTATAAGGCTATTTGTGGAGACTCTCCAAGGTGTTGCTGCAGATTGGTTTTATCATTTGGCATCACATACCATTACAAACTGGGCAACTCTCATAGCTAAGTTTGAAGAAAGGTTCAAGCCTCCTGAAGACGCTCATGCTTTGTTGGCTCAGCTCACCCAGTTGAAGAAGGAATCTCACGTGCCTATGCGCGAGTTCATTGCTCACTTCAATAAGCTGACGTGAAGAATTCCAACTGTTGCTCAACCTACAGCTGAGAATTTGAAATGTTTCTTTGTAAATGCTCAAGTACCTGAGGTTGGTTTCCTATTGAGAAGAGCAGCTCCAGCTACTCTCACAGTTGCGCAAACCCTGGCGACAGAAATTGAACACGATCTCATTCTTGCTGGGCAAATAAGGATAGAACCAGGTGGTTCTTCTTCTTTGGATTCATTTTCTTCCAACTCAAGGACAAATCCCATGGTGCAAAAGTTGGCAAATGAGTTACTTGCTCTTAAAAGGTAGCTAGCTCAAGGTGTATTATCTTCTCCTTATAAAGGAGACATTCGAAGAAGGCCATATCTACCTGCTGCTCATAATTTTGCTGATGAGAATCAAGAAAAGTTATCTTCAACACCAGAAGGGCTTACTCTCGAGGCACCACCAACAAATTCAGCAGTGGAGGATTCTGATCTTACACAAAGTGATCTTGCTAGTCTCTTCAAAGAGAAGGAAGCAGACATAGCTGGCGACTCTCAAATCTGGTTTATGCAGTTCCAGAAAGTTGTTGAACAAAAAGAAAAGACTACATCAGATATCATGAAGAATACATAACAAGAGGCTAAAGACCATCTCTCAAAGGTGTTGATGAAGGAGGACAATCACGTCATGGGATGTGAAAAGATAGTTTATGAAGATAAAAATGAGGTTCCTGTTGTTTGGTTTGATGAATTACCCTCTTTTGTGGAGAAAGATGAAGAAAATCTACTCAAAACAGCATCAACAACAGTTTTAGAACATAAAGATAATTCTATTTTGGAGTTTGGAGACTTTGATGAAAGTTGGCATGAAACAAAGTTCAGCTCTCCTATTCAAAAGAGCAAAGAAGATATTGAAGAGGATACGTTTTGGGATGAGATGGAATCTTTTTGTTCAAGCTTTGATGCAAAACCAGTATCCCATAAATTGGAAGATCATGAGCAACTTGGGAAGGATGAAAATAAAGAGTCTATTTTCCAAGCTGGAAGTTCTGATATTTTTTCAGGTTCTCAAGAAAGTTCTTCTAAGGATGAAATAGAACGTGTTATGCATAAGAGATCTACCCCAAAACTTGATGAAGATCAATTCATGAGTACTATAGAAGAATTTTGTTCAAGTCTTGTTGAAGATTCTCTCCAATCAAAAGGTTATAAACAATATACTGAGGAATGCAATGCAGTCATGTGTTCATTTGAATCACATGAAGGAGATCTTTCCATTCAGCATGAAGTTGTCATGGTTGAAAAACCAGTTGTTCAAGTAGCAGCTGATAAGAAGAATTCAGTTTTTGTCCGATCAAGGGGATGCCCCATAAGACATCTTGCTTGGTTGGAAACGGATGGGAAATCAAAGGTTTCAGTTGTTCTTGAATATGAAGATATATTTCAAAAAGAAAAACCAAAGAAGTAGTTGCAGTTAAGCAAGAGAAGTCTAGTTTCAAAAATCTATTTCAGAGCAGCAATACATATGATCCATTTCAAGAGAAAAGTGAATTTGTTCATCTTTTCCAAGGAGTATTGCATCAAGTTCTAATACCTTTGTCTGTGCTTCATCTATACAAAGTTGCTTGTGCTCATGCAAGATACTGTAGGTTGTTGCAGAAGGGCAGCTATTTTGTAGAACCAGTTAATGGTTTCGTTTGAGAAGCTTCCATTTTTGGCTAGTTTCAATTAGGTAGGTTTTTATCTTTTCAATAAGTGCATTTGCACAATTTTTGTGTCATGTTTTCGTAAGCTTGCTTTGCGTCAATTGTGTCATCCTTCCTGTCATTTTGTGTCTTTGTTGCTTGACTCCGTAACCCAATGGATACTAAGGCACTTGGACATTCTGGATTCTACTACCTTCACTTTCGAAGACAGTTCCCCAGTCAGAGCTAGCTGTTGACCCTAATTTTTGAAATGTTTAAAATTGGGATAACCTATCAAAATTTTGATAAATTTGAATATTTTTCTCTCTAAAATTTTTGTTTATGAGGGTGCAAAGCAGAAAATTTCAGTTTTGGATCTATAGTCGCTTTGGCTAACATTTTTCACTCACTCTCGTCCGTTTAGTAAATTTTGAGTCATTTTGAGTGTCTTTGACCAAATTCGGGTTTTAGGCAACTCAACAAAATAGGAAATTTAGGCCTAAGAAACCAGTGCTAAATGTCCAAAAATCGAGAATTACAAAAACAAAGTGCTAAAACTTCCAAAAATCGAATTTGCAAACGAATTGCTAAAACTTCCAAAAGTTCCGAAATTGCTAAAACTTCCAAAAGTTCTGATTTTGCTTAAGTTGTTTAAAAATACCTATTTTTATTAAAATGAAATTGTCAAATGAGCTAAAAGGTCCAATTTCTTCTATTTGACAAAATGTAAAATTGCAATGAGTCTCTAAAAACCCGAAATGCAAGTAAAAGGCATTTTTGAAGTTATTTGTTATATTTTTCACTTGCAATGAGCATAAAAAAAACCCGAAATGAGTTTTGCAAGTGTTTTTGTGAATTTTGTAGCTTGCTCTTGCTCATATGTACCCCGATTGAAGAGATTTTGGCATGAAGAACACTTGGCAAGGTCTGCAACTTTATTAAATTCCCCATTTTTGCTCTACCATTGCCACGTTTTTGCAGATTTGAGTTTGTTCAAGGCGTTTTTTATTTTTCTGTTTTTGTTGCTTTAAATCTTTTGTTCTTGGGTTGCCTTTCTATGGAGATTGAGATTGCATATTAAAAATATATGGCTGAAAACGCGTTTTTCCACTTCATACGCCCTTCATTCATAAAAACGTTTTTCTCTTTCTTTCATTCGCCTTCCCATTCGCTTTTCATTCATATGCCTCTCATTCTATTTGAAATGTCATTCATTTCATGATAAACACGTCCTCCATTCGCCATATCCATTGAAAACATCTTGTATTAAAACGTTTTTTTTTCATTATTGGAAATGCATTTTCTTCATTTTAATAAAAAGGATGTTTTTCCTCCATTTCTGCCCTTCATTTCATCTGTCATACATTTTCATTCTCCTTTCGTTCATTCCATTCACATTTCATTCCATCTCATTACCATTTTCTAGAAAAGAAGAAAAGAATAAAAATGCCCTAGAAAGCAAATCGGATTTTTCCAATCAATTGCAAGTAGGGCATTTTTGTCTAAAATGTAACTACAAGTTAACATAAAGAAATAAACTTGCAATGGTTTCCTATTTCCCCCTACTTGCAATCAAGAAATTATTCTTTACAAGTTGGTATTCATTTGCTATGTCTCTTCAAAAACCCGAATTTCAAATGGCTTGTTGATAAGAAGTGGGAAAAGATTGGAAAACTGAGAGAAGACTCAACAAAATGGTCAAGTTTTGATACTTTTTTATTAGTGGTTAATGAAGATGAGCAGCACTGTATGTCAAGAAAGCAAACAGATGTCATTCTTAAACAGGTTGTAAAGTGCTTTTTCAATAAAAAGGGAGTTACATCTACATCAGTTATGGATGCTCTCTATAGTGGCTACAAAGCTCTTGAATGTCAAAATGCAGAAGGAATTGATTCGTGAAGAGAAGCAGCAACAACAGTCCTAAAGTGCAGATTTTCAGGAGTCTTAGAAGTAAAAGATAGATCATAGATATGTGCAAGGATAACACAAGAAAGCTAGACAAAGATCTATGAAGAGTGAAGAATAATTGAACAAGCTGAAGGACATTCATGCCAAGAGAAAATGATGATATTTCCAAGAGATCTTTAAAAAGGATATTCTTCATCAAAAGATCTTTTTACCTATGGAAATTAGTAACATGGAGATGCAGTCCTATACAGGTCTATTGAGATAGGACAGTGAATCGAGACATCTTAGAATTGTGAAAAGGAAAAGACAGTTGATTAAAGAGCAGTTTGTAGCAAACATGATGACTTCATCGATAGAGGATGACATATAATTTGCTTCTATTATGTTTTATGTATTTTGTTTTGACAAGTTACATGTGAAAGCAAAAAATTGTAATTGCAAGTGTTTCTTTCACTTGCATTTTTGTAAAATGTAATTACATGTAATCAAATTACAATAAGATTGTAATTTTGAATAAGTCAATTGCAATTAGTTATCGGTTGAGAGATTTTCTCAAGTTTGTTGAGATCCTCCCACCTTTTTCTCCAGACCTCTCTCCTATAAATACTTGAGAGGGTCTATTGTAATTTTTTATCTTTTGGCAATACAACAAAATTCTGCCAATTTGTGTATGCATTCTAAGACTTTGAGTTTAGATGTAAATCAAATTGCAATTAATAAAGAAAACAAATTGCTTCCAAACTTTGTGTTGGTACAGATTGTGATGTGACGACATTATCTGGAATTGATTGTGAGTTTTGTGGTGTTACACAAGAAGGATTCAAGCTCAATTCTGCAGACTTTGAGCTGCTTATTGCGTTTGGAGTTTTAGATTGGTTTTCAGATTTGATACTGCAAACTTTGAGTTGTTTGTCACGTTTGAAGCTATTATAGAACGCTCAAACAAAGGGGGTAATTTGCAAACTTTGTGTTGCTTTTATTTTCTATTTTGAGCTGCTACATACTGTACTTGGTTACCAGAAAATCATCTAAAAAGGTTGATAGGAGAGTAAATTGTCAAAGACTTTGTGCTTTCAATTTGTTTTCCTGTCCCGGAGGAGCAACGGAGGACTTTGTGCCTTTATGGAAACTTTGCTTCTTTATTTGTTTACTTCATAAATCATTTATATTTTCAGCTGTGATTCTTTTCTGAAACAAGAGAAAAGAATAAGTGTCTTTTCTGGAAAAAGAGAAAAAGAAAGAGTTTCACCCAGATTTAGAATAGATTTATAATTAGAGTGTATTTCTGAATTGTTAAAATAGACAGAAAAGGGGGAGCCTTCCCTAAATTAGGAGAGTTTAATCTCACGTGCTGTGGTTGAAATTGTTATTTTGTATACTTTCACAAGAATACAAAATTTCAAACCAACACATCTTTACCATAAATTTTATGTCACCTTTGGGAGAGTTGTGTTGAGATTTGTAATGTTTGAACTCTCTAGTTGACTCAAATCTAGGTAAAAGGGATGCTCTAAGTCTTTTTGGAGCAATGATGATAATGGGGGATGAAAAAGGTGGATGATATGGGAGAGTGATCTTTGCAACCATTTTGGGACAACACTTTTGACTTGAGTTTGATGTTTTGATGTTAGGATAAAGGATGTTTATGAACTTGAAAATCTTTAGGGTAAACTTGTGACCTTCAAGATAAACTAGTTCAAAGATGATAACTAATTTAACCAAATTCATGGAAAAGGCTTCATTTCACATACAAAATAGCCAAGTTAGGGCTTTGAGTTGATTGATGTTTAAGTTAAAAAGTGTTGGTGTATTCAATTTTTTTGCAAAGTTTGGTGAAGTGAAGGATGAAATTTGATGGAGAGGTGGATGAAGTGTTTGACCCAATGTTGACTTAGAATGAACCCTTTTTTTCCAAGAACAAGGTAGTGAGAATGATGCTAGACCTCTAAAATTTTCAAATTATAAAGAGTAATGTTGGCCTAAATGAGAGGATAGATACATGTATGTAAATATGTTTGGTTACTCCTAGATCGAGCATAATAGTTTCTTAACAAGAGGTTACGATTGTGATAAATTATTAAGGCCCACTTCCTCCCAAACTTGGAATTACAATACCTACGTCTGTAATGGCGGTTTGTAGATCTTCCCCTATGGATTTTGATTGTGTGATAGATCATTTAGAGGAGTTCAAGACCATGAAAAAGACCAATGCTCTAGATAGGTTGATTATCATGAAAAAGACTTGGGTTTTGACTCATAAAGAACATGTACATGTGTGGATGTTTCCTCAATGTGCGTTCGTAAAAGTTTACTATCAACTTGTTTCTGTTGAGGTAGGGTGTTGAAATATGGTTTTGGATTTCCTTTGAACTAAGATGCCTAAGTTTGAAATGACAACTTGTAGAGCTCCTTTTGGGGATTCTAATTTCTTCATGAGATTATTTAAAAAAGTATAAGTCTATGGAAGAAAAGAGGATATTTATTGCCACGTGGGTGGTGGTAATATGGGCCTTCCATCCTCAATATCAGCTTGTTCCTCTTCTTCATCTAAGATGTTTGCGGAATTTCTCCACTAGGTAGGTGTTTCTTTGGTTTCAAAAGTGAAGCTTCTCAAACTAGTGATGATATCGGTTTGTTCTCCGTTAATGAGTACAAAGTTTGGTTGAATGATCTAGTACCTTCAAGATTAAGTTGTTCAATGGGAAAAATCGGTCTCCAAATAGTCATGTGGGGTTCAATTGTGTCAAGTTTATCTTGCTTAAGTGAATTTCTTTTACCACAAACACTTGTCTTGATTATGTTTCCAAACTAAATGTTTTATGTCAAAAACATCATAACTTTCACAATGTCCATTTTGTGAGAATCATGAGGTTGAAGCCATAATTTCCTATGTTGTCTTTGGAAAATATGGATTGAGATATAAGTCAAGATATTTAGAAATCTCTAAGGATAGAAATCCTTAGGAAAAATAGTAATATCAAGGCTAATTCAAGAGGTATCCATATTTAAGCCAAAGTGTTTGAAATTTTGAGGAAGATAGCAAATGTTTGTTTTGTAATGTTTTGAAACCAAGCAATGCATTAAATTGACTCACAATCATTTACAATTTTAGGATGAAA
This sequence comes from Sequoia sempervirens, assembly GCA_007258455.2. Taxonomy (NCBI): domain Eukaryota; kingdom Viridiplantae; phylum Streptophyta; class Pinopsida; order Cupressales; family Cupressaceae; genus Sequoia; species Sequoia sempervirens. The sequence continues at coordinate 1,120,147,178 of VDFB02271358.1, read as the reverse complement.
TGGTCATACTTGTTGAGTCCCCACTCGGATTTCTCCAAACATTAAGACATTGCAAATAGTTAGAGATTTGGCGACATTGGCTCCCCTCCACGACACACACTTCTCGAGACCACCAAATCTCAAAATCCTGAAGATCCTAAGATCCTAATGATTTTTCTATTTCAATAATGAATAGTACAAATGTGGGGCGGCTTCAGAATGACCGTTCTTGCACCAACAAGTATTAAGGATTTTGGATTCTAAACAATGGTTTGTAATAAGGGCTTCCAGTTCAAGGAATACTATGATAAACTCCTTCGAGAGGTCTCACAACCCTTAGAACAAGGGATTTTCGCATCATAAAGATACTAGGGGAGAACTATCACGTACCACTTCCCGTTGACCGCAATTTTCATTGCAACCACACATTTATATAGCGATTTGGAAGAGCTTTGCTTTAGCCTATTACCGCTTGGGTCGTTCCCTCCTTTCGAAGCAAGGAAGTACGTTTGTAGTTCGATCCTCCCAGTTTGCATGAAACAAGGAGAGAACACACACCACACCTTTTCCCTACACTCATAAGGGGTTCATTTTTATTTTGAAATGAAAGATGTAGGTGATTTTTCAAAGTGTTAAGGAATGTTTCTGTTTCTCAAGATCACCGAGTGACATGAGAGAATTGCATATGTATCCAATAACAACATTGTAAATCAAAACACAACAAACATTCATAAATTTTAACACCTCAAAGTAGTGATGAGTTCGTTTTAAGCATCAAATGAAATGTTAAGTTGTCTTGTTCAATTTTAAACCCAAAAGACAATGATGAGATGAGGGTTCAATTTTAGTCCCATTTGAGTGTTCATTTTAAACCCAAATTGAAATTTAGTGAAGTACTAAAGCATAAAGTAGAAAGCATAAAAAGTTGGGTTATAATTGCCCCAAAGTGTTAAACAATTGTTACAATCATAGAATTTCAAGATAAGAATGCTTCTCCACTTTAACTTCATATCGTCCAACCTACAAAACCCTATTATTCTAACAACCAGAACAATGTTAGAAGTGAATTAGTATTTTGATAAATCAAAAAAATTAAAGCACATGCTAAAAAATGATCGTTAAACTTCTTACCCAAATTGGACGTCGCTATTTGCGATAACGTCACTCTGGTGAATAAGGGAGTTGCTCTGCAGAAAGAACAAAGAGCACTATAGCGTCACAATTTGGTCGAGCGTTGCCATTTGAAAATATTTGATATCTTGATAAAGTATTATTGTCACCATTTATTTAATCAACGTTGGTGCATTTAATCGGTGTCACAATTTGAAATGATGATAGCGTCGCTATATGACAACGCCCAACAAAGTGTGTCACTGTAATTGATTTGGACATCATGTTTCCTACAAAAAGAAAAATGAACAAAATTTGAAATAGAAATTGGTTAAAGTATCGGGTTTCCCTCCTTCTAGCGCCAAAATGTTGACCGAGGATACTAGTATGGGCCGATCACGCTTGATCCATGATGAATTGAAGCATAACGTAGCCACTAATACTCAATCTTCAAATAAGATAATTCAAATTAAAGATAAACTAAACATTTATTGAAATGAAACATTCTAAATATAAAAACATTGAAATGTCTATTCTACCCCATTTGAAACTTATCCTATTTTGGAATTGGTGTCGTGTTGATGTGGAACAATGACCCTTTCCAAATCTTGTGATCAATGAACTTGTTTCAATCGATTTTATTGAAGAGAATCGATGAAACTGTTGTGATAAATGGATGAAAACATGATTTATGCTAAATTGAACATGATACAAGATAAATTAACATGATTTTATGCTAAAATTGATCTATATATGCAATTACTAAGCTAATCTAAGCTAATTCTAAGCTCAAAGATTCAAACCCTAATTTATAAACAAGCTAAGATGGATGCATGGAAGCCATTAATGGAAGCTTAAGGCTAATATGCAACTAAAAATGAACTAAAATATGCTAAATGTGAGTAAAGTATGAGTGTGAGTGTAAATGAATTCAACAACATAAGTTTGCAATTGAAAGATGGATCCATTTATCTCCAAATAGTGTTATATTTATAGGAACATAAATGAGAAATGAATGGTTGTGATTGAAAAAGCTAATCAATGGTCAATGATGGAGGAAATAAGAGGCATGGATCATGGATTCTCATCAATGGATGAGAATGCAAGATGAGAATTAATCAAGGGTTCTCATTCCTTCCAAACAAGCACATTTTTGACCTACACAAGAGGTCAAAAGTTAACTTGTACAAGAAGTTTGGAGTTAACTTGCATATGAAGCTAAGTAAGTTTGCTAAGAAAAAAGAATATTCCCCTTTTTCAAATAATTGAGGAGAGAGAATATTCTCATGGGTGAGGAAAAAGGTTATTTAGTTAATTAAAACTAAATTAAATTGTGCAAAGGGGGAATATTCTTTTAGATATTCCCTTGCAAGTGGGAGGAATTAGATTGATTCAATAATTGCTAATTAAATATAGTTTAGTCATGCAATTACGGGATTAGAAGAATTAAAGTGATATTCATTAAATTAAATGGTTAATGAATGGGGAAAAGATGAAATGAAATTTAATTTAATTACTTAGGGTTATTTAATTAAATAAGAGGACTTAGGGAATTAAATTAAATACTTTGATTTATTTAATTTAATGAGATGAAATGTTAGTGTGAAAGGGGATGAATTAACTCGATTTGATGAATTAGGTTAATAGATGAAAATGGTGCAATTAATTAAATAGCTAGGATAATTTAATTAATTAAGCAAAAAGAGGATGGATTTCAAGAGGAAATGATGTTAGTATACCTAATTCGAACGTATGATTGACTTGGGACATTTTTCAATGTCTACAAAAACCATGATACCTTCATACTTGCTGACCATATCACATGAATCAAGGAAAAGAGAAGATGCTCCAATTCACATGGCAAAGAAAAATACGCCTCTTCACAATGCTGACTTGCAAGGGGAAACTCATCCTCTAACAATTCAAACTAAAAACTTGTAACCTCTAGCATATGAGAAACATGAGAAGCTAGAAAATCACTACTTTGTTGCTTCTCATCACCACTACAAGTTGCATGCTTGGAGTCATCAATGTTGATGCAAACTTCATCAACATGATTAAATGTGGAAATTTAAATAGAAACAAGTGTACTTATTTGTATGACCAAAGAAAACCATAAAGTTTAGATGGATTTGAATTTCATATACCTCAAGATTAGAAACAACAAATGACAATTTGATAATTGTCTTACAATTAAAATATTATATTTACTATGTACAAAGACAAATTTGGCACTGAGGATGAATTTGCAACCACAACTATATCATGCACCTATAAACTTATTTTGTGTGATTTATAAAGTTTTGTTCTTTGCTTCATCAAATTCTCTTTGAATTCTCCCATGTCTTCCTATATCTAATGGATTGGTGGTATTTATAAATACCATGGTAGGGCTAATGGTATGTCACAGGTATTACACCCTGATTTTGTTTTACCAAGTTACTTTTAACTGTTTACATAAAAATGCATTTTTATGCTTGATGATGACTTTATGTTATTTAACATTATGATGAGATTATATGAAATTAAATGTATTTGAATTTTGATGATTATATGTTATTCAATCAAGATTATGATGATGTCGTGTTTAATAACGGCTAACTATTTGAATGATTTCTAAGTGAAATGCAAGACTATTTTTCTTGCCCTCTAGAGGGAGAGGGAGAGTATCATCGGAGAGAGGATTATAGACTTCAAAAAAATAGGTTAAGCCAATTGAGATTCGCACACTCACGTAGGTCTACCCTAATCCTATCGTTAAGTAAATTTTTGTGTTATGTCAAAAATTGAGTTGTGTCGAATCGCGTCACTAGGTTAAGTCTAGCCTAGTCTTGGTTATTCTTTTTTGAAAAGGAAAATAAAGTGTTTTATGTTATGAATTTTGATGTTAATCTAATCTTGAATTTAAAACAAAATAAATTGATTATTATGAAATTGTGATAATTGATAATTATATATAATATATATAGATATATGTATATATATATATATATATATATATATATATATATATATATATATATATATATATATATATATATATGGATATATATATATATATATGATAGATTTTAAAATAGATATATATATATATATAATAATGGTAAAATAAATATATATAGATATATTTTATATATAAAATGTTGATTATATTTTGATAATTATCATGCTAATCAAAGCATGTATCAAATAATTTAAATCTATTTTCAATTACTTCATGAGGCATATTAGCCCCTAACGAAGGCATGGTCAAAGGCTCAAATGAAGGCATATTGTTTGGCATTAAAGCCATAAGCTATAAACATGGAAGTGGCACATATTTCCTTAACTCCATGTAAGCCACTAAGTGGCAATTGCTGCTATTTTATAAATGACTTTTATCAGCCATTTCAGGCCGTGGCATGGTAAGGTTATAACTATTTTGGTTACATTTAAATTTACACTTAAAGCTACCATAGTAGTGCCAATGCAAACATCATTTGCAAGCCATAATGTGGCAGTTTAAAACCATTTAATGAATGCATTTTTATCTACATTAAAAGCTCATAATATGTTAGTTAAGTTGAGCCATTTGAGGGTCGACTGCTTGCTATTTTTAGCTTGCAATTTAATATTGTTTGGGTGCCAAGTTTAAGTTTTTAGTTAACAATTAAATGCCAACAGTTTTGGGGAGAGGCCGTGGGGATTAAGCAAAAGTAGTGAGCATTTTTCATTACAATTTGATTCATTATGCTACGCGTGGTTGGGGGAGAAGCTACAAGGAAAGGAAGCCGAGAGGAATTTCAACTGATGGTTTTTTGTTTTTCCATAGTGTTAGACTTTGAACTGTTGTGAAGCCATGGGCTTTTCTGAAGGAATATATCTCAATTTTGCATTGTTGGGGAAAGTTAGAAAAGGTAGTGACTATAATTTTCTTGTGTTATCTTTTCTCTTAAGGGTTTGTGAAAAGGCACATAGGCAACATATGATAAAGCTCTGTCTGTATTTCTTTACATAAGATGTTTGGAATCTACAAGAAGAAGTTCTTAGTTAGCATTTTTTTTTTTAATTTTGTGAGTACAGACATGAGAGGAGGGAAAGTTCATTGTTTTCTTTCGCTATACATTGTTAATGGGTGATTCCACAATACTGGTTTACATTTTTTGGTTAAACTGGATATTGAACTGAGTTTTTTTAACTATATATTCACTTCTGGGCACCTATAGCTGCTAAATCATGAGGAATTTGAAAATGATGCAAACTAGATTTATGACATTTTGTTTATAGATTATATATATATATATATATATATATATATATTATTGAATCAAATTGCATTTCTTTTTCCATCTCCTTCGAAAACTAGTTTTCAACAGAAAACACCATTTTTAAAGAGTGATTTCATTGTAAACAACATAACTTTTTTCCTATGAAGGACAATTTTTTTTTTTTTTTCGAATTTATCTTTGTTGAATTTACGATATCTAGTACGTTAATTTGGTTTCATAGTGTTTTATTGAATTTTTTTTCTTAATTAAGTTTTGAAGTCAAACCAATTATAATTTAGACATAGGCAGACTGTATACAACATAAATTTTTATAGAACATACATTTTTTTTTTATGTATCAAAATTCTTTTTTTTTTTGCTAGATCAAGGACATCAATACCTAGAACAAACATATTTTTTGGATTTTCTTTTTATAATCTACTACTTTTCCACATGTGCAGAACAAAGAGCTTGGTTTTCAGTAAAAAATCTATGTTTAATTAAACTAAAAAAAATACATAATAAAACCAAAATTTATTAAAATTATATTTGATGGATAGCTCGTTTCAAGGACTACCATCATTCAGTTGAGTTTGTGAAGTTGATTCCATTTTCATCTTCATCCCGAGCTCAAAAAGATAAAATTTTGCAGAAAATTGCTAGAGGGAGAGAAGGGCAAAAAAGGGGGGTTTGAGCGAACAAGGGGGTTCAACTTCACTAGAAGGGGGGTTCGCTCGAACCCCCCTATTTTTTCCATTTCCCCTTGATTTCATAAGAAAAAACCTGCAAAAAGGGGTTTGAGCGAACCTGGCTTCAAAAAGGGGCTTGCTTGAAGGGGGTGTTCAAGTGAACCCCTTTTTGGGGTTCGCTCGAACACTCCCCACACCCCTTTTTGGGGTTCGTTCAAACACCCCCCTTCAAGCGAACCTCTAAAAACTCAATTTTTTTTGTTTGGGAGAGTTTTTGCAATTTTCCTTCGTAAAGAGAATTTTAAACTAGTATTGTGGGATCACCCTAATAAAAATACCATTATGAGCAAAAAAGTCAGCAAGAAGTAGAGAGTCTTATCAAGCATATACAGAGTTTCAACATTTTCAAGTTGTATTTTCTTGGGGAAATACTGTGCAAATCACTTTGATTGTGATTTTGGAGCTCAAGTGTAAAGTAGAGAAATATCACAAACATATTTTTATATTCATTTTCTTTGTGCAATTCTTAGTTTGCATTTTATAAATTTTCTGGATTTTTAAAGAGGACAATTAGTTTTCTTGTTGAAGAATAAACCAAGTTAAAATAAAGGAAAAATAGTTTATTTTTCCCAGTTTGAAACCATTACTTAAACTGTTTCTCTTCCATTTTGAAATGAGCAGTAAATTAGAAAGATATTTTGCTTGTGTTGAAATGATTGATTTATTTCATTTTCTCAGATAGAGATTATTTTTAGTTTTAGATATAAACATTTATATAAGTTTACGTAACGAATATTTTAGGAGATGTAAATATTTAAATGTGAGATAAGCTAAATGCTTTAGCAACTGAGTTATCTAATTAAAGACAACTTTATAAGCTGATTTATTGAAGAATATTCACTACTTGAACATAGTTTTTCTTTGAATAAATTAAGACGATATTGGATATCATGATTAACCAAAATTGTTATTGTGTTCTTGAAGAATGGAACATAAGGTAGAACATTGAAAACTCTAAAATAGTAATTAAGAAGAAGTGATCTTCTATTTATGTTTAATATTAGATTGTTGTACATATTTGACATGTATTCAATACCTTAAAGATGAGACCAAGTGTCTCAAGTCGATGACATTGTGTCGTAAATACTAACCAAATGTGCATGAAAATAGGAGAGTAGTTTACTCTCATGGTTTGAATTAAGGACTTAAACAAGTGGCAGTTGCCAAGTCCCAAGTTGTTACGAGAATGTAACATGGGTGTTTGAAGTCAGAAAAGCATAACCAACCAAGTCATTTATCGACTTAATGAGTCATTACATTATGATTAACTTTATGAAAAGTCAACTAGTTGGTCAAATAGTTAGTTTTGAGTTAGAGGTGTGCGAACATACAAATCCACTTCTTATGGAAGCGTTTGAAATGTTTTCAAAACTTTGACCAAAGTAATGCAAAATTCTCTACTTGCATTAGTTAGTTCACCGTGATCCAAATTGCATAGCCAATCAAATTGGTCATACTTAGTTAGAGAAGTCTAAAGTTGTATGGTCAATTGGTTATGTAGGACACAACACTAGAAACTCAAATGACATACTTGTGGGTTCCTTAGTCTATACTCTTCACGAAGGGTAGGGCCACTTCCAGTTGGAAGGTATGCAGGAGACCACTAGTCTGTGGTTGGAGGTAAAGTGCTCAGGTGATGCTCTCCCTCTTGTAGACGACAACGTCAAGGCTTGTGAAACAAAAACATTGTCCAGATATAGAAGACTTGACCTTGAAACTATATTATAATTTGTTAATTTTGTTTACTTGATAGTTTATCATGTATGAATTGTAATTAAAAAGTTCTATTTCATTTTCAAGTTGAAATGTAATATTGTTTCAATTTCAAAAGATGTTTTATACTTTCATATTTGAAATATGTATTAAATAATGTACTTTCCTATTTTTAAGAAAATGCTTTTATTTACTTCTATGGTAAAAATCAAAGTAATTACTGTGTTGTATGAGTTAGTTTATTACAAGGGGACATGTTTTCCTAGGTCAACCTTCAAAAATGCATATAAATAATAAAAAACAACAATATTCGGTCATGCATATATTCTTAGAAATGATTATACAAAACTAGATTCATTTAGTGCATCAATTGAAGTGTGTAAATGTGAATGATAACTTTGATTTTTTTATGATTAGGAGATGATTACAATAAATGCATTGAATGCTTTTACATACAAGGACCGAACCACACATTGTACAAACTCATGTTTAGTCCATCCTAGGTGGGAATAATATAGGCAAGAGTTAGACCAAATTTGACTTTAAATTAAGGAATAATGAGTCTATGATCACAAGGATGAGCTCGCAATCATGAACTTGTCTTGTAACATGAAAGGGAATGGATAAAAAAAGTAACATGTGTATATAAATATATACGTCCACGAATATAATGTTGATTTTGTAGCTAGAAAAGTGGGATATGGATTTGCTTTAAAGCAACTCAAGATAAGATTTGCTTTAAATCAATTCGAGTTGGATTTTTAGCAACAACAAGATTTTTATTCTTTAAATAGAATGTTTCTGAGTTTGTGAGGATAAGATAAATCCAAGAGTGGGATTTTATTCTTTAATAGAATGTTTCCGAGTTTGTGAGGATAAGATAAATCCTAGAGTGATTTTATGTGTAAATAAAGCCAAAGAAAGCAAGGAAAGATTCTTTCCTTGCACGCTAAGTAAAGCAGCTAGGCTCTATAAATACAAGATTGTTGTAGCAAACTCATATTGTATTTTTCGAAAGAAAAGTTTGCTGTTAGGCTGAATAGAAGATCCAACATTTGCAGGTTTTTCCCGCATTGGGGTTTCCTGGGTATATCTGTGTTATTGTCTTTTTGTGTTTGGCTTCATGTTATTTTTGCTTCCGCTATTATTAGTTGTTAATTAACCCAGTTGTATTAATTGTTATAAATCAGATTTCTTTCTGTGAATTTATTGTGCAATTAATCTGTTGCTGGGTTATAGAAATTAACATGGTATCAGAGCTCTAAACTTCTGAATACGAAGCCAAGATTTGTAACGCAGATTTCAAGAAAAAAAAAAGTCATCAGATTTTCGTCTCCAATTCTTTTGTGGCTATGGCAACCAGTGTTCGATACGAGGACAGGCTCGAGGGTGCGTCTAACTTCTTGCAGTGGAAGGTTCAGATTACATCTGTTCTCAAGGAGAACAGGCTATGGACCTATGCTAGCACAGAAGTGACTCCACCAACAAATGATCCTTGTTGCCTTAGATTCGCATGAAGTCAAAGAGGCCAAAGCTCAAAGGATTATCCTGGATGGAGTAAGAGATCATTTAATTCCTCATTTATCGGGGAAAGACACCGCCAAGGAGATGTGGGATACGCTCACAAAACTTTATCAGAACGACTATCAGAGTCGTAAGATGATGCTCAAGGACAAATTGCATAATACCAAGATGTCCAAAGGCGAGAGTGTGACCTCTTACTTGTCCAAGCTGACACAGGTCAGGGATGAGCTTGCTACTGTTGGAGAGACGATTAAAGAAGATGAGTTGGTGCGTATAGCCTTGAATGGTTTTTCAAAGCACTGGGAAGTGTTTGTCAAGTGTGTTGTCGGCAGAGATCGGCTACCTGATTGGGCAAGACTTTGGGATGATTTTGTTCAGGAGGAGATCCGTGAAGGTGCTCATCGAGGAGATCAGACAAAGAAGGTTCAAGATGAAGAAAATCTTGCTCTTGCAAGCAAGGGTAAGAAGAAGTCAATAAAGAGCAATCGGAAGGTTCTTCTTCCAAGAGTGGGAAGAAGAAAGATCTGAGCAAGATTAAATGTTTTTGCTGCCATCAGATGGGTCACTATGCCAGTCAATGTCCGAATAAGAAAAATAAGGACAAGCAGAAGAAGCAATTTGCTGCTACGGCAGAGGTGGACGAGTTTGCATCACAATTTGAGAATGAGTTTTCACTCATTGCATGTCTCTCAAGTTCAATTGCCAACAGGGTATGGTATATTGACAGTGGGGCTTCTCGCCACATGACGGGAGTCAAAGAATGTTTCACCAAGTTGGAGGAGAAGAAGCTGGATTTCTATATTGAGCTCGGAGACAATGCCAAGTACCATGCAACTGGTATTGGCACCGTCAAGTTTCAGAGGGAGTCTGGCAAACCTTTGTTGGTGGAGGATGTGATGTATGTCCCTGGCATGACAAAGAATTTAATATCAGTTTCTGCCTTGGAAGACAAGGGTTACATTGTGACCTTTGAGAGGGGAAAAGTCTATATTCGTCCCAAAGATTCTAAGATTGCAAAAGTGATTGGTGTCAGGGATGGCAGCTTGTTTCGGTTACAGTTTGAGCCAGCACATGCGTTGGTTAGTAGCTGTAAAGGGATAGGAGAATTGTGGCACAGGAGGATGGCTCACCTTCACCATGGAGCACTTAATATTCTTAAGGAAATAGTGACAGGGCTGCCTGAGATGAAGACAGAAAAGCATGAGGTGTGTAAGGGTTGTGCTCTTGGGAAATATGCCAAGACTAGTTTTCCAAGCAGCGACACTAGATCCGAAGGGATTTTGGATCTCGTACACTTAGATGTGTGTGGACCTATGTCAACAACATCCTTGAATGGATATGAGTATTATGTTACCTTCATTGATGATTTCTCGAGGAAAGCGTGGATATATTTCATGAAAAATAAAGATGAGGTCTTCAGTAGGTTCAAAGAGTTTAAGGCTCTCGTGGAGAACCAAACTAGGAAGAAGATCAAGATACTGAGGTCTGATAATGGAGGCGAGTATACCTCGAATGCCTTCAAATATTTTTGTGCTCAGGAAGGTATCAAGAAAGAATTGACAGTTCCATACAACCCTCAACAGAATGGGATTGCTGAACGGAAAAATAGGGCTATAGTTGGAGCAGCCAAGGCCATGCTTCATGATCAGGATCTGCCTTGGTTCTTATGGGCAGAAGCTTGCAATACAGCTGTGTATTTGCAGAATAGGAGTCCTCACAAAGTGTTGGGAAAATTGACTCCAGAAGAGGCGTTCACTGGTAAGAAACCAGATTTGGGGCACATTCGCATCTTTAGATGCCTTGTGTATTGTCACATTCCTGTTGAGAAGAGAACCAAGTTGGAACCTACTGCAGAGAAGGGTATCCTTGTTGGGTACAGTGAAACTTCTAAGACTTATCGGGTTTATATTCCTGCTCTCAGGAAAATAGTGGTTCGCAGAGATGTGAAGTTTAAGGAAGAGAGGGCTCTTCAAAAGTCAAGTAACTTGATGAATGAGGAGGAACAAACATCCACAATTGAGGTAGCACAAATTCCTTAAACTTCAGTAACACAAACTGGAGAGCAGAACAAGCAGGATGATTAGATAGAGGAACAAATAATTCCTCAGCCTCAGATTCCTATGAGTGAGAAGAGGAGAAATAGGGCAACTGAGCAGACATTAAGAGAAGCTCAAGAATATGTAGGTGATCCTCAAGATTCAGTCAGACAAAGAAGGGCTCCCAGACGTTATTCAGATTATGTGGCACTTATGAGTGAATTAATTGAAGTAGAGCCTTCCAGCTTTCAGGAAGCATCCAAGCACCAAGTATGGAGAGATGCCATGGTGGAAGAGTATTCTTCCATCATGAAAAATAGTGTGTGGGAGGTAGTACAAAGACCAGAAGATAAGTTTGTGGTGGGCTCGAGATGGCTGTATAAGATTAAGCATGCTGCAGATGGTAGTGTGGAAAAGTTCAAAGCCCAGTTTGTGGCTAAGGGGTTTTCACAGAAGGAAGGAGTCGACTATGATGAGACTTTCGCTCCAGTAGCCAGGTACTCATCCATAAGAGCTATCATTTCTATAGCAGCACAGATGGGTTGGAGGATTCATCAGATGGATGTAAAGACGGCTTTCCTCAACGGAGTGATCGAGGAAGATATTTACATAGAGCAACCAGAAGGGTTTGAAGCACATGAGAGGGATTCTCATGTATGCAGGTTGAAAAGAGCACTGTATGGACTCAAGCAGGATCCTAGGGCGTGGTATTCACGTATTGATAGTTACTTGCAGAGTGTGGGCTTCATCAAGAGTGAGGCAGATTCGAACCTGTACTATGTTCAGGTGAAGGGTGAACTTCTCATATTGTTGTTATATGTTGATGACCTATTTCTCATAGGGTCAGAGGAGCTCATAGCACATTGCAAGCGGGATCTTGCAGGAGAGTTTGAGATGAAGGACTTGGAGTTGATGCACTACTTTTTAGGATTGGAGTTGTGGCAGAAAGAGGGAGAGATCTTCCTTGGACAAGGGAAGTACTTAATTGATATCTTGAAGCGATTCAGGATGGAAAACTGTAAGCCTATGTCAACGCCACTTGTGACCAATTGGAAGAAGATTGATGCTTCCAAATCAGAGGCAGTGGACCCTACTTTATACAGACAGTTGATAGGCTCTCTTATGTATCTGGTCAACACTAGGCCAAACATTTGTTTTGCAGTGAACTCACTCAGTCAGTTTATGGTGGAACCTAAACGTGTGCATTGGATAGCTGTGAAGCATGTTTTGAGATATCTCTGAGGCACAGTTGATTATGGGCTGAAGTATGTTCAACATGATGGAGTGAAGCTAAAGGGGTTTACTGATGCAGATTGGGCAGGCAGTACAACTAATCGAAAGAGCACTTCAGGGTGCAGTTTCAGTTTGGGATCAGGAGCAGTTTCTTGGTATAGCAGGAAACATAAGTCAGTTGCACTGAGTTCTGCAGAGGCCGAGTATATGGCAGCCAATATGGCTACATGTGAGGCTATCTGGCTTCGGAAACTTCTAGCTGGGCTCTTTAATAAGGAGTTGGATCTTACAGTCATTTACTGTGATAATCAGAGTTGCATCAAACTCTCTGAGAATCCAGTGTTTCATGACAAGTCAAAGCACATTGAGATCAAGTACCACTTCATCAGAGATTGTGTGGAGAAGGGGATAGTGAAGCTCAATTACATTCCTACGGATGAACAGATAGCAGATATCCTGACAAAGGCCTTGATGAAGAGCAAGTTTGAATTCTTCAGGGACAAGTTGGGTGTGGTGCAGAACACTTTCCTCACTAAGAGGGAGTGTTGATTTTTGTAGCTAGAAAAGTGGGATATGGATTTGCTTTAAAGCTACTCAAGATAAGATTTGCTTTAAATCAATTCGAGTTGGATTTTTAGCAACAACAGGATTTTTATTCTTTAAATAGAATGTTTCTGAGTTTGTGAGGATAAGATAAATCCAAGAGTGGGATTTTATTCTTTAATAGAATGTTTCCGAGTTTGGGAGGATAAGATAAATCCTAGAGTGATTTTATGTGTAAATAAAGCCAAAGAAAGCAAGGAAAGATTCTTTCCTTGCACGCTAAGTAAAGCAGCTAGGCTCTATAAATACAAGATTGCTGTAGCAAACTCATATTGTATTTTCGAAAGAAAAGTTTGCTGTTAGGCTGAATAGAAGATCCAACATTTGCAGTTTTTCCCCGCATTGGGGTTTCCTGGGTATAACTGTGTTATTGTCTTTTTGTGTTTGGCTTCATATTATTTTTGCTTCCGCTGTTATTAGTCGTTAATTAACCTAGTTGTATTAATTATTATAAATCAGATTTCTTTCTGTGAATTTATTGTGCAATTAATCTGTTGCTGGGTTATAGAAATTAACATATAATAATGAGTGGATCGTGTGAATGTGTGAGAATAAATGAATAGATAAATAGAGTAAGGAATAAGATACAAGGATACATATAACAAAAAAAATAACCAAATTCAAAAAAAAGATCATTTATCAATATATCACAAAATGGACAAAAACTAAATGAGAAATGATAATGGATATGTAAATTTCACCGTTACAATGTTGAGGACATATTTAAAATGAAATGGCATATTAAAATTCAGCTCCACGTGCATAAACATATATGCAAGGCCCCGCTTCGTTGGGAAGCATAGTCTAGGGAAGAATGCATTGTATAGAACCTTAAATCATGTGTATGCCGATTATTGTTGAAGCGAACATTGTAAAAGAATGGCACTGTCAAGGTGTAACTCTGCAATCCTGGGAAAGCCTGAATGCTCGGGATCAGAAGTGAAGCTAAATGCAAATGCCGTGTCGAGAAATGGAATCAGAACTTCTAAGCCCGTCATGATGAAAGGCTTACAAATCCAACCCCAAAATGCCAAGGTATATCTTTGTCTCTCAAGTCAATCGAATCATATGTCTTTTGGTGCCCTTTACATGGAACTGCCCCATTTAATCTAATAGAGCGTGCTTTATTTCTGCTTTCTGTATTCAAAAACTGGTGAGAAGGGCCCTTTTGATATACTATTGGCGTGTGGGTGAGGGAGGGATACATCTTTATTCAACACATATTGTGGTTTTGTGGGTTTTTATGCTTTCGTGCCACGGTTTCAGTGGAAGCAGGAGATGTTTTTACAGTTGGGTTTGTATGTTTCCCTGTTTATCTTTCTTATTGCCTTTTCTAGTTCATGTGTAGTTGCTGGAAACAACTTTTCTGAGATGCTTAGGGCTAGTCATTAATATGGGCACTGCTTATTTAACTACATCAGCAAGACAAAGTTTGTTTACGTGACCATTTAGGCTTTTTAGGGCAGATTCCTCAGCTACCACAGCTTATAGAATCTTAGTATAAGATGACTGTTCTTTTGTCAGTGTTTCCACTTGCAATGCTCTTCTGGGGCCAGCTTTGTCATTTTCCTTTCATGATGATGGATTCGGTAGAGAGACCCAAAATGTGGGAACCTAACCAATCTATGCATTTGATCCACGAAAGCATTACAAGATGGCTTATTCTGTACATTATTTGGTGGCTGAAAATTTTCCTTCGCATTCCCAGTTCGAGAACAAAAGAATATGTTTCCGAGTAAGATCCTTCTAGGTCAACCTTAGCACTGAATTTTTCGAGCAGCAGTTTGTGGATGAATTCAATCTTTGAGCCAATTCCCAACTGGGTAGGGAAAAGCCTTTTGCTGTATATTCGGATGTCAGACTATTGAGATTTTGCTATTTACCAGATTATTTATCCTGTGAGGGTTAATGCCAAGGTCTTGTGGATCACTTTTCGTTCATGTGTCCTCTAGTGGGAGATCTTACTTAGCCAAGTTTTGAACTTGAACATCCTAATAAGCACAGGGTAATGTTGAGCCTTGAGCCTGAGGAGCTGAAAATCTGTTGAGAATTCATACTCTGGGTACATCTGAGACTTGAATGTTGCTAAATGAAATATTAAAAACATCGACTCTACAAGTACTTTATATGTTTTACTTCTGAGATGGTCTTTTGGAAACTCAAATTTGTTTTCTAGCTTCAAGATGTGCATTCTAGATGATTACTTTTGAAAGTAAATGTATCATCATTAGTTAAGGATAGATTTCCGAAGATTGGATGTGTTCAAAACTAAAACCAAACTACGGTAACACTGTATGGCAATGTTATCCTGTGTACACAGTTTTATAGCAGAAGCTTTTTTCTTTATCGTATGGGCTGTGAAAACCTCTTGTTCATTATTGTTATCCAGCTTATTACTGTGCTGAAGCTTTCTGAAGGATATGTTAACTTGTTTGTCACAATGCTACTAAAGTTCTTTTGAGTGTGGCCATTTTTGGAAAACCACCTGTTGGATAAGTAAATTCTAGATATGCAACTTTGCAGAATATAATTTAAAGTTTGGAGATCAAAATTATACTATGAAATGATGATAAAGGAATAATTGTACATACTGGCATATTGAAAACAAAATCACTGAGTACCTTTTAATTCCTTTTAATTTCAAGTTTGGAGATCAAAATTATACTATGAAATGATGATAAAGGAATAATTGTACATACTGGCATATTGAAAACAAAATCACTGAGTTCCTTTTAATTCCTATAAGAAATTAGATGCAGTACGGTAGTGTTATTATCATATGATGAAAGTTTGTAAACTTGTTTCCGACATTGGTAAGAGTGTGTTAAATTAGCAAAGCATTGAACATCTTTTTCATTTTCCTTGTTTATCCATCTTCTATTCCCTTAGGATTGGTCTTCAATTTCCTTGTTTATCCATCTTCTATTCCCTTAGGATTGGTCTTCAATTTCCTTGACATATCTCAAGGTTGCTTTTATTCTGTTTAAAGCAGATAGGAAGCCAGCGATTGGAAGTGACTAATTTGCAACCTTGTCTGGTGCGGAGGGAGGCTCTTGTGGGGCTTGGCACATCACTCTTGACCATAATTGTTACCCCAGCTGAGTCTGCTGAAGCAAGAACTGTGAATGCTGACATGAGGAATTAAATACTAGAAAAACTTGATGAGCTACGGGAGAAGGCAGGGCTGAAAAAGAAGAATGAAGATGAGAAGTCTTCAGCTGACAGCGCAATAACATCAAAATCACCCTCCAAGTTTGCTCAAAAAGGGGAAGGACTTTTGGTGGACGTAGATTTTAATGCTTGACTTAAAGAGATCATGGGATTGTCTTGAAACTTTGATCTTTGTTTTTCTCCAAATTGAAAAAAGTCCTAAGTTGATACAAATTGAGCCAAATTTTACTTTCCCCTTGAGGCCAGAACTGTGGATCACACTTGAATGCATTCTTTTCAGCACGCTGAATGGAAACTTGGATGTAAAACTGTAAACTCTCTAGTGCACCAGTTTATGTTGGCAACAATTAGTATTAGTCCCAAGTTCAATGCTGTGGTGGAGCAAATTTATCTTGATGCAATCTTATTTATCTGATATTTGGTTTGTGGCAACTAAATAATAAGTTTATCAACAAGAACGGTTTCTGTTATCCGAGGGGTACAAGCTTTCTCAACTGTTAAAGACTCATCTGATGAACATCGTTCTGAATAGTAGCATATTGACAACTTTCTCTCCTAATATGTTGAAACAAGTTTTATGTCTTGATCAAGCATACTTTAGACCCTAGAGGATCAAGACACTTGGTATATTTCTTCCGAGTCTTGAATTTTTTGTCAGTTTTCCACCTTATGATTTGGCATTGAAATGTTGATAACACAAGACTATATGATGATATCTCTTCTTGAATTTGAAAACTTGCCAAAATACGCCTGAAGTCCATTTGAGTGGATCTGTTTTGCTTTATCCAAAAATAGTGCCTTAAAGAGTCCACATTACATCACCTCTATTGTAATTTGTATTAATGCCAAGTTTTTGAGAGATAGATGTATGTTTTCAGTTTGATGTTTGAACTCTAGAATCTCAGATGTGGTTTTGGTTTTAATTTAGCTTTGTTGCATAAATATGCAATCGGAAAGTTTTGGTATTCTTCTTTTCTTACAAGTTTTAAATATAAAATCTCAATGGTTGAGCAAATACTATATCTGTCAAAAGAGCCACAAGTTGATGACATACATTTTCATCATTGTATACTGTTCATTTGAATTTTGAGATTTTGTATGTCTTATTTTTGATATCATGCAATTGATTTTAATTTGATTGTGTGCAATATATCAAACTTACATGTGCTTAGAACTATATTGTGAACTCTTAGTTTCAAGCTACATGAGCAGAGTGACACTGGTGGAGGGGTTTTTGGATATTAAGTAGTTGTTTGGCACAGTTTGAACATTGTTGTGTTCGTTGAGATGGGAGTGACTGATTTGATTTGCTTTGTATTATTTTTAGTTGTCTTGATGGGCTATAAGACACTTGGGTTTGTCATTGAGCAGGGTTTTGTCATCTAGCAGAATCGTTAGGATTGAATGCTTGACCGTTGGTTTGAAGGGTCTGCAAGCCTGATGTAATTGATTTCTTTGGGATGACCATCTGCTCTAGATGTGTCGGTTTGGGTTGCCTCTTATGTCTATTCTCTCATCTCTATTAGATTCAAAGACTAATTCAATGTCTTCAGATTTTCATGTCTGCCATGTGGATTTTGGTAGATGGCTCTTTATTTTTTTATCAGTTACATCATTTCTTATCACTAGGTCATCTATTGATGTTAAGCATCTGGAATTAAAGGCCCCGAGATGTTGCTTCATAGGCATCTCCTTTATAGAATTGTTTAGTAAATTCTATCTGTAACCCCATTGTGAAACATCAAATGTGTTAGATGTGTTATATTAAGGTTTGATGGTGTAAATACACTATTATAAATGTCAATCAAAGCCGTTTAGGAAGAATAACAAGTTTTGAAGGGAGCAAGGGAGTTTTATAAGACCAAAATTAAATTAGAACACTTTCGAGCAAAGAAGCCAAACCTTCCCAAGATCACCCTATCATCGAGCCATGTAGAAAACATAGCTTGATATGTTCCTTGGTTAGCAAAGGAAACTAATACCTATTGTCCCTTGAAAGCCATGAATGAAAAAACATCCTCAAAGGAAATAAACAAAGAAATAATTTCCTCTAATAGACTATTACCTTTCTAAATAGAGCAAGATTTCTTCAAAAGGCAGAAAATAACAATTTATAGGTCTCCTTCAACAATCAACTATTTATTACTTGAAGAAACAAGCAAGGAGATTCCTCCAACTATTTAATTTCCAAAATTTGTTGGAGCCTAAGCCATTTATTTTTGTCTAACACTATTTATCTCTTATCCCATTACTAGGGAAAATCTTTATTCTAAATTATTTCATGGGGCTATTGAGTTTCATCAAACATATCAATTTTATATTATGTGTAACCTTTTTATTATACACATAAAAGGGAGCCCTTTGAAGGTCCTCTAATAATGTGGAAGGAAAGGCTTACAAATAAGGTTCAAACCTACAATTGTCAAGTGTGATTCTAATGTGAGTTAGTAAACTTTTACCAAGTCTCCTACACATTATGTGGTGAGTTCGTTCCTTTAATTTTAGCTTAACCCAACTTGATTTTTTCCAAATCAAATATGATTAATTTTGTTCTCTTCATCTAAGGTAGTTCACATCAAATATTAGCATATGTGGTCTTGAATAGCACACTCATTATCAATCAAGGGAATAATGGCATAGTGTAATGGTGAAAGCAAATTTCTCATTTAGTTTTGGGCCCATTTTGATAGAATATCTTTATACAACTACATAGCAACAAGTGACACACTGTTGTGCTAAGTTTGACTTCTTCTCTAATCTTTTATCCATCCACATGCTCTTATATGTTAACCCTTTCATATTCTCATTTACACATATCCCCACACACATTCACCATAATTAGTCATTTATTTCACCCATCATTACTCTCACTTCCATACATTTATTCTTTTGCATCAATGTTTCCCTATCTTAGGTCAATCTCATGACATGTAGGTTTGATCTTGAACCAAATGAGATTGAACCCAAATTTTGAAATTTCAAGTTCTTTCCTTTTCTATTGGCCATTATTAGCCATTATGGGACATTTTGGATGTCTAATAGCTCACTACTTTGGACACAATCGAAATTAATTTCCAAGAACTATTCTTACATTTTCACTTAGAAGGTATAAAATTTGAGCTAAGAGGATTTGCATGTAAAGAGTCCACAAATGGTAAGCTCACACCACATGCAAAAGTTTCCTAAACATGTGGATGAAGGAGCAGCTCAATTGTTATCATTAGTACAATCAAAGAATCTTGCATCATCTAGTTTGCAAACAATTACAATTAAGGGATATACCAAAAAGATGGTCTCCCTAAAATGATCAAGGTCAAGCCCTTCAATTACCAAAGAACCCACCAACATTACCCAAGGATGGTCCAAAGCTAGGACCTTAGCCAATCATCAAGAATCTCATTCAGTGGAAGAAGTTAGCAATTAAAGATGTCACATGGAAAGATAAGACTTTTTGAAGAAACATCCACCATTGGCCCACTTTGAAGATAATACTTCTCTGAAGAGGGGGGACATGCTACACCCTTAATCTTATAGTGTGTAATGGGTTATGAGTAGTCTTCTTGTGGGTAACTTAACTCTTAATTAAGTAATATGATCATTATAATATTATTATCTAGCTAATTAGGTCATCCTAAGTGATATTTTAGTATATAAGTCAGTTTGAGTCATATCCAAGGCATAAGTAGGGTATATATAGGAGGTAGTAAGTGCTATTTGATGATGAGATTGTGAATTGTGTACTCATTGGAGATATTTAGAGGTTTTCCCCTTGAAGTGGCATGTTATTCTTAGTTATTATCAATTATTTGTAAAATATTTCATATTATATTCCTTTCTTTGCAACTTATTTCATTACAACGATGATATGACACATAAAATCACCATTATAGGGGAGTTACAAATTATTGACTAAAAATCTTGACCAACTATATGACACATGATATAAAATGTCATCAAACATCTTTTGAGGGAGATTATGAAAATAAAATGGAGTGCCCAATTTCATGAGTGAATTATAATAAGAGTTATTGAACATTATGACAACATAAAAGCATATATTATTTTTGCATGTTTACTCATCATTAGGGGTGTTGGAATTTTGAACCTAAAATTGGGAACCATATTTGGATCATGGTATTGGTCCATGGTTTGTGATTTGTCACTTATGATTTCACATATTAGATATCCTATTGTAGACACCTAAATTTGGACACTTAATTTATCCAAATTTATCACTTTCACCTAAACATCCTCTTATCTGAGTTAATTAAGTAATATTACTATTATTTAATTAATACCTTTAATTCTACCAAATCCCTAAGGCATTTAATTAAATACCTTACCCTCCTTAATTCCCTTTTCATCAAATGAATTAAATAAATATGGTATTTATTTAATTTTTCACATGTCATTTTCATCTAATCCTAATCCATCTTCTAATATCTTCATTAGGGATGTGCACATGCCTAATCCTTAATTACAATGTGTCACATCCTCTAACTTTTGCAAGTTAACTTCTAATCCTCGTTAACCCCTAATTATTCTATGATTACTGATTAGTTAATCCTAATTAGTTCCTTAGTCAACTCTCCCCATCCCCCAAGGAATTTTTAATTCTTTTTTATTCATCCAAGGCTCCTCTTTTCTCCATGTGAATTTTTAATTCACTTTTATTCCTCCTAGAATCCCCTTTTCTCATGCATCTTCTAGAATCTTTGAATTGTCACATCAAATCACATGTGGACAAGTGCTTCCATTTTTGAAACCTTGTCTTGTCCATGGGATTCTTCCAAGCATGTGGATTTTTAATTCACATTTATTGACCCAAGATTCTTCTCATTTCTCAATGTACTTCCAAGGTACATGTTCTTTTTACACATCATGTACCTTCTTTCCACCTCACTTCCACATCATCTTATCCTTGGCCATCTCACATTCCACATGTCAAGATGTGAGGGCTTGTGAGTCTTCAACTCACCATAGCCCTACATTTTGATCTTGGTGGCTCAATCTCAACCATTGAATTCTTTCTAGAATTCAGATTTCTCTATAAATACCCCCTCTTCTAAGACATGAAAAAAAAAAAAGACTTAGCCATTTTGCAATCTTATGCTGTCATTTTGTGCACTCATCTAACCATCCATTTTAGCCATTTTGCATTTGCATCCCACCATCTACTTAGTCTTGCATTTAGCTACATCAATAACCATCTAAGGAGCACACAAAACAATCCAAAATCAAGGGCCAACCAAGGAGTTTCAGCAGCAAAAAAGGTATAAGCAGTTTACAATCTTCATTTTATCTTGTTTATTTGCTTTATCATTCCTTAGGCTAATCTTAAGGTGTCCCTTTGTGTTTTTTCTCATTGCATTTTATTTATTTTGCATCTTTAGAATAGAACTAGCATTTAGGCAGCACAAGTGGAAGAAGGTTGGATTACAGTCACGAGTAAAAAATCAAAAGCATCCAGGCCTTATCTAGAAATGACGCTTCGTTCCCACAAGATTAACTCTAAAGGTAAAACATGATGTTCTTAGCTTGGGAGTCGACTTTTTGGTGGCTGCAGGCTGTCTTTTTTTGCAGTCTGACTTTTCTGGTTGTAAAGGGTTGCAGATCCCTTCAAAATCTGCTTTTTCCCTAATATCAAAAACATTTAGGATCACATTTCTAGCACGCCCGATGGGACCCACAAGCGGGTTCCTCTATTTAACGTTTGTTGTTGTTGAGATTCTTTGCAAGAACAGGTCGTAGAGGGGTGACTACGCCCTCCTGGTTACTATAGAGGGGCGACTACGCCCTCCTGGTTACTGCAAAAAGGCGATTACGCCCTCTGTGTCACTACAGAGGGGCAACTACGCCCTCCTGGTCACTGCAGAAGGGCGACTATGCCTTCTTGGTCATTGCAAAAGGGCAATTACACCCTCTGTTTCACTGCAGAAAGGCGATTATGCCCTCCATTTCATTACAGAAAGGCAACTACACCCTTTATTAAAGAAAAATTTCTAACATTTCATTGCAAAAGGGAAACTACACCCTTTATTAAACTTTGTTTTCTAACATTTCACTTCAGAAGGGCGACTACGCCCCTGATTAAAACTTTGTTTTTTAACATTTTACTGTAGAAGGGCGACTATGCCTTGGTTTGAATTTTGCTTGCTAACATTTCACTGCAGGAGGGTGACTACACCCTTGATTAAACTGTGTTCTAACATTTCACTGTAGGAGGGCAACTACGCCCTTGATTAAACTTCGTGTTCTAACATTTCACTGCAGGAGGGTGACTACGCCCTTGATTAAACTTTGTGTTCTAACATTTCACTGCAGAAAGGCGACTATGCTCTTGATTAAATTGTGTTCTAACATTTTACTGCAGAGGGGCAACTACACCCTCCTGATAACTGCAAAAAGGCGAATACACCCCAAAACAACACATTTTGAGAGGTAAAATGACCATTTTAGCTTAGTTTTTGCTCCCGCTTTTTGTTGTTTTTATATCTTAACCCCCTAACATTGTTTTTTGCAAGGATATTGGTGTTTTTGCTAACATTTTGCAGCATATTCTTGTGTAATTGGCAAAGAAAGAAGGGTAAAACAACTAACGTTTGCTTGCAAGACCATCTGTTTACATAGATTTCCAAAGCTATCCTTGTGGTTTTTCGTTAATCTAGGAAAATAGTTTAATTAGGGGAAGTAATATCCATTGGTTGTTGCATCTATCTTTTTGTGTTACCCAAAGGGGGCATTAGTTTGCTTTCACTTTCCCCTTTTCCATATCCTGTTTCTAACAAGTTTGCTGCAGCGGGGCGGATACACCCTCTTCCATATTTTGTTTCTAACAAATTTGCTGCAAAGGGGTGACTACACCCTCCTGGTTATTGCAAAGGGGCGACTACGCCCTCCTGGTCACTGCAGAGAGGCGAATACACCCCAAAACAACACATTTTGAGAGGTAAAACGATCATTTTAGCTTCGTTTTTGCTCCCATTTTTTGTTGTTTTCTTATCTTAACCCCCTAACATTATTTTTTGCAAGGATAGTTGTGTTTTTGCTAACATTTTGTAGCATATTCTTGTGTAATTGACGAAGGACAAAGGATAAAACAACTAACATTTGCTTGCAGGGCTATCCATTTGCTCAGATTTTTAAAACTATCCTTGTTTTCGTTAATCTAAGAACATAGTTTAATTAGGGGAAGTAAAATTCATTGCTTGCTGTGTCTATCTTTTGGTGTTACCCAAAGGGGGCATTAGTTTGTTTTCACTTTCCCCTTGCACTTCGTGTGAGCCTAAGGAGTAGTTGGAAACGATTCGTGTCTTCTTTCTAGTGAGACCTACTTGGGGATTTCATCACCTCAAGGGACGATCCCAACCATGCGTACCGATGGGGTATACAAAGGGGGAGAGAGAAAGTTGTACCTCAATCCAACCGTGTCATAATTGGCGGAGCGTCAAAGCTAGGGTGATACCTAGATAGATGTAAAAAGTTGGTCTGAACCCTTTAGTATCTCGCTGGGGTTCCCGACTCACGCTTGTGATGGGCTGGTGTTCACGGTTGTGCCTCACGTACCGAGAGTATATCGAGGACTCCCTAGACACATTGTGCATCTTAGATTAAGACCCTTATTGGCCATACCCTTAATACTAATCATAGGATTGTACTTGTTTGAAAGTTTTTTCTTGTGAGAAACCAGTAAACTTTTTGACAAGTTGGCCTTATTGTTGTTATTTTAAGTCCTTTCCATAGTCATTTTCATCTAAACCAAGTCCCTGTTTGCTACAGTGAGGCGAATTTTCCCTCCTGTTTACTATAGTGGGGTGAATTTTCCCTTTTGTTTGCTGCAGTGAGGCAAATTTTCCCTCCTATTTACTATACTGGAACAAATTTTCCCTCTTGAACAATCAAAATTGCCTCGTTTAGCCTCTAAACCATCGTTTAATCATTCCAAACCCCTATTTAATCATTTTAAGCCTCTGTTTTGTCATTCTAGACCTCTGAAACCTCCGTTTGATCATTCTAAACCTCCACTTTACCATTCCAAACTTTTGTTTAGCCATTCCAAACATCTATTTGACCAAGTAGTCTTTCATCCCTTTCGATCTTCTGTTTACTCGTTTCAAGTAATCTTTCATCCATTCCAAGC
Organism: Sequoia sempervirens; assembly: GCA_007258455.2. NCBI lineage: Eukaryota > Viridiplantae > Streptophyta > Pinopsida > Cupressales > Cupressaceae > Sequoia > Sequoia sempervirens. The sequence continues at coordinate 1,120,122,673 of VDFB02271358.1, read as the reverse complement.
ATCCATCCCCTCATTCCGAGAGTTGTTCATCCTTTCTAATCAATTGTTTACTCGTTTCGAGCTTTCGTTTCCGTGACTTGAGAGTCCTTCGTCCATTCTAAGCAATCGTTTACCAGTTCTGAGTGCATATTCATCCACTCCTATCATTCGTTTTCCCAATCCAATCATCTATTTCCTCAATCTGATTATATAACACCCCATTCCAAAAACCCGTCTCTTCATTCTAACAGCCCGTTTACCTGCTCGGAGAGTCCAAAAGTAGTGGGGCGAACTTGCCCCTGCAGTGGGGCGAACCTGCCCTGCAGTGGGGCAAATCTGCCCTATGGAAGGGAAAATTCGCCCCTCTGTGAGGGAAAATTCGCCCCAAAAGGGAAAATTTTCCCCTCTGTAGCAAAAATTTGGCAAATTGACAATAAACAGATACAGTTCCCAAATCCAACTGGCGGAACCAATCCCATCATATCCTTCAATCCAACTTAATCTAAGCTTTAACCAAAATCATAATCTGAGCTTTAGTCCATCTGCAGTCAAGATCGTTGGATATCAAAACAAATCTTAAGATCCCTCCCTCCATCTTCTTCAATTTTGTCCTATTCAACCTTTCATCCTTTCCACAAGTCAACCTCCTAATCCGAGCATTCGTTCATTCATTCCGATTAATCATTTACTCATTTCAACCTTTCATCCATCCATTCCAAACATTCGTTCCCTCTTTTTCAATCATTCGTTTACTTGTTCCGTGTAAACATTCATCTATTTTGAACCTTCATCTATCGTTTTAAACTCTCGTTAGCCATTCTAATCATTCGTTTACTTGTTCTGAGTAAACATTCATCCATTTCACACCTCCTATCATTTCAAACTTTCGTTCAGTCATTTGATCATCCATTTAGTCATTTTGATCATCCGTTTGCTCGTTCCGAATAAACATTCATCCACTTCACACCTCCTTCTATCATTTCAAACTTTCGTTCAGTCATTCCAATCATCTGTTTACTCATTCCGAGTAAACATTCATCCATTTCAAACCTCCTTTCATCATTTTGAACTACTCGATCATTCGTTTACTCGTTCTGAGTAAACGCTCATCCATTTCAAACCTCCTTTCATCATTTCAAATTCTTGTTCTGTCGTTCTGTCATTCGTTCACTCATTTCGAGTAAACGTTCATCCATTTCAAACCTCCTTTCATCATTTCGAACTCTCGTTCAACAATCCCGATCAATCGTTTACTTATTCCAAGTAATCTTTCATCTATTCCAAACCTTCATCTTCTCATTATGAGAATCATTCATCTATTGTGAGCAGTCGTTTACTCGTTTCGAGTAGTCGTTCATCCGTTCTGATCAATCGTTTACTCGTTTTGAGTATTTATTCATTCGTTCCTCCAATCAAATCATCATTTTCCCCATCCAAATCCCTTGAACTTTATTTCAGGTTATTATCCGAATTGACCTAAGTGTTTGAATTGATCGTCATCATCAACATCTGCTTAGGATTGTCATCTGTCCTAGGTTAATCATCATCGTCAACCCAATCAATTCACCTTCAATCTCAAGGTGGATTCAGTGCTTCAATCATCCATTCATCCTTTAATCCAATCAATCAATATCCTAAATCACCTAGGGTAATCTCTGAATGAGGTTTTCCACTCCCTCTCATCATCCCATCCTATCCATCGTTCAATCTTATCAATCATTGATCGATCTTATCGAATCCAATCCAATCGCATCCTTATCCAATCACCTTTGACCCAATCAATCTACTTCCATCTTGAGGTAGATTTAGTGTCGTAATCATCCTTTGATAATCAATCATATTGCTAGAATCAATCCCATCGCATCATCTAATCATCCTAATCCAAGCTTTAATCCAATCCCAATCTGAGCTTGAGCTAAATCCCGATTTGAGCTTGACCTAAATCTCGATTTGAGCTTTATTCTGTTCCCATCCAAAATCTTTTATCCATCCTCTTTATCCTTTCATCATCATGAATCTTTATCCTCCATCGATAGTAGTCAAGGGAAACCCTAATTATGTCAACAACGATAATGAAAGTCTTGTCGATCAAGAGGAAAATGACAGATTCCCTTGACACTATCATTGCTAGTAAGCTTTCTCCACTCGCTTTCCAAAATCCAATCACCCCTTCAAATTATCTCGTTATGTCTTCATCCATGCCTAATAACGCTCCTTATGCTACCTTTGACAAGGGATATCCATTATCTTCCTCACCCACATCTTCATCATATCCTCCCTCTACATCATCTTCTTATCCAACATCCATGTCTTCTTATCCCAATCTAGTATCCCAACATCCCTATTATAATCCCCTATCCACACTTGCATACCCCAATCCTTCATCCACATATGCTCGCTATCCTAATCCTCCGTACCAATCTACCTATCCTAATCCTTCTTATCAGTCTATCCATCCTAATCCTACATCCGCACCTTTTTATCTTAATCCTGCACCCCCATCAACCTATCCTAATCCAACATCCACATTCTCTTGCCCTAATACAACATCCACATCCTCTCGCCCTAATCCAACATCCACATCCTCTTGTCCTAATCCACTGTTCATATCCTCTTCATCATTCCAATAGCCCTACCTTAAGCCTCCATCCAATCCTAATCCCCCATCTACTCCCAATCCTACATCCAATCCCATTGTCCCATCTAATCCCAATCCTGCACCAATCCCCAATCCTTCATCCACCCCACCTCGCCATCTAAACCTAGAATATACAAGTTTCTCACTCTAGAAGTTCTCCAAGGACTCATGACAAAGAAGCCATCGCCAACTCCACCACTTGAAATTGTTGAACCATACCATCCCAATCCATCCTCCATGGTCACTAATGATGAGACCCCTCTCTAGCCCACACCTATCATTGATGCTATCACCCCTAACACCATTCAAACCGTCAAAATCATCACATCCTCTAAATCCGCTTAGCCCCCCTCTCCTACCATCACATCTACCGAATCCATTGAACACCCATCTTCTACTCCTAGATCCACCCAATCCATTGAAGACACCCAAGTCCAATCCACTTCTCCTACCCCTAGTATCATTGAAATGCATTTTGATGAATGCTTTGAATCCTCCATCCTTCCATCTCCCCAACTTGAAGAGTCCCTCCAACACTCTGTCATTCTGCCATCCACACAAGGTGAGTCATGCCAAGAGTTTGATCCAAAGCATACCAACATATCCCCTTCTCCAGATCAAGACCCTACCATCCCATTTAGTCTACCTCAAGATCACAGTCCCCCATCCATTCCATCCCATGATCCCCTTGTCACTCAAGATTCCACCACTCCATCTCATGAGCCCTTATCTCCATCTCCATTGCATGATCCCTTATCGCCTATCGTCACAAATCTAGATCCTATCATATCCCCTAATCCCTCTCCTGATCCCTTACCAATCACTCTTTCTGGTCAGGAAGATGTTGTTATCCCACCATCTTCATTTCTTGATCCTCCATCGTCGCCTAAACCTACTATCCCCTCTCCACTTGTATATCCCCTTGGTACCCTTACATTCTTCCATGGTGGTCTCCTTGCAGAAGAAAAACACAACATATATACCACGCATCCTCCCCCACCTAATAATGGACTCGCATCATTCTTCCAGAATAACAAAAATCATGTCCTAGATTGAATGCTCAAGAACATGAACTATCAAGGAAAAGGTTTAGGCCTTCATGAGCAAGGTATTTTAGAGCCCATCCAGGTCAAAGAACAACTCTGTATGCAAGGTCTTGGACCTAGTTCCCAAGACTCACAATCTAATGATCTTGGTACAACCTCTATACGTCCTCAACGAGCCCCTTCTTCCAAAAGAAATATAAGCTCTTCCCATCGCTCCACCAGATCATATGCTGCCATCCCTCCTCCATCCTATCACCTCAAAACAACCATCCATATTCCTCCTTCATCTGCTCCATCCATTTTGGGACCTTACATCCCTCCATCCACCATCTCCCATCCTCCATCTACCCCGTCCATGTCTTCTCCAGGTCTTAAGCCCATTTTGGGCCCTTATATCCCAAAATCATCTCCTCCATTTTGTCTTATTCGTCGTTTCATCCATCCATCACCTATCCATATCACCCATCATAAACATCCCACTCTCATATCCTATAGTCAGGATCAACAAAGGCACATACCTACACATCCTCTATCTACACATAATCCCCATAATCCTACCTCCATCGCTCTACATCATCCATCTCCTTGCACCCCTCCCATTGCTACTAAAAGCGCTTTGGATGTTAAACCAAAAATGCATAAATTCAAACATCCACATGAATCTAAAGTTCCCCATGTCCCCTCTAAAAGACATGGTGAGGAGAAGAAAAATTAAATCCAGAATCCAAATCAACTCCATAAGCCACAAAGGCCCACCAAAGCAAAAATCAAAACCATGTGGATCCCAAAGAAAAAAGATGCAATGCCTTCAAAATAAAAATCTATAACAACATCCAAAGTTGCTAATCCAAAAGCTAATTATACCCCCCTTTCATCTCCTAAGTCTGTTTTGGGTCCCTATGTCCTGAAATTCACCATCCCATCTCCTCCCTTATCCCCGCATTCTCCATCCATCAATCCTCTTATCATTTCACATCCATCACTGTATGTGCCAATGTTGGTCTTGAACTCACCATCCCATCCCACACCTACCCCATCATTCTATCCATACCCTTTCCAACATCCCATCCATTATCCCACATATCTCCCCCATCAAATCCCTCTAATTCATCCTCTTGCATAATCCATTTATCCTAATAAGATTATACCAACATCCAACAGTCACTTCAAACATGGGCTCTTAACACCTTGTATGGAACTTGATGCTTAAGTCCTTCATCCATCTCCTTATTGCATGCCTTCTAAATCCGCTTATCTGCCTCCCTATCCTTATCCATCTCCTTTTGCATGATATCCAAAAAGTAAAAAAAAAATTAAAAAAAGCCAAAAATCAAAAAAAATCAAAAAAAGTAAAAAAGATAAATAATTCATCCAATGGTGAAAACTTGGCAAACAAGCGCCTTGGATAAGTACCATGATGAAAACCTGGCAAGCCAACGTCATATGTAAATCCCCATCTGTCCTTTTTCACACTTGGGGGTAGCTTCCTGACATGCATTCCCTCCATCCGCTATGCTTCCTGCTATGCTTCCAGTTATGCACCTGTCTTCCTGCTATACGTCCTCTTCATTCATCCCCCCCATCCCACCTATCTTCTACATCCTACCATCATAGCCCATTTATCTCCCATCCCTCCATCCTTCTAGTGATCTTGATCAAAACAGGGGCACCTATCTATGCATGCTTTGGACACCTCTTAGTATACATTCCCTTCATCCATGCTCTATCATATTCCTTAGTCACTCATCCTATCCTCCTCTGGTTATCTCCTTTATCTTCCCATCCACTCATCTTCCATCCCTCATGCCTCATCACACATGACATATCTAGAGTGGGGGCATCTACTTCCTTTGTGACATAGTCCTTGGAGACATCATCTATCATAACATCCTTTCATCTCCCTATCCATCTACCACAACATCCCTTCCATCTCCCCATCCTTATCTGCCTATCCTAGCATCCCTTTCATCTCCCAATCCTTATCTTCCTATCCATCCAAACAATCCCTTCCATCCCCCATCCCTATCTCTCTATCCATTCTTTCATCTTTGTTCTCATCCCATTTTGTAATCCCTTGTCATTGGTATCTAGCTATAGGCTATTCCCTCCATGCAACCCAATGCCATTTATCTCATCGCCATCACTTCTGCTTCTCTTACACATCTTTTCAATCTCCTATCCTTCTCATCATTCATCTCTCCATCATACCATCCTCCCAATTCATCTTTTGATGATTTGGATAACTATCCCATCCCTAAGCTTCATGTAGTCACCATCATCCTATCTAATCCAACAAGTCTATCCTATCTTGTCATATCAGTCCCATCTTTTTATCCACTTATCCTATCATCTCATCATCCTTTATCCATCATTTGATGTTGGTCGTTAGTTGAACTACGTTGCCCCTACGCTTTCACGTAGGCAAGGTTGATCCTCTAATCTACCCCCAGGGCTCCTTTATCATCTATCATCGGTCGTTCTACTTTTGTCTATCCTCTCTTGGTCATCTATCAAGGTCTCCATCGTCCTCTTCCCGCTTTTATCCATGGTCAGTCATCAGCCTTTTATCGAACTACGAGGGCTCTGCGCTTTCACGTAGGAAAGGCTAATCTTTGATCGGCCCCCGAGCCCCTAGGTATTTAGGGTGTGTCAGTCTTGTGTCTTGTCTTCTTGTGTCATTTCATCAAGCTATGCCCTTATCTAGCTAGTTCTTAACAAACGAGATCCACTCATATCATGAGATCCAATCGGTTTTGAATATCCTGTGTCATATCGATCTTTCAGTTTAGTATCCATCATCGGTCTCAACAGGATGCATCCTTCCTAACAGACCTCATCAATCCCATCCACCCCCTTGATCCTATGGCAAAGGAAATTTGAATTTGATTGTGATCTTTTGATGCTTTTGGATTTTGTTTATCATTTGAGCTCCCTATCATCACTTGTTAGGGCCGCCTTGATCCATCATATCATGGTGTGCTTTGACTGGTACACATAGGGGCATATCTTGATCTTTTGTTTGTTTGTGTCTTCTTGGTTGTCCCACATAGTACCCACCAAGATCCTTGCAGTCTTGTGTTATGCTGGGGCATCCTTATGTGCTTGTGGTTATTCCAATACCTGGACTGACCAAAGTCATGGCGACTTTGGGGTGTTGGGATAGCCTTCTTGTCTGTTGTGTTTGTTTCATGCATTAGACACTAATCCGCCTTGGTTCCACATACCCTGACACTTGGTATCTTATGCTATAGCAAAAATCAGTGCTCTGAAGATGGTAAATTGCATTAGGATTGCATTTCATCTTCCCCATCCTTGCATTCATCCTTCATCAATATCCCTAACCTATCCATCCAATATGTTATCATCTCTTTAATCATCATCATCATCCTTGGGATGTATCCTTCCCTATCCTTTAGTGGTGTTTTGGGATGTATCCTTCCCTCATCAATACCAATCCTTGGGATGTATCATGTCCTATGCTCATGTTTTATTTGGGATCTCTCATTCCCTCATCGACAACACTCCATCCATCATCAACCCCTTTTGGCTTGTAGCTTGATTGGGGCAACATCACCTTAAATCCATTTGTGCTTCATCCATCTCCTACCGCTTATCATTCAACTCCTTTGCATCATCTTCTTCATCTCCCCTTGCATCAACTCATCCATTTCAAGAGTAGACCCGTGTTCTCTTGAACTCACATGTCCTCTTGAGGGGGCATCCTCAATCCCTAATCTTCATCTTCACCCCCATCATTTTTCCTTCCTAGTCACTTCTTTGAACGAGTGGGGCATCTTTTCCAATCTAACCATCTTCTTCCAGGTTTTATGTTTTAATATTCTTTGAAATGATGGTACTTTGTAACATCATCTCAAAGAGGGGCAAAATGTAGACACCTAAATTTGGACACTTAATTTATCCAAATTTATTACTTTTCATCTAAACATCCTCTTATCTGAGTTAATTAAGTAATATTACTATTATTTAATTAATACCCTTAATTTTGCCAAATCCCTAAGGTATTTAATTAATAATTAAATACCTTACCCTTCTTAATCCTCTTTTCATCAAATGAATTAAATAAATATGACATTTATTTAATTCTTCACATGTCATTTTCATCTAATCATAATCCATCTCCTAATCTCTTCATTAGGGATGTGCACATGTCTAATCTTTGATTAGGATGTGTCATATCCTCCAACTTTTGCAAGTTGGCTTCTAATCTTCATTAACCCCTAATTATCCTATGATTACTGATTAGTTAAGCCTAATTAGTACCTTGATCAACTCTCCCCATCCCCCAAGGAATTTTTAATTCTTTTTTATTCATCCAAGGCTCCTCTATTCCCCATGTGAATTTTTAATTCACTTTTATTCCTCCTAGAATCCCCTTTTCCCATGCATCTTCTAGAATAATTGACTTGTCACATCAAGTCACATGTGGACAAGTGCTTCCATTTTTGGAACCTTGTCTTGTCCATGGGATTCTTCCAAGCATGTGGATTTTTAATTCACATTTATTCACCCAAGATTCTTCTTATCTCCCAATGTACTTCCAAGGTACATGTCCTTCTTACACATCATGTACCTCCCTTCCACCTCACTTCCACATCATCTTATCCTTGTCCATCTCACATTCCACATGTCAAGATGTGAGAGTTTGTGAGTCAACTCACCATAGCCCTACATCTTGATCTTGGTGGCTCAATCTCAACCATTGAATTCTCTAGAGAATTCAAATTTCTCTATAAATACCCCCTCTTCTAAGGCATGAAAAAAAAGAAAGAAGACTTAGCCATTTTGCAACCTTATGTTGTTATTTTGTGCACTCATCTAACCATCCATTTTAGCCATTTTGCATTTGCGTCCCACCATCTACTTAGTCTTGCATTTAGCTACATCAATAACCATCTAAGGAGCACACAAAACAATCCAAAATCAAGGGCCAACCAAGGAGTTTCAACAACAAAGAAGGTATAAGCAGTTTACAATTTTCATTTTATCTTGTTTATTTGTTTTATCATTCCTTAGGTTAATCTTGAGGTGTCCCTTTGTGTTTTTCCTCATTGCATTTTATTTATTTTACATTTTTAGAATAGGACTAACATTGAGGACCACATCTATATATTGGATGCTAGAGATGGAGGTTCATAGTGTATTTTAAAGTACTTTTATGTTTCCAAAGCTTCTCTATATTCTCTATTTGGTGATACACCTATGAAGGCCTAACTTGGAAATTGCATTGTAACCTTATTATTATTGATAATTGTTAATCTCCTCTCATTTTTTACCCTTTAGATTGTGATCTCCTTTCATAATTCACTATTCTTTGGCTTTGCTTCATTTTTTGGTTTTTCTATTTGTATTTGGGTTTCTATTCAATTGTGCTTCCTTAAGGATCATGTTTGGTCACCTCCTAAGAGTTCACAAGTTTAATATGTTTGTTTGAACTACTTTAATTGATGTCATTTGATGCTATTCTAATCAATAGCCTATTCAAGGTTTTGTACTTGTTAAATGTGACACATTGGGACATTATGCCCTTGGTTGATGTTGCTATAATTGGATACATGTTGTGGGTCTTTCCTCCTAAAAGAAAATAAAGTTATTATTTTTATTGAAACCATTAATTCATAAGTAATACACTTGAAAACATCTCACAACTCTAAACATTGTCAAACTAAAGATTTTATGGCATTGCACTATTGGTCACCAAGGGATAGGTTGGCAGTCATGTTAAGTCCCTAGTGACTTATGAGATTGATTTAACTAAACAAAAGGTGATGACATCATCATATTTATGTGGTGTTATTGTGTTGGGTTCCTAAGCTGGTCAATTATCAATCATCAAGTATTGCACCATTAGATGATGTGAGCTCAATTCATAAAGATTATTCGTTTTGGTCTTCTAGTAGTCCACTAAAGATATGAGAATTTACACTTCCAACGCCACTTGGTGATATTTGACTCTTGAAGGATATCATTATAACATTTAACTTTGATTGTATCATGAGTCGTCTAAAATATGCTAGTAATGTTCAAACCTCACCAAAGGGGAGTAGTTCTCCAAAACATGATGCTTAATGTAATCCATGACAGGTTCAAAAACTGTATTTGATAAGATGCCATTACTTTTCCTGATGTAGGTTTCAATTCTCTAGCTATCATGTGCTTCTATTAAGTTGGCTTCATCCTATGGTCTAGATTATGGTGTAGTTCACTCATTTCAATATCAATGTGATGAAATTTTTTTAACCACCCATAGGGGATTACACACTATGCCATGCACCAAGAGCACAAATTTCACAAGATCACTCCATGCCATGTGCACTACTTTTCCAGTGCCACATGTAACAACTAACAAATACAATTCACTAAGGGAGTAGGAGAGAGGCTGGTATATATATGGAAGATATGCCTTATTAAAAAAGGGGGGAAGACAAGGAAAGGTTTGTTAAAAAAACATTATCTTACATTCATAGGTCTGCAAAGATAAGTTTGATTCCATTTCAAAAATTCAACTTTTTTTGACCATGTTGAATTGGCCCTTCATATTTGTTATAAGAAGGTTGATATTGACATGAATGTTTCTCTTGGATGCACCTACATGTGTCTTACTTTATAATATTATTGATTGATTATCCAAGTCATTTGATGGCTTTTGCCTCATCTTATTTTATGTATATTTGTAGTTATGATAATGAAATCATGCATTTTATTCCCATTTCTCTTCATTTTTTATTATATTATGGACAAAATAAACTCTATGTGATGTGATCCTAATCTCTTCATGGTAGATCACTTGGTAGTTTAGCTTGTTTTCAAGTAGTTCCCTTTTCCACTAGAATTAATTAATAAATTTATTAAAAATCATATAAAGAGATAGATTCTAAAATCTTAGAGGTTATCTTGAAATTCAAGTCCCACATATGCAAGATCTCCCATTTTGATATAGGATTGTAAAAATACTAACTTGAACTATCAACAATTCTATCGTACTTGGTGGGAATTAATGTTCTCTTTCAAATCAATTATGCTTGTGGAACAAAAGGCCAATTCCTATTTTTAGCAAGCTAAGACAAGGCCTAAGTATGGTTTGTTGCCATTCCCCAAATGCCTACCAATTTGTTAGAATTAGCAAATGTCTCAATAATTCTAATCATGGGGTGTTTCTATTTGTATATCTAAGTGTTTACATGTTAAATTTGTAGTTCATCATCTCTGCATGTTTTTTTTTCTAAGTTTGATTTCTCCTTGGTTGCCACAAAACTTTCAAACTTTACCATACCAGCATGGCTTTCTACCCAACTCCACTTCTCCTCTATTCCTATTAGAGTATCAAACTTATCCATCTTGATATCCCTTTCCCTTAACCCTTATTGCTTTCCCTTGCCTTGTTATAGAGGCAAACTTCATCATATCAATATACCTCATCCTTAATCCTCAACAAATAATAGCAATCACATGGCACCATTAACCCCTAAAATCTAGCATTCCCACATTTTTACACTATTCATCTTACCTACCCTTTGTATGGCTAGTGAAGGCACCTAAAATATTCCCTAGTCATCCATCACCTAAAATCAATCAATTCCATCACCTAGGTCTAATCACCTTCACATAGTCCTAATTAACCAAGTCCCCTTTATCTACAGTCCATCACTTAATTAAATAATCATATTATTTAATTAATCACCTTTTCCATCTCCTCACAGTAAATAATTATCATAATTCACATATTATCCATCTCACACATGGCTAAAATAATTAAATATATTATTATGTAATTAAGCCTATATTCCCTCAAACACATTCCAAGAATAAAGGGCACCTAAAAACACTTTTCCTTATGGTTCCCTTATTCTCTCAACACAATCCAAGAATATAGCCTTCTTAGGTGCACACGTCCCTTATTTCTCTCATGCTCACAACTACTTACTAAATTTGGTAAGTTCATCCTAGCCATTCACAATTTAACAACCTTCATCTCCACTTTCCATCCTCTCTTTGATCCTACAAAATTCCTCTCAACTATTCTCCACCATTGATCTCATAATCAAATCTTGACCATCCATTCTCCCTTCCAAAAGTCTATAAATTCAAGCACTCTATCCTCCATTCCATATCAATCATCACTTATGCTATCTAATTGGTATCTTCAAGCAAAGGAGCATCCACATTCCAACTAATCAAGGAGAAAATCAAATCACAATGGAGGTTATGGTAACATTTGCTTTGATTGTTTGATGTTATGTTTTTTTTCTCTTTTGTGAGCTCTATCTAGAGGTTTTGCTTGATTTGAATGTGATTTTGGCGACTATGTTGGAAATTATATCCCTTATCTCACTTCATTCAATGTGTTTGTGTCTTGTGGTGGTTTCTAAACCATTGGTTTTGTAAGTTTTTGAGTGGATTTCAAGTATTGACTTTTCATATATACGTTGGGAAACAAAACATACTACAATGTTGCATTTGGAATGACCAAGAAACGAATTTTGACATAATATACTTGTTATCTTGCTGACAATTTTTTTTTGAGGTGTTTACAGGCTTGGATCAAAAGTACAATTGTATGAGATTTCATACTGTTGTATGAAAATCATACTGTCCATATCGTACAGATTGTCATACTGCAAAAAAAAGTTGAAAGGATATAAACAATTAAATTTTGAGTATATACTCCTACATTGACATAGAGCCAATTGATTTAGTTATATATATTTTGTATATACCACATAATACACTGTATATCTATTTGTGAATTCTTTGTATCCATCACGAGCAGATATACAAGTGCATAAAGGTATGTTGTATATCCATCAAGCGGATACACACACAGTAGCAGTGGGCAATCTCAAGATTTGATGGTTTTTAATAACCATTTTAGGTCCAAAGAAAGTCAACAGGGCAAAGGTGAAACAATTTTTATTTTGGATTAGATTTTCAAATCCACTTAATTGTGCTTCATTTCCTTTTGAAATCCACAAAATTTTTCCCACCACAACTTTTATTTGTTTGCCTTGGCTCAGCCTACAGTTCCATTGAAGACCACAAGCTCTACTCAATATCCGGCCCTTGGTCGCATGTAGCATAGACCCACAATCACATGGGGCTCACAGTGGCTTAACCTTAGCTCCTTGACTTGAGCCCCTACTCCTTAGCGACCGGTCACCTAGTCAACCAGGTGCTAGCTGAAAGGGGCTAAAACCTTGCCCTTACCCTTTTGAAACTTTTTGAAAAAGCACCTATTATGAAAATTGCTATAATTTTTTAATTTCAAATCAGATTTTCAAAATTTTAGTCATTGGAAAGATGACTCCGACATTGACCTATTGGTGAAGGTAGATTTTCAAAAAAATTCTCTAGATTTTATATACAGGTGTTGAAAGTTATACTTTCATTTTGAAACTTTAATTAAGCATAACTTTTGTGTTTTTATCATTTTTCTTGTTTTTTTTAAACTATCAAAAAAATCCAAAGAATTTATTTGTTGTTTATTTTTATGTAAGAATAATTGGTTTTCTATTTTTGAGTGACTTTTGTGTGCAAGTCTTTTTCACATATATAAGAAATCCAATCTTACAAACTATTAACTTAAGTGGTTTTCAAGGATGTTTTGTTGAAGATATTGACTATAGACCTTTTATTTTCATGTTCTTTGTCTTCCTTGTTTGTGCTCACATTGAAATTGGGTTAAAATTTACATTCACATTTCAATTTGGGTTAACAATGTACATGTGTCTTTTAAACCCCAGGCACACTTACATATGCTCTCCTCTCGCACCTTTGGATGATCTTGAGGATCATAAATAAGTGTTGTCTTATTTTATTTTTAGGGGGTCTTCTTGGGGATTTTATCACCCTAAGGGATGACCTCAACTCGAGTGTTCTAGCAAAGTATAAATAGTGGGGGGTGAATTGAAAGACATGCCTCTTGGAAGTTGTGATTTTATCATCCGTGCTACCCCCAAGAACTTTATACCTTAGGGAAGTGAAGGAGAAGAGTGGGTTACCCTATTCTCCCAACTATTTGAATTTTTTGCACTTTCAAATTCAAGTGTTAGGCCTCACATACACATGTGTTATTTAGAGGATTCCTTGGATGAGCCTTGTATAGCCTAGTTTAAGACTTTTCGACCATTTCTTATTGTGATGCAAGGTACAACATTGTGCCTAAAGTTAGTCATTGTGTACCTTCCTAAGTAGAGATAGAAGCTCTTTGGGAAAGGTGTAAAAAACTTCCAAAGAAAGGGAAAAGGTGAACCCTTGTGCCACTGGATCCCTATATGTTTAATCCATGGAGATATAATTGAAATATACAAGGAAATATATGGTGTTTAAACATATTTTTGATGGGTTTTTGAGAATAATTATAGTCATGAGATAAGCTACTTGGGAGCTAGTTGCTTAGTGATGGATAACATGCACACTATCTCATTGTATGGTAAGCAACATAGTTTTTATATTGGCATTCAAATGTTTCAAAATCAACATAATAGTGTTCTTAATAATGTGTCCTCGAGATCATTATCTAATAGAAGGTTTCAATGTGTAATAGAATTAGAAAATGGTGGTGAGTAGGTGATTATCACTCATTATTTCTTGAAGACTAAATTGATAATAAGCTCCCAATAGCTGTATGTTTACAAATAATATATGCACAAGACATCTTTTAGATGCCTCATGGGTTACAGTGAATTCTAGATCATGTCATCTAACATGATTAATGCACCAACTGCTTTTTAATTCATGATGAAATAGGTGGGTAAGAAGAGGATCCAAATGTTTATATTGTGGGCATTCTCTACTACATTATCTTTTTTAGAAGATTATTTAGCCCATGCAACAATAATAGAAAGGTTGTTAATGAATTTTCACATAGAATAGCACCCTTAACTAATAGGGAAAAGAAAGGAATTATTGAGTGGGAAATAAAATACAATTAGCTATTGATTAACTTGAGAAGGTTACCAATTCATGTTTTATATTCTTCATTTCAGGTTTCTCACATCTAATTGTAGGGGAATGTGGTGTTTCAAAAGAGGGTATTTAGGCCATATTAACACAAGAGGGAACTCCATAAAAACTAAGAACGTGAACTACAAATATCTAGAGGTGGATTCCCCTATGTATGATGAGCAAGTGTTTGCCATCATCTATACTTTTAGAAAATTAAAATGTCCCATTTATAGTGGATGTGTGGTGGAGGTATATTACAATGGATCGAAGTTCTTTTTGAATAAACTTGATTGGAAATAAGAGCAACATAATTGGGCAAGAAAAATCTAAGTTTATAATTGAATACATGAAGGAGAAAAATAATGTGTTTTTTGATGCCTACTCTATGCTACCACTTCCTTTTTCTATTGATGTCACTTTTGGTGGTTGGAAGATTTCCTTAATGGGAGAATACACCAAGAAGACCTTGATTGCTAACACAATAGATTGAAAGATAAAAGGATAATCGACAAATGCTAGTAGACAATCATGTTTTGGTATAAGGAAAAAATTCTTTAGTGTTGGGTTCTAAGATAAAATAAAATATTTTGGGAGATTTGCATGATACCCCTATGGTGAAATAATTTAGATCCCACAATTATTGTAGCTGTCTATGGGAGGGATTATCATAGAGGAGACTTGGAGAGGAGGAAACACATAGGGGAATATCACCCACCAATATAATGGAGGACAACATGAATTTCTAGTAACTTTATTGCAACCATTGCTTACTCTCCATAAAAAATAATAGTTTGCTCATAGGCTTCATCTCAAGTCTTCCCAAGGTGATAAAACTACTTTTCTCAATGAGGTGATTATGCTAAATGACTCACCTAAAAATATTGTCTATGATAGCTCAGTAGTAAGATGGATGATTGCTCTTGGTATAAATTATTTCATGTGATAGTGGCAATACTCACTCTTGGCATAAGTTATTAGCTACATGTAGTTAGACAAACAAAAAATGGTGAATAAGTGCATAGATAGACTTTTGTGGGAAGATATTTTAAAATAAAAATTAGTACAAGTTATATGGTTTCATTTGGAGTATGGTC
This sequence comes from Sequoia sempervirens, assembly GCA_007258455.2. Classification (NCBI taxonomy): domain Eukaryota; kingdom Viridiplantae; phylum Streptophyta; class Pinopsida; order Cupressales; family Cupressaceae; genus Sequoia; species Sequoia sempervirens. The sequence continues at coordinate 1,120,106,954 of VDFB02271358.1, read as the reverse complement.
ACATCCCCCGACATCCACATATTGGCATATTTTCATTCATGTTATTGTGTGTCTATAAGCACTAACTCACATTGATCTAGTGTTTTTATATAGAAGAGTGCTACTCATTTGGATAATAAGTGCCATCATTATCACAAGCATGGGAAGAACAAGGAGAGAAATAAAAATATATCTAGTTCATTAGAGGAACCTACATATAGAGGTTGCTACTAATAAATAATTAGGTGACTTGGATTATTATAAAGTTGAATTGCTTGCGGACAAGAAATTTGGGAAGGGTAGACTTGTAATGTACCCTTTTCAATCAATTTGTGTTTGTGGAACAAAAGGCCAATTCCTATCTTTAGCAACCTAAGACAAGATCCAAGTATGGTTCATCATCATCCCCTAGATGCCTACCAATATTTTAGAAGTGGAAAAAAGTAAGAGTCAAGTGACACCCTCAAACCCCAAATTGACATTCCTACTCCATGTACAATAGGAAATACTATTAATTTGATTTCAAAGGTTTTCATGGGCTCTTCTCTTCCTTATACACATAGATCAAACGACATCAAGGGCCAACAAACATAGATCTTTTTCCTAGTTTTTTTTAATATACCAAAGGAGATATATTTCTAGATTTTTCATTATTAAAGGATTATGCATTATTCTACAAATCAAAACCCTAGATGACATTATTTTGAGCACCAATGTCTAAACAATCATATTTGAGGATGAAAACATTTTTATTTTTTAGAAACCAAATAATGGAAACCATTTTGGTTTTGTGAGCTAGAGGACAAAACCCCTTTGGTTGGGTAGAGCAATCTTATGTGAAGGTTGTGAATGAGCTTCAAGGTCAAATTTTTTAACTATTTGTTGTTGGGTTTGAGTCTGATAATCCCTACTGTGTTTGTTGTAGTTACAATTTTATTGAATGTACTTCCAATATTATTTCTTTTTATTATTATAGTATATTATTGCCATCTTAGTTAATATAAGTGTTATGCATTGTATTTACAAGCTATAGTTGTTTCTATATCAATGTTTGGGTATTACATGTTTTATTCTCATTTAATAGACGTAAAATTTTTCAATTATCTTCCATTTATGGGCCTAACTCAATAATATGGGTGACCTATGATTTTTGTAAATCCTAAAGGAGAATCTCAAGCTTACTAAATTAGGGTAAATGTAGTTGTTGCATTGCATTTGTATAATCTATAGTTTTTTTTTGGTTTGAGAATTATATTTATGCTATTGTATCTATTTTTGTTGTAACATGATGTAATATTTCCAAATATCAATAATATTAAGAAATGCTCAAGATTCTATTCACCTCTATTGGCTTCAATTGAAATGTGGGTTTATTAGATTTGGATCAATGTATTACATGCCCACATTATACATTAGATGCTCTATGATTTATAATTTCACATTCTTGTAATCTTTATTTGAATCGGGGTATCAATGAATGCAAAAGTAATAAAGGAAAAATATGGTTTGTAGATTAGGGTTTTTCATATTATCGTGTAAAGGCAAAAGGGTAAATTTTAGGTGTTTGTAGGGATTCAATAAAATATTTAAGTTAGAGATTAATGTACCTAAATATTAGCTTATTTGTATTAAATGTTTATGCTTAATGCATTACATGGGACTCAAAAGAAAATATTTGGAATGAGCTATAGAGCTTCCCATTTTCTATTTTAATGAGATGGATTGTCACTAGATAATTCTCAATCAATCACCCTCACCTCCTAACCTCTAATGATGATAGTTCCAAGACCCCCAAGAAATTTCATTAACTAGAATAGTGGTAGTCTTTTGATTCCTCCAGTACCTTTAAGCCACAAGGGATCTAATTAGAGCTAATGCATTCAAGGCCCTACCAAAATTAATTGGAGAATATTTCAAGTCTCCCTTAGAGAATCTCTAGGATGTTGTGGATATTTAAACAATACATCACATTACATAACAAAATATAGAATTGAGATTCTTTCCTACATCATTTAAAGGTAAGGCACTAAACTGGTATCAATCACTAGCTCCTAACTCCATCAATTCATCGGATCATATTGAAGATGACATCTTTGAAAGGTTAAAATTAAAAAAAGGATACCACTCTTCACTCTTACAATAAGTGATAACCATAAAAATAACTTTGCAAGAAGTTATCATTGATTTCAACTCTAGGTTTTATAAATCCTAGGAAAGGATACTGGTTTATGCTCATCTTCTGACATAAATGATATTTATTTTTTACTTAAAGGAATTCAACTTAGATATTTTAGTGATACAATTTTATGATGAGATTATCAACTTAAAAATTCAATAAGAAACATATCAAAGTGAAGACAAGAATTCAAAATAGAAAATGAAACAAAAGATAAGAAAATAAAGAAACCTATTTACCTCAATTTGAAGCTTGCTTCTTTGATTGAGTGGGATTGGAGTGCACCCTTATCCACTTGATATGCTCTCAAATTCTTGTTTGAATGACTATGGATTGCAATGTATATTTATCCCAAATCAAACTAGAATAATAATGGTGTATCTAATAGTTTTTAAAGGAAAAATATTAGCATAAATTTACTCACAAGTGCATTGATGAAGAGTAATGGAAACATATTCGATTTATATATTTTTGTGGAAAAAATGAAGAGCCAAGATACATTGTGAGATGGAGGGTTGAGATTGAGTGAGAGAATGAAGGCTTAGCCTTGTGATAAGTGTCAAAAGGTGGAGGCTCAAGAAAGTGACATGTGGCATGGGGAAGAGGGCAAGGTGTGCTCACACGTGTGGGAAAACATTGGGAAGCACATGAGCTTGACAAGTGGAGAAGATGTGGAAAGTGTAAGAGGGGATAAATCAAAGAGTGGCATGTGGGTGAAAGATGAAATTGTAGGGTGGCTACACATGTGAGAAACCAATGAGAGGGTTGGTTAAAGATGAGGTGAATGGTAATGGTGACTCATACATTCCCACACTTGTGTGAGCATTCAAGAGAGTTAGGAACACTTGTCACATGATGAAAATTTTGGGGGTTTGCATGAATTTTTAAATGAGGAAAATGCTAATGAAGATTAGTGAGGATTTTAATTAATTAATTAATCAAATTTAAAAGAATTAATGAGTGGGGGATATGGTTGAGTTAATTAAATTAATCAACCTTAAAAAAAGGGAAAATGCAATAAATTAAATATAATATAATTAATTGTACAAGAGTGATAGAAATAATTATTTAAACAATAAATGATTTAATTAATTATGAAAAATTGGGAAGGCAACGAATTATAGGAAATAATTAATTAAATATTTATTTAATTATTTATGTAGTTTGAGATCAATTTTAGGGTGTCTATATTTTTCCCCTCTTTGATATGACATTGCCACTAATAGAAGTGGAATCATTTCAAAGAAAAATAAAATCATGTCTTAGTTGGTTTGAGGAAATAATGGAAGAAAGGTGGAGGAAAGATGCCCCCTTAAGAGGCCGCCTAGAAAAAAGTATTCCTAGGTGATCTGTTGAAAAGAAGGAATGAAGGTTAACAATGGATAGATGATGTAAAATAAATATTATTGAAAGATAAGATGAAAAGGATGAAAAATAGTGAAATGGTGAAAGAAATGGGGGGGATAAATGAAAAATTCAAGGCCTAGGCCTAGATATGGGGCATGTGAGGCCTATAAATAGGCCTAGAGGAGCCCATATTATAGATTCATTTGTACCATCACATAATATAATATTAGATCCTTCATTGTGTAGAGGAGATTAGACACAAATGGTGTCTATGTCATTCACACCATGTGGAGCGATCCCAATAGTACCAATGGCCAAAGGATGTAGAAGAACCAATATGTATTGAAATCTAGGTCTCTATGGTAGTTTGAGGGGAAATGAATTCTAGGGAAAGAGGAGGAAAACATAATTACTAATCCATGGATTAGCACTTGTGACATGCAATTAGCGCCAAAATTAAGACAAGGAATCTAAATGAGGAAATGTAACAAAATATAGAGTGCACCCTTCTCCACTTGATATGGTCTAAAACGTTTATTTGAATGACTATAGATTTGTAATGTGGATTTCTCTCAAATCAAATTAGTGTAATAGTTGTGCATTTGATGGATTTTAAAGGAAAATTAGTAGCATAAATTTACTCACAAGTGGATGGATGAAGAGTAATGGACAAGGTTTCAATTTATAGATATTTGGTGGCCAAAATGGAGGGCCAAGATACATTGTAAGATAGAGGATTAAGATTGAGTGAGAGGATGAAGGCTTATCCTTGTGACAAATGTCACAAGGTGGAGGCTCAATAAAGTGACGTGGCATGGGGGCTAGGTGTGCTCACACATGTGTGAGAGCACATTGGGAAGTACATTATTTTGACAAGTGGAGAAGATGTGGAAAGTTTAAGAGGGGAGAAATCAAGGAGAGTGACATGTGTGTGAAAGAGGAAAGTGTAGGGCGGCTACACATGTGTGAGAAACCAATGAGAGGGTTGGGAAAGATGAGGTGGAGGGAGATAGTGACCCATGCATGCCCATACATATGTGAGCATTGAAGAGGGCTAGGGACACTTGTCACATGATGACAAGTTTAGGTATTTGAATGAATTTTTAATTGAGGAAAATGTTAATCAAGATTACTACGAGGTTCAATTAATTAATTAATCATGGATCAATTAATTAGTACAATTTAGAATAATTAAAGGGTGGGGGGGCTACGGTTGAATTAATTAAATGAATCAACCTTAGAAAAAAGGGGAAATGTAATAAATTAAATATAATTTAATTAATTACAAGGATGAATAATAATTAATTAAATAATTAGAAAAAATGGAAAGGTAATGAATTACAAGAAATAATCAATTAAATATTTATTTACTTATTTATGTAGTATGGGATCAATTATGGGGTTTCTACAAAAAGACATAAATCTTAGTACACTTAAGGATAAAGACTTGACTCCTAATTGAATAGATACCATAATTAACTAGTTCAATCTCAAGGCCAAACAACTTCGCAACCACCTAATCAAATTATTTTAATTTTGACACTATTACAAAAAATTACACACAATCTAGCAAGGGCTTTGATTCCTTGACATTCTTTTTTGTATAGGACTCAAAAATGTGGTGATTTCCATGTAATTACATACATCCTTCCAAGTATTTCCCAAGAGGAAATCTACAAAAAATGGTGGTGCCTCATCAAATCTAGGAACTATGCCACTAGAACATTCATATCAATTTGTAGAAGTCCATGATGCCATTATAACAAGAAGAAATAATATTATAGGAATATTTATACTCTTAGATGAAGGAAGAAGTTATTTTTCCAATAACCCAACCATGACTAAATTTCCCTAGGTTCACTCTAACTACAACACTAGGTGCAAAAGAAGACTAATAGATTATTCAATTCAATAAATTCATCAAGAAACCATGTAAAAAATAGGGGAAACCAAAGCTATCATCCCACTACTCCAAAGAAATGGATTGTGCATTCCAACTAGCAACCACAAGATGTCAATTGTTAAAATATCCAACATGCTACCAAATAAACTGAGATATTAAGGTATTCCAACCTACATCCCAAAACTTAAACCATTTGGCCCTCACAATATAGAAGAGAAACTCAAGAAGACATCCTCAAGTATATCTCTATATAAAATCCTCTCTATCGCAAAGTAGAATAACTTACTGCAAGAGTCTTTAAAAGCGCAAAAAAATATGGTTTTATGTAGTTAATCATAGAGAAAAGACGTCATGATCTAAGGAAGCCATCCTAATCAATTAGCCTACCATTCATTCAAATCCTAATAATTAGGTGTGTAAACCAAAACCCATTCCATTCAATTTAAATTTAATAATCAAAAATAAATTATTGTATAGTTTTGATAGATTATGGCTTGAGTACTTTTGTCATGCCAAAAAAAAAGACTGTATACACCTTAGGATTAACATATGAGCACATGCAAAAGGGAATTATGTAACTTGATGGAAAAAGAGTCAAGAATATAAAGAATATTTAGAATCTTCCTATTACTTTTTTATGCTTGTTCCACCATCGTAGTCCTCCAAAATGTAGTGATAGTTGATATCCTACTAATTTTGGCCTATGTTTATCTAGATATTTTACAACTAAGATAGGAGGTTACCTCTCTCTTGATTGGTCCCATCTCATTTTGAGAACTAAATATGATTCAAAAAATAAAATTTGTATCTAAACCTATTCATGAGGAATTCATTACCCATAAGGTGATGGTGAATTTTGAACCAACTCACACTATGTTTATGAAGAAGACATAAATTCTAAAATCCTATAAGGGGAAGATGAAAATGGAACCTTTCAATATTTAGTGAATTGGAGGAACAATATACAAGGGAGATGATACATGAAGGCCCTTTCCATAATTATGAATCAATAGGATTATGAACCTATATAATATATGATTATATCAATTTCTCCCCAAAATAAATCACATCCAAAAAATAGAAAGAGGAATCAAGGACCTCTCAGGGATATGTAAATTATATTTTAATGGAGCTAGATGAGCCAATAGATCAAGAGCAAGAGTGTTTCTTGTTTCTCCAAATAGAAAAAGGATTATAAGAAGCTTAGCCTCCAATTTAGTTATACAAATAATGAAGAATGTGAATCTTTAGTTCATGGACTCATTATGTAATAAAATATCAATGTTAAGCAATTTCAAATCTTTGAACGCTCAAAACTAACTATCAAAAGAGTCAAGGGAATAGTTGTGAACAAAAACACAAGGATGAGGTCATATTGTCATAGAGTTTGGGATCTCTTAGAAATTTATGATGCCCTCGACACTCAAACAATTCTAAGGGAACAAAATATTAAAGTTGATCAAATTGATATGATTGAGTCTCAATTCAAACCTATTGGGGATATCTTGATTAACAAAGACTCTAGAAAATTGAAAGTTTGACTTGCTATCCTAGATAATTATGATCATTGACAAGTATCTGATAATGATGCTCAATTTTTTTGTTCATTCAACAATCCATGAAGTTTGTGGAACAACTATAGCCCAAACTATAAGAAGCCTATGGAAATCAAATGATTGATTTGAAGTCAAATACGCTACCAAAAGGATTAGTCACTCTTTAAATCATTTTCACTCTTGATGATGCAAAATTAGATAAAGTAAAATTCACTACAAATCAAAAGGACTATGTTGAAGCAGAGGTTTTGTTTGAAAAATGGTAAAGATGAGAAAGGTGTTTACCCAAAGGGAAATAGATCACTTGATATGCATGTGTGATAAATATGATAGAGTTAAGTCATGAAAGTATGATGAGGTAAACAGATATGAAAAAAGTATAATCCAACATACCATAAGTTATCTTTGAATTAAAATCCAATCAGCCAAAAATAGAGACCTACAAATCCAAATATTGAGCCTCTGATGAAATAAGAGTCGTTATGCCCTTAATATTAGAGTACACTAGGTAATGAATAGTCGACTTGTGACTATCTTAGCTCTTAAATTAAGTCATATTATCACTATTATATTGTTATTTAGTTAATTAGGTTGGCCTAGGGCTTATATAGGGTTATCTAAGACATAAATAAGGTATATATAGGAGGTGAGTCTTATATCAACATCATATTACAAATTGTGTTCTCATTGGAGATATTTGGAGGTTTCCCCCCTCAAAGTGGCTTGTTATTCTTAGTTATTATCAAGTATTTGCAGTATATTTCCTACCATATTCTTATATTGTGGAACTCATTTCATTACAAGTGTATCTGAGCATGATCTTGGCACTATAGAGACAAGACGTTTTCTTAATATTGAAGGTCATTTTGGGAAGAGCATATCTCTTATATTTTAGCGAATTTTTATTTGATTTTTTTTTTGAAGAACATATTCAAGAATTTATAGTCTAAATTTTAGAGGAATTGAAGCAGAATTGAGCAATTTATTGTAGAATTAGTTTCTGCCCAATTTATTTGGAAAGTGCTTATCTCCTAAATCCTATTGAATTGGTTCCTTTTTTTGTGGAGTTTTGAATAATTAATAGAGGATCCTACAATCCACATTTTAGATAATTTGAACTAGAAATAAGTGATTTATTGCAAAATAAGCTTGCCAAAAAAATTGATCTCAAGGTTGTAAATCACCTAAATTTTGGGAGATTTTTCTAGGAAAGTGCAACCTAGGCCTAGTAAGTTATAGTAAAACTTTTAGATTATTTTGAATTTGTTTGTATTTATTACAAAATTAATTTCTACCATCATGACGAGACCTACAACAAGAGGAAAAAAGAATGCTACCACACCGAGGAAATCTTCAGGGAAGGATGAGGTAGAAATTGAGGATATTAACCCTAATGATGAAATCAAAAAAATCAAGGGTGATATTTCATCAAAGAAGATGACTAAAGAAATTGTCAATAAAAAGGGACATGCAAAAGGATATGATTGAATTGAAATCACTTATTTAGGGTATGAAGTATAAGGGAGAAGTTTCACCTAGTAAGGAGGAAGACAATGCTTTTGTTGGACATGAATTATTTAGGCTTGACTTAGAATTCAAGAATGATCATCCCTTTAATAGTCCTATTCCTCTACAATTCATACCCAAGTTGGATATGAGAAAGTTTGATGGTAAGGATCCACCCAATTGACTTTACCAAATGGAGCAATTCTTTGATCTTCATCATGTTCCTAGTCATCACAAGGTGGCTATGGCATCATTATACCTAAAACCAGATCAATTCATTTTGTATCGTTGGTTATGTGATCAAAATAGAATGAAGGGTTGTGTGATCACATGGTTAATTTTTCAAGAGGAACTTGCTACCCATTATGGAGATAACTTTATGGATAACTACTTCTGCCAAATCACTAAATTAAAGCAAAAAGGTACGGTCAAGGACTATACTTAAAAATTTCAAACCCTTTGTCTAAGAGTGGCAAATGTGATAGAAGAAAATTTGAAGGAATTATTTCTAGGAGGTTTAAAGGATCACATAAAATATGAGGTATGTTTGTTCCAACCATAATCCTTGTCACAAGCAATACTTATGGCAAGACAAGTTGAGGAGAATTTTTGGCCAATAGGTGACAAGGGTTTATAAACGTAAGTGAAAGAAGATCTCCTCAACCTACTAGGTTGACTCCACTTTAAATTGAGGAGAAGAAAGAAAAAGTGTTGCATTTCAATTGTGATAGCAAATATATTCAAGGACATAAATGTAGTGAAAAAAAATTGTTCTATATTAAATGTCTAAATTGTTGGGATTAGGGTGTCTCAACCTTAGAGTCATAGAATTTAAATGTTATTATTTGATGTAATTATTTATTTCCTAAGTTACTTTTCCTACCAAATATTTTGTCACTTTGTGGGACCCATTGATGATGTGGTATCATACATGGAAGGTGACATGTAAAAGATGTAAGCTACTTTTGTGGAGGTAGGCGCCCACTTTACAGGACCTATATTCTAGGCTAGATTGATGGCATTTGTCATAAGTTGCTATGTCATGCACTATGACAAACTATGACAACTTTCCATGACAATCTATTACAGCCATAAGAGTCAACTTTGACAACTACTTAATCAGGACTAGTGAGTGATTGGCAGTTGTTAGTCTTGTATGTTGAGGATAATCTGTTGCATGTGGTCTCATTCCTTGCATGTTAAGAGGACTAATTTTTTTGCATAACAATTTATGATAAATGGCTTGCATGTCAAGAATTTACGACAGTTGCATAGGAAAGTGAAGTTGGATGCCTTGCATGTTATCCATCTCTTGTTACATGTATGCAGTGATTGTGGATATGACAAATGGAAATCTTGGGTGCCTATGTTGTGCATCTATAAATTAGTGATGCCTTAGTGCATTTTGAGGATGACAGGTTGAAGATTGTTAACATTTCGTCATGTTGTCGAAATTACTCTAAATTCTTGTCGTAATGTGAAGACTCTTGTAGAGCATTGCTCTAATTTGTATTATAGTTGTTGTTGTTGATAATACAAGTTGAGTTGTGTGTTTAGAGTATGGTTTTTTTTCTTGAAAGGTTTCCCACATAATCAAAGTGTTTTGGTTTGCATTGCTTATATATTTTACATATTATTTAACATGGAACTATTTGTAGCTATAACTATTTAAGGTGTTTAAGAGAAAAAATTGTAACTCTCCCCTACTTAGATTAGTGTAGGAAGTTGCGTCTGCTCACCTGAATTCATTTCACGAGTGAGGAAGAAGAGGAGGAACCAATATTAGAGGGTGAAAGGGAGTCAAATGAGGAATCACATAATTCCCAACCAATCATTTCTTGTCATGTACTCTCAAGTTTTAGCACTTTACAAATTTTCAAGGTAATGGGTTTCTTAAAGAAGCAAAAAGTAACGGTGTTGATTGACTCTGCTAGTACTCATAATTTCATCAACAAAAACTTGGCTACTCATCTAATTATTTTTGTATATCCAACTCCAAATTTTTAGGTCTTTATTGTAGAGGGTGGTATTGTTAGTTGTTTTGGAAAATTCCATAACATTAAGTTGTCAATGGGAGATAATCACCTTGATAGCCCAATTGATGCTATATCCATGGGTGCAAAAAATATTATTTTGGGAGTACAATTGCTTACTACATTGGAAAAAAATGAGATGAACTTCCAATAACTATTCATGAGATTTCAATCAAAAGGAAAGATAGTAGAACTAAGAGGATTGAAGGCAAAGTCCCCACAAATGGTAAGCTCGAGCATCAAATGTAAAAGTTGTTTAAGAAAGGAGCTAATGAGTTTTTCACCCAATTTTATTTATTAGAAACCTATCAATCTAATGCTCCCACACTTCAAATTTATAAGTAATTATTGATTGTCACTTGATGGTTTTTAGAGTTATGACTAAAGGACTTCCTCCTAAGATAGATCATGATCATGCCATACAACTAGTTCCAAGGATCCAACCACCCTACATTAGGCCTTACAAGTACCTACATATACAAAAAAGTGAGATATAAAATATTGTTGAGGAGATGCTAGAAGTAGGCCTTATAGGTACCTAATATTCACAAAAAGTGAGATAGAAAATATTGTTGAGGAGATGCTAGAGGCAAAAATTATCAAGCATAACCAAAGTGTTTACACCTCACCTATGGTGATGGTGTGTAAGAAAGATGAAAATTGGTGCATGTGCCCAAACTATAGAGTGCTAAACATGTGTACCATCAAAGATAAGTTTCCTATTCCATTCATTGATAATTTGCTAGATGAATTAAATGGAGCTATGTATTTTACAAAGTTAGATCTTAGATCAAGTTATCACCAAATTCAAATTAAGGAAGAAGATATTTGTAAGACAACATTTAGGATGCATGAGGGTCATTATGAGTTTTTGGTGATGCCATTTGGTCTTACTAATATACCATCTACATGTCAAAGTTTCATGAATTCCATATTTAAGAAATTCTTGAGGAAGTTTGCATTAGTGTTTTGTGATGATAAATTGATTTATAGGGAATGAGAAGAACAATTGCAACATGTAGATCAAGCATTACAAGTTCTTGAAGATCATCAACTCTATGCCAAGCCATCCATGTGTGATTTTGGTCTCAATGAGGTGGAGTACTTGGGACACATAGTTTCACATGAAGGGGTAAAGGTGGATCCTAACAAAATTAATGCTATCATGGAATGGCCTATTCCCAATACCATTAAGAAATTGAGGGGTTTCTTGAGATTGACTAGATATAATAGAAGATTTGTGAAGAATTATGGTTGTATAACAAAACCCCTCACAACTTTATTGAAGAAGGATTATTTTCATTGGAATAAATCCGCTAATGCAAATTTGAGATATTGAAAGAGGCTATGTGTAGAACTCTAGTGCTTGCCACTCCAAATTTCACCAAGGATTTATTGTGGAATGTGATGTTTCAGAAAATGGTATAGAAGTAGTTCTCATGTAAGAGTGTTGACCCATTACTTTTGAGAGTCATCAATTAAAGGGTAAGAATTAACTCAAACCTATTTATGAGAAGGAAACGTAGTTATTCTTAATGCAGTAAACCAATGAAGGCCTTATCTAATTGTGATATAAGAGGGATTCGCTGCACACGAGTCTCTCCTTTCTCGAGATATCACCAAGGAACGAATTTCCCTTATACACCTCATGACAATAAAATAATAAGGGACCAAGAACACAACTACGTTTCAGAGGCAATAGTCAGAGGTCTTGAGAGAGCCAGACCAAAAGTTTTATGTCCTAAAAGAGAGAGCTCTTGACCAGAGGACTTCAACGCAAATTTAGGACGCTAGCGTGACGTGTTGTTGTCTGAAAGTCGCGCTAGCATCCTAAGCAACAAAGAACTCAACAAACTCAAAGAACAAAAAGTAATCCTACTCACAGACTCAGGAGTAATATAAATGAAACTATTAACTAACCAAAAATCCAAATACTGAAGGAAATATCATGATGCTTGGAGAAAGCTTACCCTTTTCTCGGACACTCAAATCTTCACTCCAAACTCCTTTTCGTAACTTGCACACAAGAGATCAAGGAGAAAGTTGTTGGGTGGCTATATAGGGGTTTGCCTTAGTCAAACCTTGCTTTGGTGTTCCCACCTCCACAAATAGCCAAGTTGGAAAGGATTGCAAAAGGAGTAAATAAAGCATGTGGTGAAAGCAATATCCGCTCAAGGAGTAGAACCCGCACCACGATAAGTGTGTGGTGAAAGCAATACCTGCTCGAGGAGTAGAACCTGCACCACTAAAGAGTAGACAAATGCTTGTAAAAGGAAAGTGAGAAAGGGAGAGAGAGTGTTACCCACGGGCCAAGGCCCTCTCTAGAGCACGCAGACGCATCACTGAGTGCTTGCTTGAGAGTTGCTGCTACTGGGGGGACCTCAGTCCGGCATGGCTTCGCCTGTGACAACGCTGCTATCAAAGGAGAAGAAGTCTGAAAGTGGTAGCAAGAGCTTGAGAGCTAATGTGTAGTCTTCCAATCTTCCAACCTTCAAATGAGAGGCAAAAAGAGGTTCTTATATTTGCAAAGGCAGCAAAGAGCCATTACTTTTGGAATGTAACTACCAAGACACATGTCATAGGGGTTAACCTTCTAGATTCCACGTTTTGAGCTAGGGAAACAGCCAAGACGTTAGCACACTGCGCAGATGTCTGCGCACCACGCATGCATCTAAAGCATGTATTCTCGGGGAATGCATCACCAAGCTTCTGTTGTTCAACCACTTGTCCTTCTGAAGTCAGAATCGCGAAATTCTGACTCGAGGGGTTTTGTCATTAATGTTTTGGAGTGTCATAAATTCTAGGCAAAAATGTGGAAATATGGAATTTCCCCTAGGTGCAATTCTGCAATATTACATATAATGAGTAGGAAAAGTATCTTGATTTGATGCATATGCAATGAGATATTCCCACACGTAGTATCTATCAGTTCAAGATGCACCAAGGTTAAAGTTGACTTGGAAGAATTTTTTTGTAAGAGTGTTGATATTAAGTGAAGGCTTTTTTGATGCTTTTGTTTGTTTCGAAAGACAATAACCAAGACCACTAGCTGTTTCTTGTATATTAGGCTCTATAGGGACACAAATTCCTTTCTCTCTAGTACCACATCCTTTTCCATTATAGCCAAGTTGTTTCAAAAGTTCATAACCTCTTTCATAAAGCTTTTCCATTTCTTTTGGATTTGGTGGTTTCTCATGATCACACTCTTCATATGTGGATGTGTAAGTGTTGTTTTCTTCTTCTTTGCTAAAAGTTATGGACTTACATGCTTTTGATGACTCTGCTTGTTTTGATACTATGTTTTTTTCTTTCTCTTTTCTTGTTTTGTGTGTAATCTTGTATTCTCCCATGAATGTAGGTGTGAAATCCAATGAACCCCAACCATCATCTAGTATATTTGTGACTTCTTCAATATTCTTCTCTTTTTCTTCCTCTTGCATGGGTTCTACTTTTGAAGTTGGTATCAATGTTCTCAAAGGAATTTCCTTGTCTTTCTCAGTGTGAAAACAACTTTCTGGGTGAGGGTTAGTCTTTATTATATAAACCTTGTTATAAAAATATTTCATTAAATGATGAAGAGTTGAAGGTACCACATTTATTGCATGAATCCAAGGTCTACCTGAGAGAAGATTATACGAAATATTATCGGGCATGACATGAATAGGAGTTTTTAATGTGATTTTTCCAACTCTAATAGGAAATGTTATCACACCAAGTGGTTGTTTTCCCACATTATCAAATCCATGAATAGATAAAGAATCAGGTTCAATCATAGTATTTTCCACTCCAATCTCATCTAAAAGTTTTACAATACACAAATTAAGAGCTAAACCATTGTTAACAAGAGTTCATTTTATTCCACACTTATTAATGATAGTCATTATCATGAAAGCATCATTTTTTTTTTATACTTCTAATGGAGGCAACTCATCTTGGTGAAAGGTAATGTCTAAGTTGACAGAGTTCATACCTTGAATTAGGTTTGCTACATCATTTGGTTTCACACTAGGAGGGATAACAACTTGTTGTGAATAATTTTGAAGCATGCTATGGTAATTAGGTGAAGCTTGAAGAAAATCCCACAAGGATATCTTAGTAGGAGTGTTGTGAAGTTGTTCTACAAGATCATACTCCTTTCCACTATGCAAAGGCAACCAAGTAGCACTAGGAAAGATAGGTTGAGGTAATGGTAATGAAGTAGGTATGGTTTGTGGTTTCCTACTGTTCCTTGTGTTGTATACATATGAGCAACGATATTATAACTCGATTGTTATGAAACATTGTTACTAGTGAGTTGCCAAGTGAAAAGTTTAAGATATCTCTTGGAGGTTGTGGTTGCTATTGTGATGGTCCTATGATAATAAGTGGCTTAGGGGATGACTTGGGAGGTCCAATAATTAAAGGAATCTTAGGAGGTCCAATGATTAGAGGACTCTTAGGAGGTCTAATAATTAAGGGAGATCTAATGTTCAAAACCTCAACAACCTTATCCTTATTTTGATAATATTTTAGCAAAGGGGAGTAGATAATGTCACCTCATAATGTTCATCTAAGGAAGCCACATCACTATTATTTGAAACACATGTATCAATGCTATCAACAAAATGAAACATAGAAAAATAGATTCATCGATTAAAATGAGAGGTTCACCAATAATTTACTAAAAATAGAAAGAAAAAAAATGGGGTATAATGAACATATCTTTCAGATCTATTTCATTAGGAAATGAGATCCTCTAATGTAATTTAATTTTAGCCTTTAAGTGAGTCAATTCTATGAAAGATCTTACAATTTCCTTTATGACAAAAAAAGTGTAAAATTATCCTGAACAACACTCTTGGGGGATAAACATAAAATAGTAAATGAACTCAAATATACAATGTAAGACCTGAATCATGTAGATGAAGCATGATGCTAACAAAAACAACAAACTCCTGATAAATTTGAAGAAGGTAATCTATACTAAAAACCTGTCACGAAAAGTGTCGCAATGCATCCTGAAATGGCAAATGTGTCTTTGTACAAAAAAAATTTCCTCAATTTTGGGAGCCTTGATAGAGATGACCTAAGATACCTTTCCCATAGGTTTTACCTTATAAATTTTTTGAAATAAATCAAGATCTGAGTTTCTAAGGTCTTGACAATTTTTGTGACAACGCTAAAACTTTGACAACTTTGAAAACTTTTGCACTTTTGCACTTTTGAGATCTTCACCTAACTTTCTTCAACTAAGATCTACACATACACAAGAGAGAGAAAAATGTTTATTTTAGTGAATGGGGTTTTCCCCTTTTTCAGCTCCCATTTTGGTAATTAAACCTTGAAATGAAATGAAGTTCATGAAAGGAATGATGAATGAATACTTGCTATGTTGCAAATCACCACACCCTTGAGTTGAGATCCTTGAAGAAATAAATTGTAATACATCTCTCCAAGGTCTTGAGCTTGCATGAATGGCTTGATTGGATGCTTTATTTGATAGCTTGAATCTTGAATTGAAAACTTGAAACCTACATCACAATGTTAGCTCCAAAAACATGCATGAATACAAATAACTTTGACATGATGATATTGATCTTGATTGCTGCTATAGATGCTTGAAATTTTTTCTCTTCAATGCTCTTGACAATAATATTTTCTCATGTGAAAGTTTCCTTCTTTTTTCTTGTGTTGAATTGATAAAATAACTATGTATTTATAAATGATTTTCTAATATCTCAACAATTAAACATTATAAGCTGACATTTAAAATTTGAATTTGGAATCATAAAAATGCCACCAAAAACATATTAAAAATTGGGTTCTAAAGCTTAATGGGGACCCATTCAGCCTTGGGTGAATGGGTCCTAGCCCCTAAGCCTACAATACACACTTTCCAAGATGTTAAATTAAGTATAGGCATTAATTAATTGTGGGTTATCCCTTTAGAAAATAAAAATAATTAGGCTTATAAATGCATAATTGGGTCAATTAGAAGCATAATTAAGTCCAATCAATTAAGGTACCCAAACATAGTGTGAAAATATAAAGGAGTACATTTTTCTACACTATAGTAGATTCACTTGTTAATTGATAATCCCCCCATTATGCTTTAACTAACTTTGAATAATCCCTTACCTCAATTTATTTTCATTTCTATTACTCAAATTTTAGCTCTTCATAACTGTTTTCCATCAAATTATGTAGGGGTAATCTTTTTCAAGTTCTTTGATAACTCCTTAAATACAAGTCTTAATTAGGTGAAATAATGATGGGCCCTCTTTCTAGTGGATTCTTTTGTTCAAGAATGTTTCCAAACATTGGTTCCTCTAGGTTTTCTATATTAGAATGTCTCGTTTTGAGATCATTTACTTTTTGTTCCAAATAATTTATCTTATCCTTTTTTTTGTTAACATAGTGATCACTATATATCTATTCCTACCCCATTATTATTTTTAGGTTCTTTTTATTGTTCAATGGGATCCTTTGTTCCCTTATATTGCTAGCACAAGAAGCTGTGGTCTTTTCCATTTTATTGTTTCCTTGAAATTATAGGTTTCTAATTAGTATTTGATTATAGTTTATCAAAAGTTTCCATCAATGATTAAACACTTTCATAAACATTTTATACTTAACATAAGTTATAACATTCTCAAGGCCCAACTTTTAAACTTGGCTCTAATGCCACATGAAACAACCCTAACTTTGTACCTAAAAAACTTTAATCATGTTTTTCTTGTTAAATTATTTATTATTGTGTGTTCAATTCACCTGTATAATTAGGTACTTATATCCATACATAAAATTCATTCATCCAATGTAGGACAAACGTCCAACCATATAGGTTAGACAATTGTCCATATAGGAAATGAGTTCATCTATCCATTTGGGATAGGGATTTACCCAAATGTGGTTGACACCTATCCATAAATGATAGACATATGCCTTAGTTAGAGACTTAGACTCATCGGGATCATCTAGGTCCTAAATCACTCTCTAAAGACTACACTTCCCTATTGGGAATGCACTGAGATTTCCATCTTTAGGAGTATAATAATATATAATAAAGCTTGAAAAAAATCTTAAAATTTGGCCTAAAGCATCAAGGAGTCAAGAAATCCATTTGAGATTCTTGTGAGTATACAAATAATATATTTATTTTGATATTTATATTGGAGATTTTATTAAACCCCCTTAGTTGATTGATTTTCTTGAATGATTAATCTTATATTATTAATTAAGTTGACATTATCTTTCTTGGAAACTCTGTAAACCCCATCCCCAAATATCTGTGTATTACTTGAACATCATTTGTTCCCTAGATTTCCTACATACACTGCCTCTATATAGGATGAATGTCTAATATATATGTAGTTTTACTTTCTAAGGTAGATTTGATATGAACTATTTAATGTGGATACACAATCATTTCTAGGTCCTCTTTTTCTTAGACACTTTCCTTGTGAATACTAACCACAAGGAGAAACCATTAAACTCAAAAGTAATTGATCATTGTAACCATCACTTGTTTACTATCTCCTTCTATTGCCTAGTCCTAATCAAATAAAATAGGGCACACCTTTGAATTAGGTAACAATAGATCTATTTTTGAAAATCTCAAACTATATGAAAGTTTTATGAAGTTAAATAATGGTTTTATCAGTTTAATCTAATGTTTTTTATTCATTTGAATTATCTTTTTATCAAGAAATATTATCCATCTCTTGAGTTTTAATGAACATCATGTCCCTTATTTCTCTCTAGTGACTTAAAGGGACGATGACATATACGTTGTTGTAATTATGTTAGACTATAAATGTAGTAACCCAAAATGCAATGACATTACCTGTAAACATGAACCATAGACACTATTGATATGGAGAACTGCAAATTTTTGTTTCAAGTTTTATTTAAGATTTACTAACTATGAAAATAAAAAATTATAATAAATATTTTTATAAAATAATATAAACTTGAAAACTAATATTAATCATTTTTACAAAATAAATTAAACCTAAAAAACTATTATTAACTACATTTGAAAATAAATTAATTTTGAAAAATAAATATTTGTTTAATTATAATTCCCTTAGAAATTAATTCAAAAGTGAAAGTAGATATTTTAATAAATTTACATATAAATTTTACTTCAAAAGTAATTAAAATAAAATATTAATCTAGATTTGCATGAAAAAATTAAAAGCTTTTAAAACAAAAATAAATAACTTTCTAAAACTAGTTAAAGTAAAATATTTTATTTAACTAAGAAACATTCTATTCAATAAAACTACCATTGCTTTTAGATAAAAAATTTATGAACTTAAAAAAAATTAAACAATATAATTTTATAATATTATTTTAATTAATTTTGTATAAATAATTCTTCTATTTTTAATAATTCTTTTCAAATTGTTTACTCAAATTTCCTTCTTATATTTCATATGTATTTATAAAATTCCCTATATATATTTAAATAATTTTATTAAATTTTATTTTATATTAAAATATAATTTTTTTTAAATTTGTTCAAAAAATAAAAATTATAAAATTATAAAAAAATAAATTAAAAATATTTGTACTCAAAGTTTCTTTATTTTAAAACATTTTTTAAAAACAAAAGTAATCTGATTGGATCTAATTTAATAAATTAAATTTTATCTACCTATATATATAATTAAAAAAAATTCTTCTATTAAAAAAATTAAAACTAAAGTTAAAATAAAATTTTCAAACTTAAATCAAATAAAAATAAATAAATTTAAAGTTTCTGCGGCAACCTGGCGGAGAACAAGTTTGGTGCTGCTGTGATTTGACGGAAGGCACAGAGCATAGATAGGTTGGCGCGGTACGGGGACAAGGTGACTATGTCATTTAAAGAAAGTCATATCTCCTTTATTGAAGTATATGATAAAGGTATATTTAAGTAATTAAAAATGGTTTAATAATAACTATAATGAAAGATAGATGAAATAGAATTACAATAAAAAAATATTTCATAAT
>VDFB02271358.1:1120062473-1120087375 GCA_007258455.2 Sequoia sempervirens | reverse complement strand
GAAAATTAGTAAAAAATCAAATATTCATTAAAAATTTATCTGAAAAATTGTACATCAACTAGATATTGTTAGCTAACTTTTGACTGTAGCAATTTTAAAAATACTACAAAAAAGTTCATCGTGCTAGGGTCATGCAAGAGTTGTTATGTTATGTTTTACTGACAAAAACAACAACAATTTGTGTGCATCCCTCTTTTGAACCCCTTAATCTCGAGTTGCTATGTTATGTTTTACTGACAAAAAAAATAACAATTTGTGTGCATCCCTCTTTTGAACCCCTTAATCTCAACCATTTTCAAAATAAATTAGTAGTTTAGAAAGTAGACTCAGAGCACTTCGATCCTTGTTTTTGTTCCATCTCAAAATTTTGAGTGTAGCTATTCTCAATTTCATGTCCAAGGTCAGTATTTCCTTATTTTAGAAAAAAAGTGGCCACTTAAGTCCCCTTTTTGGGAACCATCTTGGTGCACTTACCCTTCAGATGATGCACGAATGACCTTGGGAGAATGCAGATGGATTGAAATGTAAACTAAGGGTGAACAAAAGATGCAAAATGGTTGGATAAAGATCAAAATCACCTAACCAAGGGGCAGGGTCGGCTATCTCTGGGGTAGGGTCACCTATCTATGAGGCAAAGGTCGCCTATCTACTTTCAAACCCTCAGAATAGGGAAACAGACTTTTGAAATGAGGAAACAGACTCTTGAAATGAGGAGATGGATGCTCAGAATGGATGAATGGATGCTTAGAATGAGAGAACGGATGCTCAAAATGAGGAGACAGATGCTCAGAATGAGGAGATGGATGCTCAAAATGGATGAACGGATGCTCGGAATGGGTAAACAAATGCTCGAAACGAGTAGATGGATGCTCAAAACAAGTAGACGAATGCTCGAAATGGGGAGACGGATGCTCGAAATGGATGGACGAATGCTCAGAATGGGAAGAAAGAGGCTCAAAAGTGGAGACTAACTCTCAAAACGAGGAGACAGATGCTCAAAATGGATGAATGGATGCTCGAAAGGAGTAAACGGAAGCTCATAATGGATGAACAAACTGATGAGACTAAAGATGGAGGGCAAGGTCACCCAATTGGGGGGGTTCGCCCTTTTTAAGGTTATGGTCGCCTATCTATGGGGTAGGATCGTCTGTCTTTAGGGAAGGTTCACCTATCTTAAGGGTAGGTTTTCCTATCTTAAGGGCAGGTTCACCTATCCAAGGAAGGATGGGTGATTCTGACAAGAACAGACTGTGAAATGACTAAGACAAAAGGCAAGGTGGCCTCTGTTGAGGGCAAGGTCACCCCTATTAGTTGTCTTGGACTTAACTTGGATGAAAATGACTATGGAAAAGGATCAAAAACTCAATAAACAATAAGTAGAGAACAAGGCTGACTTGACTAAACAAAAATTCACTGGTTTTGCACAAAAAAGACAGTTCAAACAACACAATCTTAAGATTAGTGAAAAGGGTATGGCCAACATGGTCCTCTAACTAGGCTAAACAAGTTGATCCATGGAGTCCTCGATATACGTATGGTACGTGAGGCACAACCGTGAACACCAACCTGTCTACAAGCGTGAGTTGGGAACCCCAATGAGATACTGGAAGCTCGGACCAAATCTTCATGTCTTATCAAGGTATCACCCTAGCTTCAACGCTCTGCCAGATACGATATGACTGGATTGGGGTACAACTTTGGCTCTCCCCCCTTTATATACCCTACCAGTACATGTGGTTGGGATCGTCCCTTGTGGTGATGAAATCCCCACATAGGTCCCATTAAAAAGAGAACACTAACCGTTTCAACTACTCCCCAGGCTCACATGAAGTGCAAGGGGAAAACTTGAATGATGTAGTGCCCCTTGGGAAACAAAAAGGACTAAGTAAGCTACAATTTCTCTTCACCCAAGATCACCAAATGATGGAAGGGGATTAAATACGCCAATAGCTTAATTATATTGACTCCCCCTCATTAAAGCTATGTGCCTAACTAGTATGAAAATGAAAAGCAAACAAACTAACTAATAGACTGAGCCCATTCGTCCTGCAACAAATACGTTAGAATTTTTTGATCTCCAGTCTTCAACAAGCATGAAACAACTACACAAATATTAGCAAAAAGTGGGCACACTCACAAACAAACACATTAGGGTGTCAGTACTCAAAAATGACAAGAAACAACCACTGAAAATGAACTTTAAGTCACTGTTTTTACCTCAGAAACACCTCTGTCTAGGGCAGAATTGCCCCTGTTAGGGCAAGGTTTCCTATCTTAAGGGCATGTTCACCTGTCTTAATGGCAGGGTTGCCTGTCTAGAAAAAAAGGTGTAGGTTCTTATGTTTCACAGATGGGTGATTTTTCCTTGTAGAATCACCCCTATTGAGGGAAGGGTCACCCAAGTTGGGGCAAGGTCGCCCAACTTAAGGGCAGAGTCACCCCTGTTAAGGTCAGGGTCGCCCAGCTGGGGGCGAGGTCACCCCTGTCTGGGGTGGAGTCGCCTCTGTGTAACTTGAACCTACAAAACATCAAACAACAACAAATGTGAAAGAAACATACTTGTTTGTGGATCCCACCAGGTGTGCAAAAATTGTGTGCAGTGTTATTTTTACTATCATAAATGATGCAAAACAAAAATCAAAAGGAAGAAAACAACACTTCAACACCTCAAGATTGGGCTACGTTGAACTCAAACAAAGAAAGATGAAAAACTAGATTTATACCTTATATGAGTTGATCTTCTTGGTTGCCCCTTTGATAGTTGATGAATGTGTTCTCCTTGATGGAAAATAGACTAAAAATGGATGCAAAATGATCTAGGTTAGATGATGAATGCAATGAGTTATTTGGGTATTTTGATAGATGAATGCAAATGCAAGTGATGAGAGCTTTAAGCATGCAAGAATGGAGGATGTGAGAACATGAAAGTTGGAGAATTTGAGCTTGAATTGCAAATGTGATGACTGCATAATTTGAATGAATGAGAGAAAATATTCTGTTTTAAGGGAAGACTCTCTAGAGAATTCAATGGTCAGGATTTTTCCAACATGGGCAAGATGAAGGGCTGTGGTGAGTTGAGAACTCATAAGCCCTCACATCTTGCCATGTGGAGGAGGATATGTCACAAGGACAAGTGAGTTGGGAAAGGGACATGTGAGGTGGAGGTATTTGCAAATACCCTAGGATGAGAGTGATGGTGACAAGTGAGGGATTTTAGAAAGTCCTCTCTTATCATCATGGGAAAAGAGAGGTTGTTGGAAGAATAAATATGAATTTTAAATTCACATGATTGAAAGGGAAAAGTGGTTGGGAGAATAAATGTGAATTTTAAAATTCACATGATTGGAATTGCCTAAAGGATAAGACCAGGTCTTCATAAAGGAAGTCATTGTCCCATGTGATTGATGTGGCATCTCAATGATCTACATAGGGAAGAGGAGAGCTTTGGAGGAATAACAGTGAATTTTAAATTCACATGGGGAAGAGGTCTTGGCTAAATGAAGAAATTAATGATGAAGGTTGACTTAGAAGACATACCAAAGATGACATGTGATTAGATTAAAGCTGTGCAAACATGTGATTAAGAAGATTAATGAAGGATTAGAGGAAAGTGGCTAAATATGGAGGATGTGACATTAATCCTAATTAAGGGTGTGCACATCCTAATCATGGATTAATTAAGCTAATCCATATTAGCAGAGGATTATGGAGGATGTGACAAGGAGAGAGAAAAGAGGAATTTAAAATTGATTTAAATTCAAAAAGGATAAATGACTAAATTAAATAAATTGATATATATATATATATATATATATAATTTAGAGAAGAAGAAAATAAAAGGTAAAGTATTTAATTATTAAATTAAATACTTTAGAAACCTTAGGAAAAAGGTGAAATATTAATTAAATAAATCGTTTAATTAATATTGATGAAATATGAAATAGATGAATAAAAGAGACGAATTTGACCATGTGCGAGTGGTCAAATTTGGATGTCTACAACTACATTCAATTTGCCACAAATTCTATTCTTACATATTTTTGAAATAATATAGATAACTTATTCAAATTTTTACGTCAAATTGCCTAACTCTAATTTTTCTAAATTTTCATTGCCACTTAAGGGCCTATTTTTTCCATGATGATCCTGCACATACCCTACTCGATGATGAATTTATGTTATTTAACATTATGATGAGACTATACGTAATTAAATGTCTTTGAATTTTGATGATTACATGTTATTGAATCAAGATTATGATGGTGTTGTGTTTAATAATGACTAACTATTTGAATGATTTCTAAGTGAAATGCATGACTATTTTTATTGCTCTCCAGAAGGAGAGAGAGCGAGTATCACTGGAGAGAAGAATATAGACTTTGAAATAAAATAGGTTAAGCCAATTGAGTTTCACATACACTCACATAGGTCTACCCTAATCCTATCATCAAGTCAATTTTTGTGTTATGTCAAAAATTGAGTTATGTCAAACTGAGTTGTTAGGTAAAGTCTAACCTAGTCGAGTCTTGGTTATTCTTTTTCAACAAGGAAAATAAAGTGTTTTATGTTATGAATTTCGATGTTAATCAATTAGCTAATCTTGAATTTAAAATAAGATAAATCAATTATTATGAGATTGTGATAATTGGTAATTATATAAACCGAGTCATTTGGTTAAGTCTCAAAGTCTAGTTGAGTCTTGGTTATTCTTTTTCAAAAAGGAAAATAAAGTGTTTTATGTTATGAATTTCAATGTTAATCGATTAGCTAATCTTGAATTTAAAACAAGATAAATTAATTATTATGAGATTGTGATAATTGATAATTATATACAATATATATATATATATATATATATATATATATATATATATATGTTAAAATATATATATACATATGTATATAAGTATATATACATGATAGATTTTAATATCGATATATACATATATATATATATATATATATAGTAATATGATAAAATAAATATATATAGATATACATTATATATAATATGCTTTTATATTTTAAGAATTATCATGATAATCAAAGCATATATTAAATAATTTAAATCTTTTTTCAATCTGCACTTCATGAGGCATATTAGCCTCTAAAGAAGGTATGGTCAAAGGCTCAAATGAAGGCATATTGTTTGACATTAAAGTCATAAGCTATAAACATGGAAGTGTTGCATCTTTTGTTAACTCCATGTAAGCCACTAAGTGACAGTTGCTCCTATTTTTTAAATGACTTTTATCAGCCAAATTCAGGTTGTAGCATAGTAAGGTTATAACTGTTTTGGTTGCATTTAAATTTACACTTAAATCCACCACAGTGGCGCCAATGCAAACATCATTTGCAAGCCGCAATGTGGCAGTTTAAAACCATTTAATGAATGCATTTTTATCTACATTAAAAGCTCATAATAATGAGCACAATATGTTAGTTAAGTAGATCCATTTGAGGGTTGACTGCTTGCTATTTTAGCTTGCAATTTAATACTGTTTGGGCACCAAGTTTAAGGTTTTAGTTAATAATTAAATGCCAACGGTTTTGGGGAGAGGCCATGGGGGTTAAGTAGAGCATTTTTCATTACAATTTGATTCATTATGCTAGGCACGGTTGGGGGAGAAGCTATGAGGAAAGGAAGCTGAGAGGAATTTCACTTTATGGCTTTTTGTTTTTACATACCGTTAGAATTTGAACTGTTGTGAAGCCATGGGTTTTTCTAAAGGAAGATATTTCAATTCTCTACATTGTTGGGGGAAAGTTAGAAAAGACATCGACTGTAATTTTCTTGTGTTATCTTTTCTCTTAAGAGTTTGTGAAAAGGCATAAAGGCAATGTATGATAAAGCTCTGTCTGTATTCATTTGCATAAGTTATTTGAAATCTGTAATGAGAAGTTCTCAGTTGCGTTGTTATTTAATTTTTTTTTTGAATTATGTGAGAAGTGCCAAATATGAGAGGAGGGAAAGTTCATTGTTTATAATATAAATTGCATTTACAAGGTGCAGTACTCTTAACATAAAAAGGTTCTACGGGTCAAAGTTCATCAATTCATAATAACAAAACATAAACCAGTAATAATAGATAGACAGTTCCACAGAAACGATGCAAAGGCAACAAAGAAAAAATCTCAGAAACTAGAAAAAACCCACACCATCACCTAGCTAAATTCTCCCATTCCTCCATGAGGAATTTATAAACATCCGCATTGGCCTGACTAGTACTTGGATCAGACTCAACAACATTCTTTTTAACTTCCTCCTTCAACACAACAGAGAGTGACAATCGAGTGGTGAATAACATTTATGGTGAAGCGGGTTATTTTGTTGAGCTTCCTTTCCAAGGTGCAAACATGAGCCTGTAGGCCATTGGAGTCTTCCTCCTTCACAACATCCGACTTGTTAATCTGAAACCTAAGCATGATGATTGGAGGAGTTTATAGTGGATTCCTCCAAGATCATCCAATTAAGCTTTGAAAAGTGACTTGGACCTTCAGTGAACTCTGTTTCCTCCACACTCCGTATAGTATCATGCTTACTCTGTTTACCATGTTTCAAGCTGTTAGAGATTTCATCAACCTGGACCTCTAGTTTATGTTTAGCCAAATAGTTAGACCTTCTAACACTGGCAGGTTCAACATAAGGGTCCATATCCATGGCCACCAGATTCCCCTCCTTGAAATCTTTAGTATCAATGTCATCCTCTTCATTTTTGGTGGGTGGTTCTTCAACATAGAAGGTTATGCCCTTTTTTTCTCTTTTTTTGTTTGGCTTTAGATTTGGCAAGTAGTTTTCCCCCTTCTTAGTAGGAGTGTTTTCTAATTCACATTGAGCCTGCCCAACATTACCCTTTTTATTTTTTGTAGAGGTTTGGGTTTAGGGTCCTTAGGGAGTTGGTTGACAGAGAGGGAAGGTTTATGCTTCGAATCCGTAAAAATAGTAGGAGAAAGTTCATTGTTTTCTTTCTCTATACGTTGCTAATAAATATCATTATGAGTAAAAAGGTCAGCAAGAAGCAAAGAGTCTTATCAAACATATACATAGTTTCAACATTTTCAAGTTGTATTTTCTTGGGGAAATACTGTGCAAATCACTTTGACTATGATTTTGGAGCTCAAGTGCAGAGCAGAGAAGGAATATCACATACATGTTTTTATATTCATTTTCTTTGTGCAATTCTTAGTTTGCATTTTATAAATTTTCCATATTTTTAAAGAGGAAGATTATTTTTCTTGTTGAAGAATAAACCAAGTTAAAACAAAGGAAAAATAGTTTAATTTTTCTAGTTTGAAACTCGTACTTAAATTGTTTCTCTTCCATTTCAAAATGAGCAATAAATTAGAAAGATAATGTGCTTCTATATTAAAAGGATTGATATTTCATTTTCTCAAATAGAGATTATTTTCAGTTTTATATATAAATATTTATATAAGTTTACATAAATATTTTATGAGATATAAATATTTAGATGTGAGATAAGCTAAATGCTTTCTTAGCCGAGTTATCTAATTAAAGACAACTTTATAAGCTGATTTATTGAAGAATATTCACTACTTGAACATAGTTTCTCTTTGAATAAAATAAGATGATATTGGATATCATGATTAACCAAAATTGTTATTGTGTTCTTGAAGAATGGAACCATAAGGTAGAACATTGAAAAGTTTAAAACAATATTTAAGAAGCGATCTTCTATTTATGTTTAATATTAGATTGTTGTACTTATTTGACATGTAGTCAATACCTTAAAGATGAGACCAAGTGTCTCAAGTTGATGACATCGAGTCATAAATAGTAACCAAATGTGTATGAAAATAGGAGAGTAGTTTACTCTCATGTTTTGAATTAATGACCAACCTAGTCATTTACCTAGTTAATGAGTCATTACATTATGATTGAGTAGCTTTATGAAAAGCCAAATCAATTAGTCAAATAGTCAGTTTTGAGTTAAACCTTAGGTCAAAGTGCTTTCCAAGTCGAGTTAGAGGTGTCTGAACATATGACTCCACTTCTTATGGAAGTGTTTGAAATGTTTTTAAAACTTTGACCAACATAATGCAAAAGTATTTGCTTGTATTAGTCGATTCATTGTGATCCAGATTGCATAGCCAATCAAATTGATCATACTTATTTAAAGAAGTCTAAAGTTGTATGGTTGATTGGTTATGTAGGACACAACACTAGAAACTCAGATGACATACTTGTGGGTTTCTTAGTCTATACTCTTCATTCAGGGTAGACCCACTTCTAGGTGGAAGGTATGTGAGGGACCACCGGTTTGTGGTTGGAAGTAAAGTGCTTGGGTGATGCTCTCCCTCTCGCAGATGACAACGTCGAGGCTTGTGAAACAAAAGCATTGTCCAGATATAGAAGACGACCTTGAAACTATATTGTAATTTGTAAATTTATACACTTGATAGTTTATCATGTATGACTATAATTGAAGAGTTCTATTTCATTTTCAAGTTGAAATGTAATATTATTTCAATTTCAAAAGATGTTTTATACTATCATATTGAAATGTCTAATAAATGATGTATGAAAAAAAAAAATGCATTCCTATTTTAAGCAAATGCTTTTATTTACTTCTATGGTAAAAACTGAAGTAATTATTGTGTTGTATGAGTTAGTTGATTACAACAAGGGGACATGTTTTCCCAGGTCAACCCTCAAAAATGTGTACAAATAATAAAAAACGACAATATTCAGTCATGCATATGTTCTCGGGAATAATTATATAAAACTAGATTCATTTAGTGCATCAATTGAAGTGTGTAAATGTGAATGATAAATTTGATTCTTTGATGATTAGGAGATGATTAGCAAAAAATCATTGAATGCTTTTACATAGAAGGACCTAACAACACATTGCACAAACTCATGTTTAGTCGATCCAAGGTGGGAATAATATAGGCAAGAATTAGACCAAATTTAACTTGAAATTAGGGAATAATGAGTCTATGATCACGAGGATATGCCTGCAACCATAAACTTGTCTTGGAACACGAAAGGGAATAAATAACAATAAGTAACATGTGTATATAAATATATACGTGCACAATAATATAATAATGAATGGACTGGATTGGATGAATGTATAGAAATAAATGGGATAAGGGATAAGATATAAGAATATGCATAACAAATAAATAGGTGACATAAAAAGATGGCATTTATCAATATATCTATGTATCACATAATGGAGAAAAGGGTATTCCGAACATGATTAAAATCAAATAGCATATTAAAATTCAGCTCCACGTGCAACAACATATATGCAAGACCCCATGCTGCTTCGTGTGAAGCATATTCTAGGGAGGAATGCATTGTATAGAAACCTTAAACCATGTGTATACGATTATTGTTGAAGTGAACATTGTAAAAGAATGGCACTGTCAAGGTGTAACTCTGCAATCCTGGGAAGGCCTGAATGCTCGGTATCAGAAGTGAAGCTAAATGCAAATGCCGTGTCGAGCAATGGAATCAGAACTTCTAAGCTTGTCAAGATGAAAGGCTTGCAAATCCAACCCCAAAATGCCAAGGTATATCTACGTCTCTCAAGTCGATCAAATCATGTGTGTTTTGGTGCCCTTTAAATGAAACTGCCCCATTTAATCTAATAGCGTGTTTTATTTCTGCTCTGTATTCAAAAAAGGTAAGAAGAGCCCCTTTGATATACTATTGGCTGGTGGGTAAGGGATATATCTTTATTTGACGCATACTGTGGTTTTGTGGGTTTTTGTGCTTTAATGCCACGGTTTCAGTGGAAACAGGGGACGTTTTTACAGTTAGGTTTGTATGTTTCCCTGTTTATCTTTCTTATTGCCTTTTCTAGTTCATGTGTAGTTGCTGGAAACAACTTTTCTGAGATGCTTAGGGCTAGTCATTAATATGGGCACTGCTTATTTAACTATATCAGCAAGACAAATCTTGTTTACGTGACCATTTAGGCTTTTTAGGGCAGATTCCTCAGTTACCACAGCTTATAGAATCTTAGTAATAGTTGATATCATCTTATATTTAAGAGTGTTCTTTTCTCAGTGTATCCACTTGCAATGTTCTTTTGCGGCCAGCTTTGTCATTTTCCTTTCATGATGATGGATTCGATAGAGAGACCCAAAATGTAGGAACCTAATCAAACTATGCATTTGATCTACGAAAACATTCCAAGATGGCTTATTCTGTACATTATTTGGTGGCTGAAAATTTGCCTTAGCATTCCCAGGGTGAGAACAAAAGAATATGTTTCCAAGTGAGACCCTTCTAAGTCAACCTTAGCACTGATTTTTTTTTCGAGCAGCAGTTCTTTGAGCCAACTCCCAACTGGGTAGGGAAAGGCCTTTTGCTGTGTATTCGGATGTCAGACTATTGAGATTTTGCTATTTACCAGATTATTTATCCTGTGAGGGTTAATGCCCAGGTCTTGTGTGTGAAAATTCTATTGCAGTTACTGATTATTAATCTCTTATCTAAATAGATTATTTGACTCTGGAAAATTAATTCACAACAAATATCGAAAAATAACACAACTGCAACTTCACTAATAAAACTCACAGGAATAGAGAAGAAAACATGCAAAATAATGAACACAATATTTTTGGACAAATTGTCTGTGAAAAAACCCCGAAGGGAAAACCACTACTACAGATGAGGAATTTTATTAAACTTCAGCAAATTGAGGAAATACATAAATTGCTTGCCTCTTACTGGCAGAGCTCCGGTAATATTCTTCTCTGGAAATTCTTCCCTCAATTTCTCCCGTTGAAATTCCACAACTGCTATCCCCAACGCTATCACTACAAATCTACCTCAAGTCTATGTTCTCCAAATGCCCATTGATCCCCTTTTATATTTTTCTCATTGGAAAACCAATGGCCATGATTTAATCTCAATCAATGGCTAAGATTAAATAGATTCTAACAACCCTAACTAACTGGATTTTAGAAGTCTCTAGAGGAGTCAATTATTTAATTACATAATTATCTAGACAACTCAGCCCTTTCTAGAAGTCTCTAGAAAATAATTAAATAATTAAATAAACACTTCTTGGGAATGGAGACACCTGTCCAAGCTACATAAATTAACACTCTCTCTTAGCGAGGAAGGTGTTCTGCATGACACCCAACTTATCTCTGAAGAAGATGAATTTCGCCTTCCCCAATGCCTTGGTCAAAATGTCTGCTACCTACTAATCTGTAGATATATACTATAGCTGAACAATCCTGCGCTGTACACAATCTCTAATAAAATGATATCTGATGTCTATATGCTCTATCATGAAACACCTGATTCTCAGACAATTTGATGCAACTCTGATTGTCACAGTGTATCACCGTAGTCTCAACCCTCTGACCAAACAAGGCCACCAACAACTTCCGAAGCCATATCACCTCACACGTCACCATGCTAGTTTCTATGTATTCTGCCTCTGCAGAACCCAAAGCCACGGTCTTCTGCTTCCTGCTATACCAAGAGACAACTCCTGATCCCAAGCTAAAGCAACACCCTGAAGTGCTTTTCTTGTCCGTTGTACTGCCTGCCCAATCTGCGTCAGTATAGCCTATCAACCTGATACCATCACCTCGAGCATATCTAATCCCATACTCGATTGTACCACACAAATACCGCAACACATGCGTTGCCGCTGTCCAATGCACTCTCTTTGGCTCGACCATGAACTGACTAAGAGAGTTTACTACAAAGGATATATCTGGCCTGGTGTTGACCAAATACATGAGAGACCCAATCAACTGCCTATATAAGGTGGGGTCTACATCCTTCTCCCTGGATGTCTCTACCTTCTTCCAATTCGTGATCATAGGAGTAGACATGGCTCTGCAATCCTCCATCTCGAACCTTCTCAAGATTTCGATACAGTATTTCCCTTGTCCAAGGAAAATCTCTCCATCTGTCTGCCATACCTCCATGCCTAGAAAGTAGTGCATAAGCCCCATATCCTTCATCTCAAACTCTGCTGCAAGGTCCCTCTTGCACTCCTCTATGAGCTCTAGTGAACCTATTAAAAACAAGTCGTCCACATATAGAACAAGAATGAGAATCTCACCCCCAACCACCAAGTAGTAGAGGTTAGCATCCGCTTCATTCTTCACGAAGCCCATTCCCTGCAAGTATCTATCAATGTGCTCATACCACGCCCTGGGAGCCTGCTTGAATTCGTACAAAGTTCTCTTCAATCTGCACACGTGGGTTGTACCGCTGTGTGCCACAAAGCCCTCTGGTTGTTCTATGTATACCTCCTCTTTCAATTCACCATTAAGAAACGCCATCTTGACATCCATTTGATGGATCTGCCATCCCATCTGTGCTGCAAGTGAGATCATGGCTCGTATAGAAGTATACCTGGCCACTGGAGTGAATGTCTCCTCATAGTCTATTCCCTCCTTCTAAGAGAACCCTTTGGCCACAAACCTCGCCTTGTATTTCTCGATGCTACCATCTGCACCGTGCTTGATCTTATAGATCCAGCGTGATCCAACCACTGCCCTATCTGTTAGTCTAGGCACAACCTCCCACACATCGTTCTGCACTATTGAGGTATACTCCTCAACCATTGCATCTTGCCACACTTGCTGCTGTGCGGTCCCCTGATAGCTAGAAGGCTCACTATCTACCAACTGACTAACTAATGCCATATAGTCATCATACCTGGTTGTCTCCGCTGTCTACTACTCATCCTAGGAGCTCCCACAAACTCTTGAGTATCCCTTTGTGACTTTGGTTCCTGCTACCAACTGTAGAGGATGAAGTATCAACCTCCATATCATCCTAATGCATCTCTTGGATCTGCTGCATCTGCTCCATACTCTGCGAACTCTCAACACGAGCTTGTGCTTGTACTAGTAATTGTACTCGAGCTTGTCCTTGATCTGGTTGAACGATCCTTGGAGCTTCCATTAACTGCTCACTCTGATCATCTGCTAAAATCTCTGGACCTCCTAAATGCCTTGTCCTCCATGAACTTGACATCACGCCTAACTATAGTCCTCTTGGTCCTTGGAATAAATATCCGATATGCCTTTGAGGTTTCATTGTACCCCACAAAGTACCCTCTCTCTGCAGTCTGATCTAACTTGGAACGTGTAGGCCCTGGAATGTGACAATACGCCAAACTCCCAAATATCCTGCAGTGGCTGACATCTGACTTCTTCCCTGAGAACGCCTCCTCTGGTGTCATCTTGCCCAATACCTTATGTGGAACCCTGTTCTGTATGTACACTGCTATACTGCATGCCTCTGCCCATAAATAACGTGGCATATCCTAGTCATGCAGCATAGCCCTTGCTGCCTTTGATGTAGACTAATTCTTCCTCTCAACAACCCCATTCTGCTGCGGGTTGTAAGGAACAGTCCACTCTCTCTTGATTCCTTCCCTGGTACAAAACTCCTGGAACTCTTTCCCTTTGTGCTCGCTTCCATTGTCTAACCGAAGAACCTTTATCTTCCTCCCTGTCGAATTCTCCACAAGAGCTTTGAACTCTTGGAAGTGACTGAAAACCTCATCCTTGGTCTTCAAGAAGTATATCTAGGTCTTCCTGGAGAAATCATCAATAAAAGTAACAAAGTACTCATATCCTCTAAGAGACATCCTCTGAGAGACTTCGTCGACATTGGTCCACATATATCTGAATTTACTAGATCAAGAACACCCTTGGATCTGGTGTCACTCCTTGGAAAAGCTGCTTTCGCAAACTTCCCCAACACACATCCCTTACAAACATCATCATGCTCTGTGCTCACCTCTGGAACACCTGTCACAGTCTCACGAAGCATTTTAAGTGCTCCATGATGTATATGGCCCATTCTCCTATGCCATAGCTCTCCTTGATCTCTAGAATTACTGCTGCTCATCAGTGCCTTATGAGTATCAAACTGCAACCTGTAAAGCCGACCGCTCCTAACTCCAATAGCTATGGGTGATTTCCAATCCTTGTGCTTGATTAACACATTCGCCCCTCTAAAGAGTACATTGTAACCTTTATCCTGGAGGACAGATATGGAAATCAAATTCATACCCAAGCCTGGCACATGCAACACATCATGAATGGGAATCCGCTTGCCATTCTCCCTCTGAAATAGAACAGTCCCTTTCCCAACTGGATTGAGTTTGGACATGTTCCCCATAGAAATCTGTATTTTGATGTCCTCCTCCTTATAACTGTAGAAGTACTCTCTAACTCCTGTCATATGAAATGACGCCCCACTGTCTATATACCAAACACCCTGTGAGGTTGAGCTAGCCATACAAGCTATGAGAGCGAACTCATCCTCCATTCTACTAGAGAGCTCATCTACACTTGTTGAAGCTGCCGTCTGCTTCTTGCCTTTCTTCCTTTGCGGGCAATTGCTGACATAGTGGCCAAACTCGTGACAGCCATAACACTTGACTTTAGACAAGTCCTTCTTCTTCTCACCTTGTGAATTTGATCCTTTGCTTGACCCCTTCTTCGCTTTCCCTTTTCCTGCAAGGGCACCGTTCTCTTGTTCTACCTCACTTTTCTGACTCTAACTGTTGGTTTCGTTGACAAGACTAAGTCTAAGCTCCTCCTGAGTGAAGTCACTCCATAGTCGATCCCAACTCGATAAGGTGTCTCGTCCATTAATAACTTGAACAAAGACATCCCACTGCTTAGTAAACCCATTTAGGGCTACTCGTACTAGCTCGTCCTCATCTGGTTTATCTCCAACAACTGCCAACTCATCCTTGACAACCTGAGTCTGGTGAGGTAACTTGTCACGTCTTCTTCTTTGTTCATCCGAGTATTTCTCAACTTTTCTCTAAGAATCAGCTTCCAGTTAGTGGTAGAATTCTGGTACAAATTTAGAATGGCGTCCAACATCTTCTTCGCTGTATCTAACTCTGCGACATGTGGAACAATATGGTCCTTAACACCATCAAGAATCAACCTCCTCACCTTGGCATCTTCCTTCTTATGTGCTAAGAGCTGTGTTGGATCTGTAGGTACAGGTACAACACTGGTCACATATTCTTTGATCCCATTCTCTTCCAGCAACAAAGAAATTTTGGCTTTCCAGACACCAAAATTTGAGGCTCCATCCAATCTGTCTTGATCTCTTAAACCTGCTGAGGCCATCTCAAAAGGATAAAAACAATAACAATAAAAATAATTCTGAAGAGGTAGAACTGGGTTTTATAAACCCTCTTTCCTACGCTGAGCTTTGTCTGCCCTCAGATCGGCTTTGATACCATGTGAAAATTCTATTGCAATTACTGATTATTAATCTCCTATCTAAATAGATTATTTGACTCTGGAAAATTAATTCACAACAAATATTGAAAAATAACACAACTGCAACTTCACCAATAAAACTCACAGGAATAGAGAAGAAAACATGCAAAATAATGAACACAATATTTTTGGACAAATTGTCCGTGGAAAAACTTCGAAGGGAAAACCACTACTGCAGATGAGGAATTTTATTAAACTTCAACAAATTAAGGAAATACATAAACTGCTTGCCTCTTACTGGCAGAGCTCCGATAATATTCTTCTCCGGAAATTCTTCCCTCAATTTCTCCTGCTGAAATTCCACAGCTGCTATCCCCAATGCTATCACTGCGCCCTTGCTATCACTGCAAGTCTACCTCAAGTCTATGTTCTCCAAATGCCCATTGATCCCCTTTTATACTTTTCTCATTGGAAAACCAATGGCCATGATTTAATCTCAATCAATGGCTAAGATTAAATAAACTCTAACAACCCTAACTAACTGGATTCTAGAAGTCTCTAGAGAAGTCAATTATTTAATTACATAATTATCTAGACAACTCAGCCCTTTCTAGAAGTCTCTAGAAAATAATTAAATAATTAAATAAACATTGTTGATCACTTTTCGTTCTTGTGTCTTCTAGTGGGAGATCTTCCTTAGCCAAGTTTTGAACTTGAACATCCTAATAAGCACAGGGTAATGTTAAGCCTTGAGCCTCAGGAGCTGAAAATCTGTTAAAAAATCATAATCTGTGTACATCTAAGACTTGAATGTTGCCAAATGAAAATTTAAAAACATCGACTCTACGATTACTTTATATGTTTTACTTCTGGGATGGTCTCTTGGAAACTCAAATTTGTTTTCTAGCTTCAAGATGTGCATTCTAGATGATTACTTTTGACAGTAAATGTATCATCATTAGTTAAGTATAGATTTCCAAAGATTGGATGTGTTTAAAACTAAAACCAAACTACGGTAACACTGTATGGCAATGTTATCCTGTGTACACAGTTTTATAGCAGAAGCTTTTTACTTTATCTTATGGACTGTGAAAACCTCTTGTTCATTATTGTTATCCTGCTTATTACTGTGCTGAAGCTTTCTGAAAGATATGTTAACTTGTTTGTCACAATCCTACTTAAGTTCATTTGAGTGTGGCCATTTTTGGAAAACCACCTGTTGGATAAGTAAATTCTAGATATGCAATTTTGCAGAATATAATTTCAAGCTTGGATATCAAAATTATACCATGAAATGATGATCTTTTTCTCCTGAGAGCGACCATGTTAATTAAGCCTACGGATATAGTCATTTATGATTAAGGAATAATTGTACATACTGGCATATTGAAAACAAAATCACTGAGTTTCTTTTAATTCCTATAAGAAATTAGATGCAGCACGGTAGTGTTATTATCATATGATGAAAGTTTCTAAACTTGTTTCCGACATTGGTAAGAGAGTGTTAAATTAGCAAAGCATTGATCATCTTTTTCATTTTCCTTGTTTATCCATCTTCTATTCCCTTAGGATTAGTCTTCAATTTCCTTGACATATCTCAAGGTTGCTTTTATTCTGTTTAAAGCAGATAGGAAGCCAGCGATTGGAAGTGACTAATTTGCAACCTTGTCTGGTGCGGAGGGAGGCTCTTGTGGGCCTTGGCACATCACTCTTGACCATAATTGTTACCCCAGCTGAGTCTGCTGAAGCAAGAACTGTGAAGGCTGACATGAGGAAGAAAATACTAGAAAAACTTGATGAGCTACGGGAGAAGGCAGGGCTGAAAAAGAAGAATGAAGATGAGAAGTCTTCAGCTGACAGCGAAATAACATCAAAATCACCCTCCAAGTTTGCTCAAAAAGGGGAAGGACTTTTGGTGGACGTAGATTTTAATGCTTGACTTAAAGAGATCATGGGATTGTCTTGAAACTTTGATCTTTGTTTTTCTCCAAATTGAAAAAAGTCCTAAGTTGATACAAATTGAGCCAAATTTTACTTTCCCCTTGAGGCCAGAACTGTGGATCACACTTGAATGCATTCTTTTCAGCACGCTGAATGGAAACTTGGATGTAAAACTGTAAACTCTCTAGTGCACCAGTTTATGTTGGCAACAATTAGTATTAGTCCCAAGTTCAATGCTGTGGTGGAGCAAATCTATCTTGATGCAATCTTATTTATCTGATATTTGGTTTGTGGCAACTAAATAATAAGTTTATCAACAAGAACGGTTTCTGTTATCCGAGGGGTACAAGCTTTCTCAACTGTTAAAGACTCATCTGATGAACATCGTTCTGAATAGTAGCATATTGACAACTTTCTCTCCTAATATGTTGGAACAAGTTTTATGTCTTGATCAAGCATACTTTAGACCCTAGAGGATCAAGACACTTGGTATATTTCTTCCGAGTCTTGAATTTTTTGTCAGTTTTCCACCTTATGATTTGGCATTGAAATGTTGATAACACAAGACTATATGATGATATCTCTTCTTGAATTTGAAAGCTTGCCAAAATACGCCTGAAGTCCATTTGAGTGGATCTGTTTTGCTTTATCCAAAAATAGTGCCTTAAATAGTCCACATTACATCACCTCTATTGTAATTTGTATTAATGCCAAGTTTTTGAGAGATAGCTGTATGTTTTCAGTTTGATGTTTGAACTCTAGAATCTCAGATGTGGTTTTGGTTTTAATTTAGCTTTGTTGCATAAATATGCAATCGGAAAGTTTTGGTATTCTTCTTTTCTTACAAGTTTTAAATATAAAATCTCAATGGTTGAGCAAATACTGTATCTGTCAAAAGAGCCACAAGTTGATGACATACATTTTCATCATTGTATACTGTTCATTTGAATTTTGAGATTTTGTATGTCTTATTTTTGATATCATGCAATTGATTTTAATTTGATTGTGTGCAATATATCAAACTTACATGTGCTCAGAACTATATTGTGAACTCTTAGTTTAAAGCTACATGAGCAGAGTGACACTGGTGGAGGGGTTTTTGGATATTAAGTAGTTGTTTGGCACAGTTTGAACATTGTTGTGTTCGTTGAGATGGGAGTGACTGATTTGATTTGCTTTGTATTATTTTTAGTTGTCTTGATGGGCTATAAGACACTTGGGTTTGTCATTGAGCAGGGTTTTGTCATCTAGCAGAATCCTTAGGATTGAATGCTTGACCGTTGGTTTGAAGGGTCTGCAAGCCTTATGTAATTGATTTCTTTGGGATGACCATCTGCTCTAGATGTGTCGGTTTGGGTTGCCTCTTATGTCTATTCTCTCATCTCTATTAGATTCAAAGACTAATTCAATGTCTTCAGATTTTCATGTCTGCCATGTGGATTTTGGTAGATGGCTCTTTATTTTTTTATCAGTTACATCATTTCTTATCACTAGGTCATCTATTAATGTTAAGCATCTGGAATTAAAGGCCCCGAGATGTTGCTTCATAGGCATCTCCTTTATAGAATTGTTTAGTAACTCAATCTGTAACCCCATTGTGAAACATCATATGTGTTAGATGTGTTATATTAAGGTTTGATGGTGTAAATACACTATTATAAATGTCAATCAAAGCCGTTTAGGAAGAATAACAAGTTTTGAAGGGAGCAAGGGAGTTTTATAAGACCAAAATTAAATTAGAACACTTTCGAGCAAAGAAGCCAAACCTTCCCAAGATCACCCTATCATCGAGCCATGTAGAAAACATAGCTTGATATGTTCCTTGGTTAGCAAAGGAAACTAATACCTATTGTCCCTTGAAAGCCATGAATGAAAATACATCCTCAAAGGAAATAAACAAAGAAATAATTTCCTCTAATAGACTATTACCTTTCTAAATAGAGCAAGATTCTTCAAAAGGCAGAAAATAACAATTTATAAGTCTCCTTCAACAATCAACTATTTATTACTTGAAGAAACAAGCAAGGAGATTCCTTCAACTATTTAATTTCCAAAATTTGTTGGAGCCTAAGCCATTTATTTTTGTCTAACACTATTTATCTCTTATCCCATTACTAGGGAAAATCTTTATTCTAAATTATTTCATGGGGCTATTGAGTTTCATCAAACATATCAATTTTATATTATGTGTAACCTTTTTATTATACACATAAAAGGGAGCCCTTTGAAGGTCCTCTAATAATGTGGAAGGAAAGGCTTACAAATAAGGTTCAAACCTACAATTGTCAAGTGCGATTCTAATGTGAGTTAGTAAACTTTTACCAAGTCTCCTACACATTATGTGGTGAGTTCGTTCCTTTAATTTTAGCTTAACCCAACTTGATTTTTTCCAAATCAAATATGATTAATTTTGTTCTCTTAATCTAAGGTAGTTCACATCAAATATTAGCATATGTGGTCTTGAATAGCACACTCATTATCAATCAAGGGAATAATGCCATAGTGTAATGGTGAAAGCAAATTTCTCATTTAGTTTTGGGCCCATTTTGATAGAATATCTTTATACAACTACATAGCAACAAGTGACACACT
The DNA here is from genome assembly GCA_007258455.2 of Sequoia sempervirens. NCBI lineage: Eukaryota > Viridiplantae > Streptophyta > Pinopsida > Cupressales > Cupressaceae > Sequoia > Sequoia sempervirens. The sequence goes on along the minus strand of VDFB02271358.1, from coordinate 1,120,067,629 downwards.
GTTGTGCTAAGTTTGACTTCTTCTCTAATCTTTTATCCATCCACATGCTCTTATATGTTAACCCTTTCATATTCTCATTTACACATATCCCCACACACATTCACCATAATTAGTCATTTATTTCACCCATCATTACTCTCACTTCCATACATTTATTCTTTTGCATCAATGTTTCCCTATCTTAGGTCAATCTCATGACATGTAGGTTTGATCTTGAACCAAATGAGATTGAACCCAAAATTTGAAATTTCAAGTTCTTTCCTTTTCTATTGGCCATTATTAGCCATTATGGGACATTTTGGATGTCTAATAGCTCACTACTTTGGACACAATCGAAATTAATTTCCAAGAACTATTCTTACATTTTCACTTAGAAGGTATAAAATTTGAGCTAAGAGGATTTGCATGTAAAGAGTCCACAAATGGTAAGCTCACACCACATGCAAAAGTTTCCTAAACATGTGGATGAAGGAGCAGCTCAATTGTTATCATTAGTACAATCAAAGAATCTTGCATCATCTAGTTTGCAAACAATTACAATTAAGGGATATACCAAAAAGATGGTCTCCCTAAAATGATCAAGGTCAAGCCCTTCAATTACCAAAGAACCCACCAACATTACCCAAGGATGGTCCAAAGCTAGGACCTTAGCCAATCATCAAGAATCTCATTCAGTGGAAGAAGTTAGCAATTAAAGATGTCACATGGAAAGATAAGACTTTTTGAAGAAACATCCACCATTGGCCCACTTTGAAGATAATACTTCTCTGAAGAGGGGGGACATGCTACACCCTTAATCTTATAGTGTGTAATGGGTTATGAGTAGTCTTCTTGTGGGTACCTTAACTCTTAATTAAGTAATATGATCATTATAATATTATTATCTAGCTAATTAGGTCATCCTAAGTGATATTTTGGTATATAAGTCAGTTTGAGTCATATCCAAGGCATAAGTAGGGTATATATAGGAGGTAGTAAGTGCTATTTGATGATGAGATTGTGAATTGTGTACTCATTGGAGATATTTAGAGGTTTTCCCCTTGAAGTGGCATGTTATTCTTAGTTATTATCAATTATTTGTAAAATATTTCATATTATATTCCTTTCTTTGCAACTTATTTCATTACAACGATAATATGACACATAAAATCACCATTATAGGGGAGTTACAAATTATTGACTAAAAATCTTGACCAACTATATGACACATGATATAAAATGTCATCAAACATCTTTTGAGGGAGATTATGAAAATAAAATGTAGTGCCCAATTTCATGAGTGAATTATAATAAGAGTTATTGAACATTATGACAACATAAAAGCATATATTATTTTTGCATGTTTACTCATCATTAGGGGTGTTGGAATTTTGAACCTAAAATTGGGAACCATATTTGGATCATGGTATTGGTCCATGGTTTGTGATTTATCACTTATGATTTCACATATTAGATATCCTATTGTAGACACCTAAATTTGGACACTTAATTTATCCAAATTTATCACTTTCACCTAAACATCCTCTTATCTGAGTTAATTAAGTAATATTACTATTATTTAATTAATACCCTTAATTCTACCAAATCCCTAAGGCATTTAATTAAATACCTTACCCTCTTTAATCCCCTTTTCATCAAATGAATTAAATAAATATGGCATTTATTTAATTTTTCACATGTCATTTTCATCTAATCCTAATCCATCTTCTAATATCTTCATTAGGGATGTGCACATGCCTAATCCTTAATTAGAATGTGTCACATCCTCCAACTTTTGCAAGTTGGCTTCTAATCCTCGTTAACCCCTAATTATTCTATGATTACTGATTAGTTAATCCTAATTAGTTCATTAGTCAACTCTCCCCATCCCCCAAGGAATTTTTAATTCCTTTTTATTCATCCAAGGCTCCTCTTTTCCCCATGTGAATTTTTAATTCACTTTTATTCCTCCTAGAATCCCCTTTTTTCATGCATCTTCTAGAATCTTTGAATTGTCACATCAAATCACATGTGGACAAGTGCTTCCATTTTTGAAACCTTGTCTTGTCCATGGGATTCTTCCAAGCATGTGGATTTTTAATTCACATTTATTGACCCAAGATTCTTCTCATTTCTCAATGTACTTCCAAGGTACATGTTCTTCTTACACATCATGTACCTTCTTTCCACCTCACTTCCACATCATCTTATCCTTGGCCATCTCACATTCCACATGTCAAGATGTGAGGGCTTGTGAGTCCTCAACTCACCATAGCCCTACATTTTGATCTTGGTGGCTCAATCTCAACCATTGAATTCTTTCTAGAATTCAAATTTCTCTATAAATACCCCCTCTTCTAAGGCATGAAAAAAAGAAGAAGACTTAACCATTTTGCAATCTTATGCTGTCATTTTGTGCACTCATCTAACCATCCATTTTAGCCATTTTGCATTTGCATCCCACCATCTACTTAGTCTTGCATTTAGCTACATCAATAACCATCTAAGGAGCACACAAAACAATCCAAAATCAAAGGCCAACCAAGGAGTTTCAGCAACAAAAAAGGTATAAGCAGTTTACAATCTTCATTTTATCTTGTTTATTTGCTTTATCATTCCTTAGGCTAATCTTGAGGTGTCCCTTTGTGTTTTTCCTCATTGCATTTTATTTATTTTGCATCTTTAGAATAGAACTAACATTTAGGCAGCACAAGTGGAAGAAGGTTGGATTACAGTCACGAGTAAAAAATCAAAAGCATCCAGGCCTTATCTAGAAATGACGCTTCGTTCCCACAAGATTAACTCTAAAGGTAAAACATGATGTTCTTAGCTTGGGAGTCGACTTTTTGGTGGCTGCAGGCTGTCTTTTTTTGCAGTCTGACTTTTCTGGTTGTAAAGGGTTGCAGATCCCTTCAAAATCTGCTTTTTCCCTAATATCAAAAACATTTAGGATCACATTTCTAGCACGCCCGATGGGACCCACAAGCGGGTTCCTCTATTTAACGTTTGTTGTTGTTGAGATTCTTTGCAAGAACAGGTCGTAGAGGGGTGACTACGCCCTCCTGGTTACTATAGAGGGGCGACTACGCCCTCCTGGTTACTGCAAAAAGGCGATTACGCCCTCTGTGTCACTACAGAGGGGCAACTACGCCCTCCTGGTCACTGCAGAAGGGCGACTATGCCTTCTTGGTCATTGCAAAAGGGCAATTACACCCTCTGTTTCACTGCAGAAAGGCGATTATGCCCTCCATTTCATTACAGAAAGGCAACTACACCCTTTATTAAAGAAAAATTTCTAACATTTCATTGCAAAAGGGAAACTACACCCTTTATTAAACTTTGTTTTCTAACATTTCACTTCAGAAGGGCGACTACGCCCCTGATTAAAACTTTGTTTTTTAACATTTTACTGTAGAAGGGCGACTATGCCTTGGTTTGAATTTTGCTTGCTAACATTTCACTGCAGGAGGGTGACTACACCCTTGATTAAACTGTGTTCTAACATTTCACTGTAGGAGGGCAACTACGCCCTTGATTAAACTTCGTGTTCTAACATTTCACTGCAGGAGGGTGACTACGCCCTTGATTAAACTTTGTGTTCTAACATTTCACTGCAGAAAGGCGACTATGCTCTTGATTAAATTGTGTTCTAACATTTTACTGCAGAGGGGCAACTACACCCTCCTGATAACTGCAAAAAGGCGAATACACCCCAAAACAACACATTTTGAGAGGTAAAATGACCATTTTAGCTTAGTTTTTGCTCCCGCTTTTTGTTGTTTTTATATCTTAACCCCCTAACATTGTTTTTTGCAAGGATATTGGTGTTTTTGCTAACATTTTGCAGCATATTCTTGTGTAATTGGCAAAGAAAGAAGGGTAAAACAACTAACGTTTGCTTGCAAGACCATCTGTTTACATAGATTTCCAAAGCTATCCTTGTGGTTTTTCGTTAATCTAGGAAAATAGTTTAATTAGGGGAAGTAATATCCATTGGTTGTTGCATCTATCTTTTTGTGTTACCCAAAGGGGGCATTAGTTTGCTTTCACTTTCCCCTTTTCCATATCCTGTTTCTAACAAGTTTGCTGCAGCGGGGCGGATACACCCTCTTCCATATTTTGTTTCTAACAAATTTGCTGCAAAGGGGTGACTACACCCTCCTGGTTATTGCAAAGGGGCGACTACGCCCTCCTGGTCACTGCAGAGAGGCGAATACACCCCAAAACAACACATTTTGAGAGGTAAAACGATCATTTTAGCTTCGTTTTTGCTCCCATTTTTTGTTGTTTTCTTATCTTAACCCCCTAACATTATTTTTTGCAAGGATAGTTGTGTTTTTGCTAACATTTTGTAGCATATTCTTGTGTAATTGACGAAGGACAAAGGATAAAACAACTAACATTTGCTTGCAGGGCTATCCATTTGCTCAGATTTTTAAAACTATCCTTGTTTTCGTTAATCTAAGAACATAGTTTAATTAGGGGAAGTAAAATTCATTGCTTGCTGTGTCTATCTTTTGGTGTTACCCAAAGGGGGCATTAGTTTGTTTTCACTTTCCCCTTGCACTTCGTGTGAGCCTAAGGAGTAGTTGGAAACGATTCGTGTCTTCTTTCTAGTGAGACCTACTTGGGGATTTCATCACCTCAAGGGACGATCCCAACCATGCGTACCGACGGGGTATACAAAGGGGGAGAGAAAGTTGTACCTCAATCCAGCCGTGTCATAATTGGCGGAGCGTCAAAGCTAGGGTGATACCTAGATAGACATAAAAAGTTGGTCTGAGCCCTTTAGTATCTCGCTGGGGTTCCCGACTCACGCTTGTGACGGGTTGGTGTTCACGGTTGTGCCTCACATACCAAGAGTATATCCAGGACTCCCTAGACACCTTGTGCATCTTAGATTAAGACCCTTATTGGCCATACCCTTAATACTAATCGTAGGATTGTGCGTGTTTGAAAGTTTTTTCTTGTGAGAAACCAGTAAACTTTTTGACAAGTTGGCCTTATTGTTGTTATTTTAAGTCCTTTCCATAGTCATTTTCATCTAAACCAAGTCCCTGTTTGCTACAGTGAGGCAAATTTTCCCTCCTGTTTACTATAGTGGGGTGAATTTTCCCTTTTGTTTGCTGCAGTGAGGCGAATTTTCCCTCCTATTTACTATACTGGAGCAAATTTTC